>JAMPIV010005862.1:0-564544 GCA_024509875.1 Oreohelix idahoensis | reverse complement strand
GCCTCCCACCCCCCCCCCCCCCGCCCCCCCCACCCCCCCCCCCAAAAGTGGATTGCTTCTTTTCTAACTTTGTTGAAATTAAGTTTCCTTTGCGCATCTTCTGTAAAACTACATCTCTGTTGCCTCTTGTGCCTTCCCTATTGTTTGCTAATTGTCCATGACTAACTCCCATATGTTAGGATTGTTTCTATATAACAATGAAGAACTCTCTTTCTTACTTCCAATGACAAAGAATTGTAGCATAAAACACACTTTATTTTATTGAATGCTGCTTTAACCTGCGCTATTCTGCTCTTCACTTCTGAGATGCATCTTCCATCCATTGTTATTAATGTGCCCAGGTATGTGAATTTACTGACTTGTTTTAAAACGGTTCTATTTACTTTGATAGTACATTCTGGGGAAGCCCTTTTCTGTGAGACGACCATTACTTCTGTCTTTTTGCTACTAAGGCTAAGGCCTTTATTTTCCCTTTCTATCACTTTTGTATCAACCATTTCATGCAGCTCCTTTTCACTTTTTGTTATTAAGACTGCATGATCAGCGTATCTCAAGTTGTTTATATTATGTCCGCCGAATGATATTCATGGCATGTCCTCTAAAGATCTCATTATCCCCAACACTAGAGTAACAATAGGTTTGACTAAAAAGATCTAATGAAGGTGAAATGGAATGGAAGTTACTGATATCACCACAGGAACATTAGTGCAGCAGGACATGCAGGAGAAATTGAGCAAAATAAGTTGCGTTTTTGGGCGGGTTGATTGCTCGTACATTTGTATTTTATTTATGTGAAGGGAAAAGACGTCATTTTAAAATTGTATTATCCGTTTCTCCGACTCCTGTTTTATGGTAATAATAAAGTGAAACAATTATTAATACCTGACCAAAAATGACCTGTACAGAAATTCAGGTTAAAAAAAAAAAAAAAAAAAAACAAAGAACGAGTTTCCATCTGTGATTGATTCATTGTGTTAAATATTTTTTTGTTTTTTTTTAATGCTACAATTTTAACGTCATTCATCCCAATGGCTCTTGCCTGGAGACGACCCACTGAGTGGGAGCTGCTTCATTATCAATTTGTTACCATTCATTACGTCTTTTTTGGAAACAGGAAAAAAAAAACCTTTGAAACAAACAGTCGCATTTAAATAAAAATGAGGATTTACAAATTTAAGAAAACTATAAAGAAACAAACAAAGTAAATCTCACTTTACTTTTAGCCGTACTTTGTGTATTTTCTTCAACTATTGCAACACCCTAGCATAGCCGAGTGCAAAGGTTAGTGACATAATTGTTGCAGGGACGTTAATAAGTTATGTACTAGGTTCTTTGAGAGGTCGGTAGATAAATACGCCTACACAAACATTCAGGGTATAAATTCCTTATTCCGACATGTTGCACTATACTGCAATGCAAATTGTTTTAACCAGTGAGAAAATAGGCCCATTGTCCTACATTTAAATAATTGAAATGCCGAGCTACACCATTTGGAAATCTATTTGTTATTTGATACTAAAAATAATCATCATTATTTCCATTTTCGCTCGTTATGGAGATGCCTTCACCACCATCGCTAGTTCCATTGCACGAGACATGCACCAAAGCTTGCCGCGATTGTGTCTGTGCGATATTTTAACGTGATGAAGTTGCCCGCCCTTTGCAGGGCCTCAAATTAATCGACTTCTGCTACATGTGTCGTCTGGAAAAAAGAGATGCCTGAGGGAGAAGTAGTCCTAATCTTTATGTGCCTTCTCGGAGACCTGCATGGATCATACCTTTATAATGTTCATAGCTTAACAGGACAGTCTCGAGTGAAACAGTCACACTATACTGTAATTGTAGCTTGTGTTCGTGAGTTCTAGTGAAACTCGCGACTCAAACGTCTCCTACATCCGGTTAAAATCATTATCATTTTACTTTCCGCTCTTCACTGACCTTGGTACCCCCACTGTATCCGGTCCTGCAGAAAGCCTGCACGAAACATTTTCACGCTTTTACAGAGGAGGTTTATGTGGCAATTTATTTTACATGACGAGGTTGCTGCCCCCAACCGGTACCATAACCTCAAAGTAGTTGCTCTGTACGGAATTTCCTGAATGTGCAGTAGGCCTGTCGTGAAACGAGTTGTGTAAACCCACTTCTTAGTTAAATCCCTATGTCGAGAGCCTGTGGTGAAGTGGGATGTTATAAATACTTATAGGGAACTTAGTGTACTGACTGAGATCAGCTGTGAAGGTATCTATATCTATTAAGAGTAGTGTATTATAGATAACCTTACTTGCTACCACATATCTATATATCTCAGTCAGAATTATTCTGGAATAGTGTGATGCTACGTTATGTGTCTAGGGTATGTGTATGATGAAGTGTAAGTCACAACAACAGACAGATAAACAATTTAATTTAATCCACTACTCTTGACAACACTGTGACACTCACATACATATAACACTCTACAAAGATATCTTAAAAGAGTCACTGATAAACTTTCGAATAACAATATGTATTCATTACTGGCATGAATGAATATGTGTCCTGATTCAACTACAAGGGAACCAGGAAGCACAATCAATTTAAATTACAAGTTATGTACAGAATGTATTTAATATGAATATTGTAGTGACATATATTATTACAAATGTTCTATGTGTGTCAGTTGTGTAGTAGTAAAATGAGGTAATACTGGTTTTGTTTTGTTCAAGCTCTGTTGGTATTTGTCATCATGACTTCAATAGTTTGTCTTTAGGGACCAGTATTGGAGATGTTCACAGTTCCTGATTTTAAGACAAGTAAATTCCCCTCTTAATGTTAATTTTAAAAAGTCAGTTCAAGATGAGGGGACATAATGTTGAGCTCAGCTGGCCAATTCGCTTATCTGGCGTGATGGCGGCAGGAAAGGACTCCTCTGCTCGAATTCTCCTCTGGGTTCAGGAGACACCTCACAGATAGCTAAAAAGACCAAGGAGTATGCTGTCCGACTCAGGATTCAGCAAAGCTCTGACTAGGTGCTGCTCAGTACCATCAAGACCACTGTCCCTGAAATCAAGAAGGATGTACCTTCTACTTCATAACTAATTTATATTTTCTTTTTACACTGATCACAATACATCACAAACATTGCGTTCAGAGCGTTAGGCCAACAGTCAGCTTCATCTGAAATACTTTATTCCAGTATTACCCTTCCTAATGGTTACTACGCCTCTGCACTTCCAGCATTATTTCTTTCTAGTCAATCATCCAGGTGTCAGTGTACTGTTTGGCCATTCCATGCCGTTTTTACTTCTCTCCGACACCCTCTGTTCAGGCTGGAGCATTTTAGGCTTTACCTCACGTTTGCCACTGAACTACACATATATATACAGGCATAAATCAACAATTCACATTCAATTTTCATTAAAAGATATTAAATGGTTCAAGCTTACCACAATTCATACGAATAACACAGATACGTTGATTAGCAATGAATTCTGGCACAAACTGGCACAAATTTCCATCTGCTTATCTTCCAGGCTTTTATTGAGCAAAATATATGCTGGCCTCAACGCACTGATGCTTTATCAAGCTATTTTAAACAAGTGGTTTCGAACTAACGCTCCCAAGTGTGTATATCAGCGAGTCTGACCAATGAGCCCCGTTTCGACAAGTGTTTGAAAAAATGTTACCTTTCCCCGTTTCCCCTAACAACCAAGATAGTATTTATAGCCCGACCAATCGTGGTTAGGCTTTCATTTGTTGCGCTCCAATCAATTTGGAGTTTACATGGTAGGCTATTTCTGTAACGTAAATTTTTTTCAAACACGTTAAAAAAAAAATCTTATGAGCAGAAATGATTTTATGCTGTCAGGCACCCCCAATATTTTATTTTTGGGTATAATTTATTAATTCCTGGACTATTTGCGTAACGTTTTACATATTATTTGTCAGCAAGCCCTAAGGAACCCAAAAATACAAATTTAAAGGAGCTACGTGGCTGCGTTCAAAATATGCAATTTCTTTTACCTCCTGTTTCGAAGATGTTCTGTCTGGGTACTGTTATGTTCTCAACCGTAAACCCATCTAATGTTATCTTTTCTAATAAGAGTTTTTTATGATTTATAAACCTAACTCTGGGAAAGGGTAGTGTATTTTATCACTGTCCGTCTGAAAAAAAATTAGTGCATGTAGACTTACACGCGTGATGGCAGCATTTGCGTATCGCGCGAAGCGTTTTTAGTGTTCGGCTTTCTGCCTCTCCCTTCTCGCTATCCTTTTGTCCATCTGTTCGTTCGTTTTGGTAACGTAATATAATTAATGTTAGGATTAATTTAGGTCATTACGCAGGGCCTCTCAATGCTTTTCCAAGAAATACAGCACACGTTTCATTGAAGAAAGCGGGTAATAATACAGTAAGCTTTTATATCAACGTGAAAGCGTTACAATTTGCAGACGAAGCAGAAAACAAGGGGGATTTCGAGTACATTCCTTGTGACAGCACTGTCATTTTAACATTGCTCTTCTCTTTATTAATTTTATTTGTTAGGCTTCATATTTACCTAATAATTTATATATGTGGATTAGAATATTTCATGACACCTCCCCTCTTAAAACAGACATTATATGTCAGTCCTTTATTCTATATACACATAGAGAAATTTATTATTATTTCTGGGGTTTACGGTGATTCTCATCACACGGATGGCGGCTTAAAAAATCCGCTCCCAGATTGGTTTTTCCAGATATATATTCAATGCTAAAATTATATGGAGCCAGAAGCAAAGACCATCGGAGTAACCTAGAGTTCTCATGCTTAGCCTGTGCTAAAAACGATAAAGGTTTGTGGTCAGTTTGCAACTTAAATGCCTTCCCATATAGATAAATATTGAATTTCTTTATTGCCCATATTACTGCAAGACATTCTTTTTCGCTAGTTGAGTAGTTGATTTCAGCTTTATTCAACTTTCTGCTAGCATATGCCACTGGGCTTAATTCCCCATCCAATGCATCTGATTTCTGTAGTAAAGTTGCACCTAACCCAATATTACTTGCATCCGTCCTTACTATGAATTCTTGACTTAAGTCAGGTAATTTCAAAATGGGTTTACTTGTGAGCTTTTCCTTCAATTCTTGGTAAGTCATTTCACATTGTGGTGTCCATGTAATGCGATCTGGATGTCCTTTACGTGTCAATTCAGTTAACGGTGCACATATGGAATTAAAGTTTTTGATATACTTCTGGTAGAAACCACATAATGAGACAAAGGATCTCACGTCCTTCTTGGTTTGTGGTCTCAGGGCTTTCTGTAGTTTCTCTAAATTCTTTGGGTCAGGGGTCATGTTTCCCTGATAAACTGTGTGTCCCAAAAATTCCAATTCTTTACATCCAACGCAACATTTGGTTGGTCGGGCTGTTAACTTTGCCTCCCTAAGTCGATCAAACAGCATGTTCAGAGAGTCAATGTGTTCCTCAAATGTTTCTGTTGCTATAAGGATATCATCCATAAAATTTGTTATACAGGGATTATTCAGAGGATCCAATAATTTTCTCATCATTCTAGAGAAGACACTAGGCGCATTCTTCAATCCAAATGGCAATCTATTAAACTCATAGTGTCCTTCTGAGGTACTAAAAAGCTAGGTATGGTCTAACCTCAGGCTTTACTGGAATCTGATAGTATCCTTTACTCAGATCCACTTTTGAGAAATATTTAGCTTTATTTAGTCTGGCAAACAGCTGATTTGTATCCGGCAATGGATCCACCTGTCCTTCTGTAATAGCGTTCAGTCTCCTGTAATCTATACAGAGTCTATGTTCTCCAGAGGGCTTCCTTAAGAGTACAACACCGGAACTATACGAAGACTCACTGTGCGAAATAATTCCTTCCTTCAATAGATAGTCTATCTCTTCCTTCAAAGCTTTTCCTTAGCAAACGGAATCGAATATGGTTTCATACAGACAGGTGTGGAGTCTATGAGTTTCATATCATATTCCAATAGGTTTGTATGCCCTGGTCGGTCTGTTAACACCTCTGCATGATTATTTAGCACCTGTTGCACTCTCTCTTTCTGAGTTTTCGTTAAATGTGTACTGCTTTTCACCTGTGCTGCTGTCTCACAGGGGTGTAATGGATATTCAAATGATGAAAGTGGTTCCTTTTTCATCTCCATGGCGATGGACAAGGTCAACAAGTGTGTCTCTTCCTGATGTTCTCTTTCCAAATATTTCTTCAGGAGATTCACATGATAGATTTTTTCTTTCCCCTTCTTATCTATCTTATAATTTGTTCTAGACACCTTCTCTAAAACTGTATATGGACCCTGCCATCCAATTTGTAACTTATTCTGACTCTCAGGCAAAAGAAGTAGTACTTTCTCTCCCACAGCCAAATCTCTGTCTTTCGCCTTCCTGTTATAATAGGCAGCATGTTTCTTCCTGGCTTGTTTCAAATTTTCATTCGCAAGTTTCCAGCCAGTTTTCAACCGAGTGGTCAGCTCATTCACATATTGGTATGAAGATGTAATGTTTTCCTCTGCCTTTTCATCAGTCCACGTTCTTAACAAAGCTACATATGGACCTTTAATTGTGTGGACCTATTTGTCCATGCACCGGTATGGTCTCTTCCACTCGAAGCTTTATAGTGATGATTTTTCCTCCCAGAACTATCATTCACAAAACGACCGCTACCAATTTTTCTTTTGGGGCTTTCTCCCCACTTAAAATTCTTGATGAGAGATTTCCTCTCTACATCTTCTTCCTCCAGTTTGTTTAAGTCCGATTGAGGGATTGTCGGCTTATCCTGGGGTAAGACATCTTTTTGCACTCTCCGCATAGTGGCCATTGTAAAACAGTTAAGTGAAGCTTGTCCGTGAAAAGGGGCTTCCCATTCCATTTGGTCCACTTTATCAAATTTATTTTTCCTTTTATTGTTAGGCCTGATTTTGCCCCGTGGCGTGTCCAGGTCCTGATCCATGTTCCCACTTGTGGGTGTTCCCTCATGTGCTATGCTACACCTTTCTACAAAATTTTCAATGTCCCATCTTGCTTTGGGCCAATAATAATTGTGAGCCACCTTTTGAATGATGGTACCTATCTTCTCATGGTCCCCATCTGGTTTCACATGTAGGCTCCTTATTAAGTCTGTCCTATATCTTTTTGGAAGAACCAGCTGTCCGTGACCATTGGATCTAGCTCCAGTCTTCCTATACATCAACTTGTTTTTCATGTAAAAATCTCCCTTGCCTCGAGTTGTATGACAAGTTGACAATTTTCTGAAACAAGGCTTGAGTGTTTTATCCCCAGCCTGTGCCTTCCTCATCTCTTCTGGAGTGGTATCTAACATAATATCCTCCTCCTGTCTTGAGGTCGACCTGACCTGAAGGGTTGCCATATACACAGGTTTCCTTCTGCAACGGTCAGTGTCATGATTGTCCATCTGACAATTTTTACACCACCTTTTTCCTTGGTTGAAAGATTTTCTTTCATCATATTTCCTTTCATCGAATTGTGGGAATTTATTTTTATTGTCATACCGTGGCCTATCAAATTGGTGCTTACCTTTATTTTGATCCCTAGGATCAAATTTATTAAAGTTCTGTGGTGCCCTAAAGTTGTCCACCTGTTTCTTTTTATTACCTGTTACCTCTGCTTGAGCTGCTTGATACCTTTCAGCAACATTTTGCAACTCACCCAGCCTCTCTGCACCTTGTTCCATGAGAAACTTTCTCAGGTCTGGAGCCATGGACTCTCTTAGTTGCTCTATAAGGACCATTTCCTTAAGATCTTGGGTTTTCCCCAGAGAAGTCCATTTCTCCAAGTATGTCTCTATTCGTGCAGAGAACTGGTGATAGGTTTCACCTGACAGTAGTTTAGCATTCCTAAATTTTTTTCTATAGAATTCTGCATTCTTTTCATACCTTAACAAAAGAGCCTGCTTTAGCATGTCATAATTTTCCTGATCACCTCTGCTCATTTTTGCAAAAACTTCATAAGCTGCCCCACGAAGTCCCTGAGATAACTTTAAGCTCCACCTTTCTCTCTCTAACCCATACGTGGTAGCTAATAGTTCATACCTATTTAGGTAGCTCTCAATATCATCGTCTTTCTCAACAAAATGATCTAAATGAAAATTCATAGCTGAGATTGAGGCTCCTTGAGTAACCGTAGCATCAGAGGCAAAGGGACTGGCACCATTTTCAGGAGCATGGCCTTGAAACTCAAACTCCCTTAGTCGTAACTCATGTTCCCTTTGTAATCTCTTCTCCTCCTTTTCTGCTTCCCTTTCTGCAGCTAATCTCTTCTCTTCCCTTTCTGCAGCTAATTTCTTCTCTTCTCTTTCTGCAGCCTGTCTTCTTTCCTCGGCTTCCAATGCTTTTGCCTCTTTGTCAGCCTCTAACTTTCTTTCGGCTTCAAACCTTCTTTCTTCACGTTCAATAAATTTGTCACATTCCGTCGTGACATAGGCAACCATAGCTTGCCCATCTAATCCTAACTCTTTTGCAGTCTGAACCGCAGCAGATCGAAATTTGGCCAGGTCCGCCATTGTCTATTATGTAAATTTATACAATGTCTAACCAACAATTCAATCTCTAATGGACAACACAGGCACCGTGAGCTCAACCTTATTTAATTCCACCCAAGGATACCTTTTAATTCTTATATTCCCTGAAGTGAATTACTCCCAATATTTTTAATAGTTAAAGATTCAAAATCCCAAGAGCGAGACCCCAATATATGTGGTGAAGTGGGATGTTATAAATACTTATAGGGAACTTAGTGTACTGACTGAGATCAGCTGTGAAGGTATCTATATCTATTAAGAGTAGTGTATTATAGATAACCTTACTTGCTACCACATATCTATATATCTCAGTCAGAATTATTCTGGAATAGTGTGATGCTACGTTATGTGTCTAGGGTATGTGTATGATGAAGTGTAAGTCACAACAACAGACAGATAAACAATTTAATTTAATCCACTACTCTTGACAACACTGTGACACTCACATACATATAACACTCTACAAAGATATCTTAAAAGAGTCACTGATAAACTTTCGAATAACAATATGTATTCATTACTGGCATGAATGAATATGTGTCCTGATTCAACTACAAGGGAACCAGGAAGCACAATCAATTTAAATTACAAGTTATGTACAGAATGTATTTAATATGAATATTGTAGTGACATATATTATTACAAATGTTCTATGTGTGTCAGTTGTGTAGTAGTAAAATGAGGTAATACTGGTTTTGTTTTGTTCAAGCTCTGTTGGTATTTGTCATCATGACTTCAATAGTTTGTCTTTAGGGACCAGTATTGGAGATGTTCACAGTTCCTGATTTTAAGACAAGTAAATTCCCCTCTTAATGTTAATTTTAAAAAGTCAGTTCAAGATGAGGGGACATAATGTTGAGCTCAGCTGGCCAATTCGCTTATCTGGCGTGATGGCGGCAGGAAAGGACTCCTCTGCTCGAATTCTCCTCTGGGTTCAGGAGACACCTCACTGATAGCTAAAAAGACCAAGGAGTATGCTGTCCGACTCAGGATTCAGCAAAGCTCTGACTAGGTGCTGCTCAGTACCATCAAGACCACTGTCCCTGAAATCAAGAAGGATGTACCTTCTACTTCATAACTAATTTATATTTTCTTTTTACACTGATCACAATACATCACAAACATTGCGTTCAGAGCGTTAGGCCAACAGTCAGCTTCATCTGAAATACTTTATTCCAGTATTACCCTTCCTAATGGTTACTACGCCTCTGCACTTCCAGCATTATTTCTTTCTAGTCAATCATCCAGGTGTCAGTGTACTGTTTGGCCATTCCATGCCGTTTTACTTCTCTCCGACACCCTCTGTTCAGGCTGGAGCATTTTAGGCTTTACCTCACGTTTGCCACTGAACTACACATATATATACAGGCATAAATCAACAATTCACATTCAATTTTCATTAAAAGATATTAAATGGTTCAAGCTTACCACAATTCATACGAATAACACAGATACGTTGATTAGCAATGAATTCTGGCACAAACTGGCACAAATTTCCATCTGCTTATCTTCCAGGCTTTTATTGAGCAAAATATATGCTGGCTCAACGCACTGATGCTTTATCAAGCTATTTTAAACAAGTGGTTTCGAACTAACGCTCCCAAGTGTGTATATCAGCGAGTCTGACCAATGAGCCCCGTTTCGACAAGTGTTTGAAAAAATGTTACCTTTCCCCGTTTCCCCTAACAACCAAGATAGTATTTATAGCCCGACCAATCGTGGTTAGGCTTTCATTTGTTGCGCTCCAATCAATTTGGAGTTTACATGGTAGGCTATTTCTGTAACGTAAATTTTTTTCAAAACACGTTAAAAAAAAATCTTATGAGCAGAAATGATTTTATGCTGTCAGGCACCCCCAATATTTTATTTTGGGTATAATTTATTAATTCCTGGACTATTTGCGTAACGTTTTACATATTATTTGTCAGCAAGCCCTAAGGAACCCAAAAATACAAATTTAAAGGAGCTACGTGGCTGCGTTCAAAATATGCAATTTCTTTTACCTCCTGTTTCGAAGATGTTCTGTCTGGGTACTGTTATGTTCTCAACCGTAAACCCATCTAATGTTATCTTTTCTAATAAGAGTTTTTTTTATGATTTATAAACCTAACTCTGGGAAAGGGTAGTGTATTTTATCACTGTCCGTCTGAAAAAAAATTAGTGCATGTAGACTTACACGCGTGATGGCAGCATTTGCGTATCGCGCGAAGCGTGTTTAGTGTTCGGCTTTCTGCCTCTCCCTTCTCGCTATCCTTTTGTCCATCTGTTCGTTCGTTTTGGTAACGTAATATAATTAATGTTAGGATTAATTTAGGTCATTACGCAGGGCCTCTCAATGCTTTTCCAAGAAATACAGCACACGTTTCATTGAAGAAAGCGGGTAATAATACAGTAAGCTTTTATATCAACGTGAAAGCGTTACAATTTGCAGACGAAGCAGAAAACAAGGGGGATTTCGAGTACATTCCTTGTGACAGCACTGTCATTTTACCATTGCTCTTCTCTTTATTAATTTTATTTGTTAGGCTTCATATTTACCTAATAATTTATATATGTGGATTAGAATATTTCATGACAGAGCCCAACCAATCAACGAGCAACGTTCACCAGTCTCGGAGACACAATAAAATTAAACTTAAGCCCTGTTTTTTTCGGATGTGGGTCGCGGCCATCTTGTCACGCAATATGGCGCAAAAAAACAGAATAAAATTAGGCTGTACGAGGCATGGGACCAAACTGCAGACAACCAATCAGCTTGCCCCGCCAGGAACCAACCAAACGCTTTCCTTGTGCAGTGGAAGTTGCTTCACCTGCCTATATAATCGGGCGAGATTTTATGCGAAAACACGCAACACCAACACGAAGTCAGATACCGACCGACTGCGGAAGAGGAGCTGTCAACCTTGATTTATTGCTTACCTGCGTGCATTGACCTAGCAGACGGCTCCGCTAATCGAGTCACTGGCCTGTTTAAATCTTGGAGGGTTTTATTCGTGTCATCAAACCTGAGGTCGTATGTCCAGTCAATCCAGCTGCCTGGAACTTCACACGAGCACAGAGATTGTACCTGAGATACATCTTTAGTCCCCCTCAGTCTTGGGTGGGCTAACGAAACGATCAACAGCGGGTGTTTTGTGTCAACCAAACTAAGTAGGACATATCTTTTGAGAGATGAGTACACATTAGTACCATTTCCGTCGGCAATTGTGAGCAAAGTAACTGTCAGTGACGAGAAAGCGAGTTAGCATAGCAAGAGACAAACATAACAGCATAGCTGATAAATTTTATATACTCAATTAACAGCACAGCTGATTCATTTACTATAAGTGATTACGGTAACAGCGCAGCTGATACAAATTTTTTCCTATAATTGGAAGACTTGTAATACGAGTATATATAAATATATAAATATATGTGAATCATTTGTAAACTTACAAATGCATTACATTCCATTGTTTCAACATCCATCCTTCAGCACAAGAGTAGATAGTGTTTATACTAAATAAATAATAAGGAAATTGTATTTGAACGAATTGTCAATTTTTTAATAATTGTTAAGTAAAATCTGTTTCCTTGTCTTAATATCACAGTTAGTTACACAGCGGAGGTGGCAATTTATGTCGGTCTCCTCTCTACTAATTTTTCGAGATCAGATCATTCACAGCCGTAACTAATTTGTGATACCAGTAGTTCTCTCAGACACTGGGACTTCACCATTTTCTGCAGAAATTCTATTTCTGTAATTGTCAGTACTACACTGATCCAAGAGCCAATAAAAACCTCACGCCACACTGGGGGCTCGTTCCTGGGATATTTCTGTATATCTTGAGCCATACTTAGTCTATTCATCTATCTACACTCTATCTTGTGCCACCCATAGATAACATAAGGAAATTTTTTTTTTAGAAATTCAATAATATAATTTGTTATTGTTTTCTTAGGAGGAGTACCATTTAGTACTCAGTAAATAGTTGATGCTCACAAAGTTGCACGGAAATTATTTGTTCATTTAATTAATTACGTTAATTATAATATTTGGATATAGTAAATTTACATACCCTATCTAAGTAATGCCATGGCTGATCTAGTAAAGTTCAGAACTGCGATCATGCAGATGGGTAAGGAATTAAATATGACAGGTGATGCTCTTACTCAGTATGTCACAACAGAAGTGGACAAACACATGGATAGGGAAGAAAGAAAGTTGCAATTAGAGACTGAAGCAAAGAAATTAGAGGCTGATAGAGAAGCAAAGTAATTAGAGGCTGAAGAAAGGCGGTTGCAAGCAGAAGCTGAAAGAGAAGACAAAAGACTGGAAGCTGAAAGAGAAGCCAAAAGACTGAAAGCTGAGAGAGAAGACAAAAGACTGGAAGCTGAGAGAGAAGACAAAAGACTGGATGCTGAGAGAGAAACTAAAAGGTTAGAAGCTGAGGAAAGGAAATTACAAGCAGAGAGAGACCATCAGTTGAGATTAAAAGAGCTTGAAATTCAGACAACTACTGGCAATAATGGTGGTAGCTCACCTCACTCTGAGAGTAGCTCCAGCCAGAGCACCTCAAGTGGGGCCATGAATTTTCATCTGGACCCATTTGTTGAGAAAGAAGACGCCATTGCGTCGTACCTGGATAGATACGAAAGACTTGCCACTACCTATGGCTTAGTGAAAGAAAAGTGGAGTCTTAAACTATCTCAGGGATTGAGAGGTGTGGCCTACGATGTATATTTGAAGCTCTCAAGAGATGACCAGGAAGATTATGAAATCCTGAAGCAGGCACTGCTTGTGAGATATGAAAAGAACTCAGAATCATATAGAAAGAAATTCCGAACAGCTAAACTTCTTCCAGGAGAAAACTATCACCAATTCTCTGCTAGATTGGAAACTTATTTGGAAAAATGGAGTAGTTTAGGAAAGTGTCAGGATCTGAAAGAAACGATAATGATGGAGCAAGTGAAAGAGTCCATGCCTCAAGAAATGAGGAAGTTTATCATGGAACAAGGAGCAGAGAGATTGGAAGATATTGTATCTGTTGCTGAGAGATATCAAGCAACTCAAGCAGAATTATCAGGAAATAAGAAGCAGGGTGAAAACTTCCAATCATCACAAAACTATTCCAAATATGAACAAAAGGACCATACCACAAGAAACAAACAAAGATTTGACCAAAAGGACAAAAACCCTCTAAGATCGGATAAGACACCTTACCGGAAGGAAGGAAAGTGGTGTAAAACTTGTCTAATGAATAACCACAATACTGCAGACTGCAGAAGGAACAACCCTCCTTATTACGATGCGTGTCTCACAACAGGGAACAAGGGAAGGAAGGAACTGGCAGTTAGTCAGAATGACCTCCATCATCCCCCTGTCTGTGAGGAAGTGACATGTAATGGCACTAAAATTCAGTGCTTACATGATTCAGGTTTGGAATTCGACTCAGTCGTGAGTGCAACCCTAGTGCACCCTGACCAACTTACCACAGAAACAGTGGACGTACAAGGGGCAATGCAGGGAACCGGCACCATGACACTTCCCATAGCAAGGATCAACGTGAGAACTCGCTATGTTAAAGGAGTGATAAGAGCAGCAGTAAGTGATGATCCTATATACCCGCTGGTAATAGGATGTAAATATGTCTTTTTGGGTGACCCAATAAAACCTGTTGTCATGGCAGCAAACTATACCAGGTCGAGCACCGAAAAGGAGGAGGGAGATCCAATAACCATTCATCGTACAAAGATAAAAAAGGCTCAAACAGCAGACAGCACATTGAAGCCTTGTTTTGGCAAATTGCCAAAGGCCCATAACCCTCCAGAGAAAGGAGACTACTATATGGAAAATGGCCTACTCTACAGACAAGCTGGAAAAGGACCTAAAGGGCATGGACAGCTGGTAGTGCCAAAATTCTACAGGGAGGAAATTATGGAGCAAGAGCATGCTACATCAGGCAGTGGTCACAGAGGAAAAGGGGCCACTGGTCAAAATATAGCACTGCGATATTACTGGCCAGGAATAATTGAAGACATAAGTCAGTATATGAAATCCTGTTCAGAATGTAACCAGGTAACCTCATTCAGAAGTGTAGACGAGTTACAGGATCTGGGGAAGCATTGTTGCGGACGTAGGTCCACAAAGAAAATACACAAGAGAAAACAACAGGTAGATGCAGTGATAAAGAGAAAACAAAATCACAACAAGTCTACTGTTACACCAGTAACCATGGCAACTCTCCGTATTGTACAGAGAGGGGACGAGAGACATCCCACCCCGACTAGATATTTGTCGGAACACCATAGCCCGGATCATATGGAAAATTTGGTTAGTCAGCAACCAGTATTTAAAAAGCTGCAGAAACAAACCCGAACCATAGGAGGTAGGAACCAGGGCTGTACCAAACAGTTGATGGAGACAGGCCCCACTTCGGTATACTGCCCCTTACAATAGAAATAGGCGTGGGTCCGGCAACGTTGTTGTATTACCGTCCCCATACACAGTCCACTGGAAGCATTGCTGCGGACATGGACTGAACAATAGCAAGCACAAGCACTCAAGGATGAGATTGACTATCTTTTAAAAGAGAAAATCATTTCAAAGTCTGAATCTCCCTATAGCTCAAGTGTGGTGCTATTAAGGAAGCCTAGTGGTGAACACAGGTTATGTATTTACTACAAGAATCTATATGCCATCACAGAATCTCAGGTGGACCCATTACCTGACACCAACCAGCTGTTCTCTACACTGAGTAAGGCTAGGTATTTATCGAAGGTAGATCTAA
Organism: Oreohelix idahoensis; assembly: GCA_024509875.1. Classification (NCBI taxonomy): domain Eukaryota; kingdom Metazoa; phylum Mollusca; class Gastropoda; order Stylommatophora; family Oreohelicidae; genus Oreohelix; species Oreohelix idahoensis. Next base: position 549,237 of record JAMPIV010005862.1, on the reverse strand, counting down.
GCAAGGGATACTACCAAATACCAATGAAACCAGAAGTTAGGAAAATGCTGGCATTTAGTACATCAGACGGACATTACGAGTTTAATGTACTACCCTTTGGGCTGAAAAATGCTCCAAGTATCTTTTCAAGAATGATGAGGTAATTGTTGGAACCTCTACAAAATCCCCATATCACTAACTTTATGGATGACATTCTTCTTGCTACAAACACCTTTGAAGAGCATATAATAGCGCTCTCCATGTTGTTTGACAGACTGAGAGAAACTGGATTGACTGCACGTCCAACCAAATGCTATATCGGTTGTAAGGAGTTGGAATTCCTAGGTCACACTATTTCTACAGGTCATATGTCTCCTGACCCAAAGAATATAGAGAAGTTAAAGAAGGCACCCCGACCTCAAACGAAGACAGATGTGAGATCATTCGTGTCATTATGTGGGTTCTACCAGAAGTACATACCCCATTTTAACTCTCTGTGTGCACCATTAACTAACTTAACGAAGAAAGGACAGCCTGACAAACTCCATTGGAATGCTGATTGTGAAAAAGCTTACACAGAGCTAAAAGCAAAACTCACCAGCAAACCCATCCTTACACTACCCGATATCACACAGGAATTTGTATTAAGGACGGACGCTAGCAGTGTAGGTATTGGTGCAACTCTCTTGCAGCAATCAAAAGCCCAGCCAGAGGAACTTTTACCCGTCGCCTACGCCAGTAGGAAGCTGAATGCAGCTGAGTTGAACTACTCGACCATAGAGAAAGAATGTTTGGCTCTAATTTGGTCCATCGACAAATTTTCACCTTACCTGTATGGGACACACTTCATTGTCCAAAGCGATCACCAACCTTTAACATTCTTGGCTGCATCTAAAAAGCTAAATTCGAGATTGTTAAGGTGGAGTCTGCTTCTGGCGCCTTATTCCTTTACCGTGAATTACATTCCGGGAAGAGACATTGTAAGAGCTGATTTTTTAAGTCGACACCCTATTACTCTGGAAGGACAGACGCAAAAGGATTAACTACAGCAGGGGTTTACACGTCAGCTATGACAGGTCACAGCTAGGAAAGGAGGGGGCTATGTCGTGAAACGAGTTGTGTAAACCCACTTCTTAGTTAAATCCCTATGTCGAGAGCCCAACCAATCAACGACCAACGTTCACCAGTCTCGAAGACACAATAAAATTAAACTTAAGCCCTGTTTTTTTCGGATGTGGGTCGTGGCCATCTTGTCACGCAATATGGCGGAAAAAACAGAATAAAATTAGGCTGTACGAGGCATGGGACCAAACTGCAGACAACCAATCAGCTTGCCCCGCCAGGAACCAACCAAACGCTTTCCTTGTGCAGTGGAAGTTGCTTCACCTGCCTATATAATCGGGCGACATTTTATGCGAAAACACGCAACACCAACACGAAGCCAGATACCGACCGACTGCGGAAGAGGAGCTGTCAACCTTAATTTATTGCTTACCTGCGTGCATTGACCTAGCAGACGGCTCCGCTAGTCGAGTCACTGGCCTGTTTAAATCTTGGAGGGTTTTATTCGTGTCATCAAACCTGAGGTCGTATGTCCAGTCAATCCAGCTGCCTGGAACTTCACACGAGCACAGAGATTGTACCTGAGATACATCTTTAGTCCCCCTCAGTCTTGGGTGGGCTAACGAAACGATCAACAGCGGGTGTTTTGTGTCAACCAAACTAAGAAGGACAGATCTTTTGAAAGATGAGTACACATTAGTACCATTTCCGTCGGCAATTGTGAGCAAAGTAACTGTCAGTGACGAGAAAGCGAGTTAGCATAGCAAGAGACAAACATAACAGCATAGCTGATAAATTTTATATACTCAATTAACAGCACAGCTGATACATTTACTATAAGTGATTAACAGCGCAGCTGATATAAATTTGTTTCCTATAATTGGAAGACTTGTAATATATATAAATATATAAATATATGTGAATCATTTGTAAACTTACAAATCCATTACATTCGATTGTTTCAACATCCACCCTTCAGCACAAGAGTAGATAGTGTTTATACTAAATAAATAATAAGGAAATTGTATTTGAACGAATTGTCAATTTTTTAATAATTGTTAAGTAAAATCTGTTTCCTTGTCTTAATATCACAGTTAGTTACACAGCGGAGGTGGTAATTTATGTCGGTCTCCTCTCTACTAATTTTTCGAGATCAGATCATTCACAGCCGTAACTAATTTGTGATACCAGTAGTTCTCTCAGACACTGGGACTTCACCATTTTCTGCAGAAATTCTACTGATCCAAGAGCCAATAAAAACCTCACGCCACAAGGCCCATTCTTTCTTTGTCCCTTTAAAGAATCACCGGTAACTACGCGGTCCCAGGTTAACATGCGGCAAAAAAATGATTAAGGCAAGAGCTATTTACAATCAGGAATTGGGACAACTTTTTAAATGTGACCAGAAAAACGAGATGTATTGATGGCTTTGATGTATTGATGGCTTTGATGTATTGAGGGCTTTGATGTATTGAGGGCTTAATAGCATTATCCCGGTGAAAGAACCTGACTGTAGCAATTCCCTACAAGTGTTAGATCTCTTGCTTAAAAAAAGTTGAGGATGAAAAAAAAGACTTTTTTTTAGAAAGGAAAGTTACCAAACGTTCTATTTTGTAGCGTAGGAGAAGAGTTTACAATAACGCAAGACTTCGCGATAATGAGCCGTTTCTTGTCATATTGTTTCGGAAGACACATATAGCAACAGAGATTTACCTGAGTAAGTCGAATTATTATTTCTTAAAAGACAGAGCTAAGTAGTAGAGGACTACACAACAGAAAAACAACAGAATTGATGGGCTTACTGGAAATTGAACCCGAACGGCACCACCGCCAAGCCACTGAAGCAAATCGTTACTTTCCTGTCTGCCAGCTAGGCGCCACAAACAATAGTGCTTCGCAGAGGTCTAGCACGAACTCTCCGCGTAACCCGGATATGTACCTAAGGACGACCCAGATTAATTATAGACGCAATCACTTCTGCAGTTTTCCTATTAACAGTATAGACCAGATTACGCCAGGACAAAGACCGTAATATTGTGCCTAGTAAATGATAGAAGAATGAGAATAGTAGTAAAGGGCAGAGGGTAGGTTTGGTATTGTATAAACGTGTAAACCAGCAAGGAGGGGAAACCCGAGGCTTGTAAACAGTAAATAAATAATTAAGCCCATCACGTCTGTTGTTTTTCTGTTGTCTAGTCTACTTCTTTAAGTCTTTATTGCCTGAAACATATCTTTGTGTATTATTTATTTGTTTATTTTCTATAAAAATAACTGAACATGGTATATCGAAATGACACCTTTCACCTTATCCATCACCAGAATTGTCATGCTATGGGCTCCAGAAGGAAAATGAAAGGAAGGACGGCCTAAAGCCACTTGGCAGAGAACAGGGAAAGTGGAAATACTAAGCATGAACCAGAGCTAGGGCACCATACGACGGATAGGTGTCAACGAGCAAAGTGGATACAGTTTGGTACTGTCCTACAAGACGCCACTAGGCGTGTGGGTCACTGATTGCTTTGTCAGATAGCAACCAAGGACCCAAAAAAAAAAAAAAAATACCTGGAAAATCTTCAAAACCAGTTCAGAAATATATGACACCTACTATTGTCGAACTGTTAATACGTTTTTTGTTTTTTTCTCCAAGAGCAGAGAATTAATATGGCGGACTAACATTCCTTCCCATGACTAACCCTTTCAGGGCTTTATTATGCTAGTTCGTAAGCACTAATGGCCCTTTTCATGGCTTGCTGCTTATCGACGTTACATTAGAGCTCAGATTTTCAGTTCTCTTATTTTTTTTACTGCTGGCGATTGCGCCCTGATATAACCGAAAAACATATGTTTATAGTTAAAAGCGATGTTCCTTTGCAAAAAGGCTGACAGGTAATAAATTACAAACATATTAGCAAAGGCGTTTTTTCGTGCTTTCTGAGAATTGTTGCTCCTTTTTACCTCCCTTTTGCGTTAAAATCCGACTTCTGCTGAAAAATACATGTTTGTTTTCGTTTTTTTTTAAAATTAAGTAAACACTTAAAATTTCAGCGAAACTTATTTACCTGAGCAGAATCATCTGAGCAAACATAATAAATTACCTCACATTGACTTTGATTTCAAAATTCAAGTTTACCTTTCGGATAATTATACATAATTTGTAACTCGATCACTCCAGCTAATCGCTGGATAAAAATAGAGATAATTAGTCATTATTAAATTTCATATCGTGCATGTAAATTAAATATTTATTCTTGCGGTGAAAAAGTAATAAATCTTCAAATCACCATTATTTTCCTTGTTACTGGTTCTATTGTAGGAAACCTTTACCATACTTTCCTTGTTAATGGTTCTATTGTAGGAAACCTTCACCATACTTTCCATGTTACTGGTCCTATTGTAGGAAACCTTCACCATACTTTCTATGTTACTGGTTCTATTGTAGGAAACCTTCACCATACTTTCCTTGTTAATGGTTCTATTGTAGGAAATCTTCACCATACTTTCCTTGTTACTGGTTCTATTGTAGGAAACCTTCACCATACTTTCCTTGTTAATGGTTCTATTGTAGGAAACCTTCACCATACTTTCCTTGTTACTGGTTCTATTGTAGGAAACCTTCACCATACTTTCCTTGTTAATGGTTCTATTGTAGGAAGCTTTCACCATACTTTCTATGTTACTGGTCCTAATGTAGGAAACCTTCACCATACTTTCTATGTTACTGGTTCTATTGTAGGACACCTTCACCATACTTTCTATGTTACTGGTTTTATTGTAGGCAGCCTTCACCATACTTTCTATGTTACTGGTCCTATTGTAGGAAGCCTTCACCATACTTTCTATGTTACTGGTCCTATTGTAGGAAACCTTCACCATACTTTCCTTGTTAATGGTTCTATTGTAGGAAACCTTCACCATACTTTCCTTGTTACTGGTTCTATTGTAGGAAACCTTCACCATACTTTCCTTGTTAATGGTTCTATTGTAGGAAACCTTCACCATACTTTCCTTGTTAATGGTCCTATTGTAGGAAACCTTCACCATACTTTCTATGTTACTGGTTCTATTGTAGGCAGCCTTCACCATACTTTCTATGTTACTGGTCCTATTGTAGGAAGCCTTCGCCATACTTTCTATGTTACTGGTTCTATTGTAGGACACCTTCACCATACTTTCTATGTTACTGGTTCTATTGTAGGCAGCCTTCACCATACTTTCTATGTTACTGGTCCTATTGTAGGAAGCCTTCACCATACTTTCTATGTTTCTGGTCCTATTGTAGGAAGCCTTCACCATACTTTCTATATTACTGGTTCTATTGTAGGAAGCCTTCACCATACTTTCCTTGTTGCTGGTCCTATTATAGGAAGCCTTTACCATACTTTCCTTGTTAATGGTTCTATTGTAGGAAACCTTCACCATACTTTCCTTGTTACCGGTCCTATTGTAGGAAACCTTCACCATACTTTCCTTGTTAATGGTTCTATTGTAGGAAACCTTCACCATACTTTCTATGTTACTGGTTCTATTGTAGGCAGCCTTCACCATACTTTCTATGTTACTGGTCCTATTGTAGGAAGCCTTCACCATACTTTCTATGTTACTGGTTCTATTGTAGGAAGCCTTCACCATACTTTCCATGTTACTGGTTCTATTGTAGGAAGCCTTCACCATACTTTCCTTGTTCTTGGTCCTATTGTAGGAAACCTTCACCATACTTTCCTTGTTGCTGGTCCTATTGTAGGAAGCCTTCACCATACTTTCTATGTTACTGGTCCTATTGTAGGAAACTTTCACCATACTTTCCTTGTTACTGGTTCTATTGTAGGAAACCTTCACCATACTTTCCATGTTACTGGTTCTATTGTATGAAGCCTTCACCATACTTTCTATGTTACTGGTTCTATTGTAGGAAGCCTTCACCATACTTAACTTGTTCTTGGTCCTATTGTAGGAAACCTTCACCATACTTTCCTTCTTGCTGGTCCTATTGTAGGAAGCCTTCACCATACTTTCTATGTTACTGGTCCTATTGTAGGAAACTTTCACCATACTTTCCTTGTTACTGGTTCTATTGTAGGAAACCTTCACCATACTTTCCATGTTACTGGTTCTATTGTAGGAAACCTTCACCATACTTTTCTTGTTACTGGTCCTATTGTAGGAAACCTTCACCATACTTTCTTTGTTACTGGTTCTATTGTAGGAAACCTTCACCATACTTTCCTTGTTACTGGTTCTATTGCAGGAAACCTTCACCATACTTTCCTTGTTACTGGTCCTATTGTAGGAAACCTTCACCATACTTTCTTTGTTACTGGTTCTATTGTAGGGGACCTTCACCATACTTTCTATGTTACTGGTTCTATTGTAGGAAACTTTCACCATACTTTCCATGTTACTGGGTCTATTGTAGGAAACCTTCACCATACTTTCCTTGTTACTGGTCCTATTGTAGGAAACCTTCACCATACTTTCTTTGTTACTGGTCCTATTGTAGGAAACCTTCACCATACTTTCTATGTTACTGGTTCTATTGTAGGAAACCTTCACCATACTTTCCTTGTTACTGGTTCTATTGTAGGAAACCTTCACCATACTTTCCATGTTACTGGTTCTATTGTAGGAAACCTTCACCATACTTTCCTTGTTACTGGTCCTATTGTAGGAAACCTTCACCATACTTTCCTTGTTACTGGTTCTATTGTAGGAAACCTTCACCATACTTTCCTTGTTACTGGTTCTATTGTAGGAAACCTTCACCATACTTTCCTTGTTACTGGTCCTATTGTAGGAAACCTTCACCATACTTTCTTTGTTACTGGTTCTATTGTAGGAAACCTTCACCATACTTTCTATGTTACTGGTTCCATTGTAGGAAACCTTCACCATACTTTCCTTGTTACTGGTTCTATTGTAGGAAACCTTCACCATACTTTCCTTGTTACTGGTCCTATTGTAGGAAACCTTCACCATACTTTCTTTGTTACTCGTTCTATTGTAGGAAACCTTCACTATACTTTCCATGTTACTGGTTCTATTGTAGGAAACCTTCACCATACTTTCCTTGTTACTGGTCCTATTGTAGGAAACCTTCACCATACTTTCTTTGTTACTGGTCATATTGTAGGAAACCTTCACCATACTTTCCATGTTACTGGTTCTATTGTAGGAAACCTTCACCATACTTTCCTTGTTACTGGTCCTATTGTAGGAAACCTTCACCATACTTTCCTTGTTACTGATCCTATTGTAGGAAACCTTTACCATATTTTCCATGTTACTGGTTCTATTGTAGGAAACCTTCACCATACTTTCCTTGTTACTGGTCCTATTGTAGGAAACCTTCACCATACTTTCTTTGTTACTGGTTCTATTGTAGGAAGCCTTTACAATACTTTCGCATGATCTTGCAGTGGTGGTGTCTGTAGCATGTTGTGTTACGTGATGAGATTACCAGCCTCATGTACAACCTCAGATTAGTCACCTTGTACGAAATGCCTAAGGAAGCAGCAGGTGCTTATGTTAATTTATCTGTAAGCCGCGTGGACTTCTTTTGGGCGTCACAGTAGGCGGGAATTCCCCAATGCATAATTTGCTTCAATGTGGGCTATAGTCCAAGAAGTGACGGCTTTTGGTTAAAGTGGTTGCGAAGTGCTACTGGTTGCGTATGGTAATGGTGAAGTTGATGAAATTTTGTCGCGGTATTGATTGCTTATATGTTGTTGAGGTGCTGACGAGGTGTTGACTACTTAAGGTTGACGTAATCACCGCTGGAGGTTTTGAGAAGTAAGCGCTAGGTCTCTTGTAGCATCGTGCCACTAAGCGATTTTCTCCCAACAAATCTACAGGAATGAAAATCTAGAGATCAGCTTCATATAATGCTGCTAAAACTGACTAGGATTCTGCACTTGAGCGCTCTGGACTATTATCCGCAGCTAAAGAATTAAAATGGCATTATACTCAAGGCACATATAAGTGTAGATATTATGCAGCTTGGGGCATCTCTGCTAAAAGCGTGCGTACTTTTCCAAAGGTTTCTCAGCAAAGTGATTTCCTGACTTAACCTTAGCGCGCATGTAGTTAAAACAGGGGACTATTTCCCACGCCAAGAAAGCTCAATTATTTACGTCTCTCATTAAGACATGCACGAAGTTTATCGTTGTTCTCTCTTCCTGGTGTTGACCACTGAATACGGGTACATAATACCACTGTGTTTCGATTAAAAGTAGAAATCTGACCGAAGTCCTATAGAGAGAATGTTTGAGTGTTTTTGTATAAGAAGATAGCATTTGGATTGAATGACTATTCTATTAGTGAAGACTTTACAAGCAGTTATAGAGCAGAATACAAGTGGATATATTGGCTGCAGAAACAGACAAAGATGAATGAAGAGAACAGAAAGGAATTTAAATAAAAAAAAACTAATTTTGACGAAGCTTTCGAACAACTCTGTCACAGCCTCATCAGAAGCTCCGGGAAACTACACGGGGATGGCATTACTAGATTCATAATTTACATAACAGCGCGCGCTCTATACTATATGTAGGAAGAGAAAAGCTGATAATCGATGATAAGGTTGAAAAACTATTACGCTTTGGCTTATTGACCTCTCGTTTGCACATCTCTGTTACCTCCTAGTTAGATAATGCAAAGGCAGCGAGGAAGAGAGCTGGTTACTTATCTCATAGAACTAAGACCTGGTATAGTTAAATCCTTAACACTTCACTACCCTATGGCAATATCTGTTTTGAGACTACTATAATTAATAATGGTTCCTAATGGAGCATACCGACTCTGTAAAATCATCATGTATGCTTCATTCTGTGTTGTTATTGGTTCAGGTCCATATTGGCTATGTTGATGTTTATATTCTTCTATGTGATATTAAGAATGTATCCAAGGAGTGTCCGATTAGCACAGCAGTTTGAGCGCTTGCCGATCGCAATAAGGTTATCGGGTTAAAAATCTGGTAGCCTTACGCTCTAGCCTACCCAGCTTATGCTGATCTTGAGTTAGGGAAGATAAAAACAGGAAGGAAGGAAACTAGTCACCTGACTTAATAATGTTGAACCTGGTATAGTGAAGTCTCTAACCCTTTACTCCCCTGCGCAGGACCTATGCATAAGAGGGAAACTACATAAAACGCGAAGAAAGTAGTAGGTGAAAGGCTTGAACGAGATAATAATAATAATATTAATAATAATAATAGTCCCTTCAGTCAAAAATGACTATGGGAATGCGCCCCTAAGGTGACTGCCCTCAATTGCTTATTTTCCTGGTGTTCATTTCGACGTTTTCTCCTATCTTCTGCTGGTTGTGTGAACTTCTTTTCGCCCAATCTGAGGTGGCGCCGCAGATAGCATCGCCACTTGGTGCAATTGGCAGCTTCATCCTCCCAGGTTGCTGGATTTATGTTCAGTTCCCTCGTGTCTCTCTTGCACATTTCTTTGAATCTCAGCTGCGGTCGCCCAACTGTTCTTTTCTCATCTGCCAGTTGTCCGTATAGGATATCTTTCGGGATGCGACCATCTTCCTTGCGGCGGACATGGCCAAGCCAACGTAGTCTGCGCTGTGAAAGCAGTTTATACAAGCTTTGAAGGCCAGCACGTGACAGTACCTCAACATTTGTCACTTTGTTCTTCCACGAAATACCGAGGAGGTGGCATTGACGGAAGGTATTGTACGTTCTTCGCTGCTTAGCATAGATTGTTGATGTCTCGCTGGCATGCAGCATTATATACGCCAACAAAAATTAAATTTTGTTCAAAGCGAGGTTGTCAGAGAGCGCAACAGTTGCCAGAGCAGTACACAAATATGGAGATTATTTAACTACTATAGAAAGATGGCGGAGATAGAGAACGTGACACACTGAAGACAGAGACGATAAAACTACGTTATTAATCCAATTTCATACGTTTAATTGATCATATCACAAGTGGAAGTTTATTAGTTTGTTTTAGTAATGTTTCCAAGTGGCTATGTGTGTTTATATGGATTTTTGCCGCTGCAAGGTGACAGGGAGTGGAAAGAAAGAAACTGAATAAAGGAAAAATGTGACATCCGCAAGACATCAGGAATAAAGTAGACACCAGATTTCTTTCTCATTATTTCATGAGCACTTACATGTTCGTAACAAAGTCTCAGCACGGAAAACGTGCGTTAATTTAGCTTTACAAGTGTATTCATACATGAATGTGGTTTCCACTTGGCGTAGTATTTCAGAATTGTTACGTTTTTTGCATGTGAACGTGTTGTTGTTGTTGTATTTTTATTTATTGCAAGTTCCACCCAGCCTTGGCTGGTTTCCATAGCTCATTCCCACGTCTATTAGTCAGCAAGTTCTTGTTGTCAGGTTAAGCTAGTTGTTGCTAATTTGCTTGTATTTTTTGTTTTCTCTGATATGTATCTGACCTTTGTTTCTTCATCCTCAAGCCATAGAAGTTGCTCCTCCAGCAAAGCTTACAATTCTTCCTAACCCCACAAGGGAAACAACCATATATATTCAAAACTACTTAACTATTTTTTAATTTGTAAATGCTTTGAACTTTCTGCAAACGTGTATGTTATTACTCATTAATCCATTTGCTTTGCTATCCATTTCTTTTACCTCCTTTTACCATTTCGTCTCCTCTTTGCTTCATCTATCCTGATTCTTATTTTTTTGTGTAGTTCTCGTGTATTCTGTTTTCCGATTAAACGCTGTAATGGATGAAACTTTGGTTCTCTGTGTCTTTATCGTGTTCTACTACAACAGAGAATTCCCAGGAGTCTTCGAGGAAACAAAGAACGAATTGGACTCCTGCACACTCGGGTTATGCCGTACAAGACGATTCATATCCGGTAGTGCATGGGGTTGACAACCTCGTTATGTCAAACTATTTGCCACAGAAAACACTACTGTAATAGCATGTTTATGCTTGGTGCAAGTTTCCTGAACGGAGGTCATCCACAGAAAGCACTACTGTAATAGCATGTTTATGCTTGGTGCAAGTTTCCCGAAGGAAGGTCATCCACAGAAAGCACTACTGTAATAGCATGTTTATGCTTGGTACAAGTTTCCTGAAGGGAGGTCATCCACAGAAAGCACTACTGTAATAGCATGTTTATGCTTGGTACAAGTTTCCTGAAGGGAGGTCATCCACAGAAAGCACTACTGTAATAGCATGTTTATGCTTGGTACAAGTTTCCTGAAGGGAGGTCATCCACAGAAAGCACTACTGTAATAGCATGTTTATGCTTGGTACAAGTTTCCTGAAGGGAGGTCATCCACAGAAAGCACTACTGTAATAGCATGTTTATGCTTGGTACAAGTTTCCTGAAGGGAGGTCATCCACAGAAAGCACTACTGTAATAGCATGTTTATGCTTGGTACAAGCTTCCTGAAGGGAGGTCATCCACAGAAAGCACTACTGTAATAGCATGTTTATGCTTGGTACAAGCTTCCTGAAGGGAGGTCATCCACAGAAAACACTACTGTAATAGCATGTTTATGCTTGGTGCAAGTTTCCTGAAGGGAGGTCATCCACAGAAAACACTACTGTAATAGCATGTTTATGCTTGGTACAAGTTTCCTGAAGGGAGGTCATCCACAGAAAACACTACTGTAATAGCATGTTTATGCTTGGTACAAGTTTCCTGAAGGGAGGTAATCCACAAAAAACACTACTGTAATAGCATGTTTATGCTTGGTACAAGTTTCCTGAATGGAGGTCATCCACAGAAAACACTACTGTAATAGCATGTTTATGCTTGGTGCAAGTTTCCTGAAGGGAGGTCATCCATAGAAAACACTACTGTAATAGCATGTTTATGCTTGGTACAAGTTTCCTGAAGGGAGGTCATCCACAGAAAACACTACTGTAATAGCATGTTTATGCTTGGTACAAGTTTCCTGAAGGGAGACCATTTGCAGTGCGTACTCCATGCTCCGTAAGAAGAGCACAGGACTTAATGATAATGATGATACATTTTACTATGAGTTCATCAGTACATCTTAACTCTCCGAGTATCATAGTCCTTCAACAAAGTAATGCCAAGCCTTCATGTCTTCAGCTTCCATTTTAAAGTCTGCTCATGTCTTGAGCTTCCATTTGAAAGTCTGGTAATGTCTTGTGCTTTCATTTGAAAGTATGTTCATGTCTTGTGCTTTCATTTGAAAGTTGGTTGATGTCTTGTGCTTTCATTTGAAAGTCTGTTCATATCTTGTGCTTTCATTTGAAAGTCTGTTCATGTCATTGTCACGAAATGGCTTAATTAAGAGTCTGTTGGAGTAAAGAGAGAAGACACCAGTTTTGAGGAAAGTCTGAGAAGATAGATTAAGATGAGAATTAACGTGACTGTGGAGGATGAGACTTATAGCTTCAAGGGTGGGAACCTAGATTGACTCTCCCTCGCCACTTGTGACTTGTTTTATTAGCTACTGTCTCACCACCTCTCGTTCAGCTGAGATAAGGTATGCACTAATTACTAGCCACAGACACAACTGTACAGTTAAAGAATACAGGTACAGTATAGTGAAAGACAAACTGATCCAGTGCACATTTTATAATTTATTAAACAAACAAATCTTTACCACACCAAAAAAAAAAACATAAATGTGCGAGGTCGCACAACCTGAAAAAAAGAACAAATCACCGAAAGACACCATTATCAAATCACCACGCTCTCTTCTACAACTACACGAAAACAACTAAGGTTAAAGAAATATACCAGGCGGGGGGTCTCTAAGTAAGAGCCACCACCACCTGAACTCTACTATTACTAACTAAATACACTGTGGAGTCCCACACACCACAAGACTACTCTCCACTAGTTTTCACTCTGCCCCGTTTAACCAGTCAGAGGAAGACTTACTACTAATCTGACTAAAATGTCTCAAAGGCGCTCCTACACAACTAACGTATTCACCACAAAATCTCACCCCACTGAATGCTGCAGAACTAACTCAGAGGCTCTCCTCTAAGTATTATCTATCTAACTCTACTCTCTCCCCTCTACTTCAGTTCAGTGCCTTCCGACGCTATCGTCTCCGTCTGAGGCTCAGCTGCGTTACCCTTAGTCAGGTACCTCCTCCCGTTAGCATTTAGAAAAGTATGATTTCCCTCTCTCCTCTCCAGAATAACTGATGAATTTGCCCTTGGTGACTATATATTTTTGCTTCTGGCTGTAGATCTAGCAATTATGATGGCAATCAATTCTTCACACAAACGACGATTTAAACCGCTTCGGGTTATGGCCTACTGCTTTATTGTGGCAGTATGTAAACAATACCAGGTAACGTAGCCTGTTCTGTATTGGGCCGTACGAGCTAAGAGCTCCAACTTCTAGGCAATTTCACGCTGAGGTATATATTTCCTCACCTCAGGAGAATTCCCAATGCATCTACGTCTTGCAGACGTAACTAGGGGCGCCCGTTACTTTGCGCGTACCAAAGTTTTTTTCTCAGTTACACCGATGTCTCTTGCCTCCCTCTCCGTTGCAGGCTTATGGTTATCTACCACGCCGTGAATCGCTGTAAAACAAAATAACAACTTATATACACCAATCCACAAAATACATAATTCAAACACATTAATAACCACAGATTTACATACACCCCGCTTTCCCATACCATAATAAAACTGCACTCAATACAAGCCCTCATGCTTTACCCTATTTCTGCCCTAGGGTCAGACAACAGCTCACCCCTTCCCCTCTCTTTTTCACTGACAACAGGTTGTCTATTACGCTTAACACAGACGCGGGCTGACCTGATTGCTCCTGAGGCCAGCTCGTGACCGAGTCAGTTACCCGTCACAACACCGCTTCACTGTATCCCGATAAAATAACTTTTACTTAAATAATTTCCCAGCACTATTCTTATATTAAAAGGCAGACCATTGAAGGTTATCAAAATAGCACAAATATCTACACACAACTGCATACCCCATATCATAATATTAAACTGCATTCATCACTTGGGAGCCCCAACTAATAATTTGGCCCTGTATATATAGTGCCAATATTCTGATGCAAGACAGACGCGATGAGTCATAGCTTCTAGAATTATCTCCCAAAAACCGCCTCTACCCAACTTTGACGTAATCTAATGACTGCTATATAAATTAAAAATCGAAACTAATCGTCAGAGCTTCCCGGTAAGCATCATAACATTTTCTTAACATCTGACTAATTGTTAACCAAGCGACGATGAGTTATTCCCCCTGCTGGAACGGGGGGGGGGGGGGGGAGAAAGGGAAATCAAAGAACGTAAATTCCCCACGAAGCCTGCTGCCCCGTTGAAAAATGTACTCGGTGTGACGTAAACATATCTGACCATCTACCAACAAGAATGACTCACTAGCCTACGCTCTCACTCAGGTAGAGGTTTACATAAACGCCCCTTTGGTCCGAACAGGGGAATTTCTCTGGTCGCTTTAAAACGTTTGATCACGAGCGGCTAGTACCCTTTTAGGCCTGGGTAACGAGTTTGATCTGTTTCAGGGGGAGATAACTATCGCGGTCAGTCTCTGGGTTTCTGCCCCTTAGAACGCATTAGTGACCAAATATTATGTCTATCGGGGGGAACTTTCTTGCGGTTGTTGACTTCTGATGTCTCTAGAATAACCTTTGTCTTACTCTCTTGATTACGCATTACGCCGATACATCTGTAGAAATATGCAGGCCAGGTGTCCGGGGGGGGGAGAAGCGTCCTTTGTAATCTATAAGAGTAGACGGGTTTAATAAGCCAACACACTCGTGAAGATATTCCTGGCCCGAGATGGACCATCATGAGATAAGGCAAACTTTAACAGAACTAAAATGTTAAGGCCTTTTTCTAGTCATTTTTCGGGGTGAGTTGACATATCTTATAATATGATATATTCATGTTACAGAGTTTTATATATATATCTGATAGGAATGTGAGGACTTCTCCCAGTAATTTACTTCAGTGATAGTGTTGTGCCGTATTCAGCCTTAATTAAGTGGTGTTTAAGCTGTTTTTTGTTTATAATGGGTTAAATGATAGACTTACAAAAACAAACACTCACTAGGCGTAGAATAAGTCCACAGATGCTTATCATGGGTTAAGAATAGGCATTAACTGTCATTTCTGTAAGATAACGTCAGAGGTGGATTATTCACTTAAACACTGAATTATAGGAGATAGTCGCTTATTCCTTGTTGATAGATATTTTTAGTGGCTGGGGAGAATCATTTTATGCTTACTTGTGTAGCTAGACTCTAGCCATAACTTTCACAGAAAGCCTTCCCCAGCCATAGATATAATTATATCTTATGTTCAGTCACAACGGTATTATTATAAAAAAAACATTGCATTTTCTATGTATTCATTTGTGGAATGCTAATATTTTCCCCAAGGGGACATATGATTTATTTGTGTAATGTCACATGCTGTAATCTGTTTATGTAAATTCACTTAATGTTGTAAGATGAATAGCATAACCATTCAGCTGTATGTTGAGATTGGGAGAAGAGGAGTAGATTTTGCTGTCAGAACATTTACTGACAGGTACATGGGTGTACAAAAGATATTAAGCCTATGCGGGCACATGCTATAATTGATAGAATGGAAGGAGCGGAGCATAACTAGGTTATAAAGCATTAGATTGATTTTGTCGTTGCTTGGGGTAAAAGGTGTCTTTTTTTTGGGTCTCAGTTTCAGGGATAACCGAATCGCTAGAGCAGACTCCAGTCAGGCGAAGAACGTCATGTTCTCTTCGATCTAGAGGGTTTCTGAATACATCTAGCAACGAATAGTCAACCCCGTTCCTGAATCAAAAACCCCTTTTTGTCAACGCCAAGTTAAGCTCACGCAATGCCACGAGCCAACGCTAAATCTGAAATTGCAGTAGTAGTTTCCTACTCGCCTATTGGATTACCAGTCAGAGCAGTACGGCTTCCAGCATATCAATCAGCCCAGCATATACAGCAGAATTTCATATCACCAGCCTTTGTGTGTGTCTAAACGGCGCAGTCAGATCACAGTCCAAACCAGCCCAAACCGGATTTAATGCCAATCGAGTAAGAGCGCCTGGGATTCGTTGTCCTCAAGTAACCTCGTCTTGGGGGTATTTTCCTGGATACTTAAAACCTCGCATTTATGAGCGGACAGCCAGGTGAAGACCGAGTTCCAGCCCCTCACGCAGTTTGAGGTCACCAAAGTTATCGCCTACATTGGATTTACAGGTCAATTCCATTCCCCCATGGAGTATATATTTACGTAAAGACATTGGAGCTATTACATTTGGTCCCACGAAAAAACGGACAGGCTGTCGCTCAGTTCGTTCATTTGGTCAGCAGGAGATAGACAGTCATCCAGTCACCATCGCGAAATCAGTGGTGCCACCAACAATAGCGACTACAGTGGATTTATACAGGTCAAGTCCATCACCCATGGAGTATATTTTTACGTAAAAAGACACTGTCTGAAGCATTGTACTTGGTCCCACGAGAAAGGACAGCCTGTCAGACAGTTTATTTCATTTCTCTGTGTACTACAGATTTTATGATTGGGTCTGTGTGTTCGTTGGTGTATTTGCATTATTGTGGTTATTGATGAGTTATTGATGACTATTGATGAATATTTTGATTATTGGTGTAATTTTATGTTGTTGTGATGATATGCATTATTTTCATGCTTTTCTTCATTTAATAAAGTTTACACCTTTATTAATACGCTGTTCACGACCTTTCCATCCATAAGTAACTTGTTTTTAGCTCTTTACTATAATCTCTATGTATGATAAGAGAAAATAGTGAGAGCAGGAGGTGCTTAGACAGACATAAGTGAGTTGAGGCTTGGAGAGAGAGATCATTTTGGTAAATCTTCTTCCAGGTTGTCTCAAGTCCATCTCCTATTTACACCTTTCTGTGTGTGTGTAATCTATAACTCTGTCAGTCCACTATCTCTTGTCGATTTCACTACTGTTGTCCAACTCGACAAATACTCTACACTCAAACTCAACCATGACACCATCTACCAACAAGAATGACTCACTAGCCTACGCTCTCACTCAGGTAGAGGTTTACACCTACCCCTAAAAAAAGGACTGGTCGGTGGGGTTGATCCTACAATTATTAGAACCCTGACAAGAAATGACAACATCAGCAAATTCGAAAACCTGATAAAATTAAAGAGAAAAGAAGGAACCTTAATAATAAAACAAGAACGGACGGGTTGAAAATAAAAATTAAGTCATTTTGCCACATTACTCCGACATTTTTGAGGCCGCGCCTCCCGGCCTAAAGACTGTACTTTTTCTTTTTACATTCGCCCTCTCCAACATGCTCCCCTCCTCGTGAGCACTAAAAGAAGGGTCCCAACTGTTGGTCCCTACACGGCGAACGCAACATAATTTATCGTGCTTCACTCTCCCTTTTCTGCGTTTCCTTCGTCCACTACTTTTCTTGACCGCGCGTCTGTTAACAGCGCGCGGGCCCTCAGGATCACTGAGTGTGTTGGCCCTAAGTGACATGAATCATGCTGTCAGACTTGGCAAGGAATCGCCGTAACAGTGTGTAATCGCTCGCCGCTAGCTCTTGTAGCCAAGGCGGAAATGCGATTGTTTAGATCTGCGGACATAAACATAGGCGCACCTCCCAGCAATAACCTGGAAGGGTGACCTCTTGGAGTTATTTCTCCACAGTTGGTATTAGGCCTCAATTGGCCAGTTTGGCTAGCAACTGATAGAAAAACAGAATGAGGGGAACTCCCCTCGTCAAAAGTGTGGGGCCCCGAGATAACGGGCCCTGAAAAAAAAGCAGATAGAGATAGACAAGATACAGACTTACAAGAAGAGGCCGCTACCGGTTTTGCGGCGCCTCTCTGGTCTACTCCCACTCTGGGGATAAGTTTCGCGTCTAATCTCCAACCAGTGCCATCCCATGGGTGGTCTAAATCTTCTCTCATATTACCACTACCCGATTCGGTTAGGGTAATAGGAGCGTTCAACCTCCTTTGAAAAAAATTGCTGGTTGCAAGCAATTCACTGTCCTCCGCCGTACTGGTATAAATGGCTACAAATCCACTTATCTTCCCCCTGTCGATTAGTCGCTCTGACAATGGCAGTGGGCTGGGCCAATCAGCCATGACATACCTCCTTTCCCTGCTAACCTGTCTTTGATTACATAGTTCGTTCTGCCTTTTTATCATCGGGATAAGTATCCGTAACATTTGTGATGTACGGCGCCCGCATAACTCACTGACCACTGAATAGGTAATTAGTCGGTTACGTGCCGTCAGATCATTGCTCGCCGCTTGGTGTTGACGTTCGGAGGGCTTGTACTTCACTGCTCTGAGATAACGGCGACCTACCGGAATTTTCTGCGAGCGAAAATCATTGTTCCGTAATTGAAGAAATTTGTTGGCCGAAGAAACGCGCGCATGTTTCTTCTTCTTACTCTCCTCACCTACTCCCATGCTTCGGTGGGAGAGTTGGTCTCTCTTCAGACCTGTGCCGTCTAAAGGCGGGTCTGGAACTTTCCTTGCCTTGCCAATCACAATTCTGGCTTGGTCAACGGAAATGATCGAATTGCTCTGTAGTGTCCTGGCGCTGGCGACTACGTTGCTGCACGTCAGCGGGGTTGAGAGCGAGGATTTTTAGCAAATTCGGCGTTCACCTCATTAGTATTTTTTGGGGGACAAACTGGGGCCAATTTGTACCTTCGACAGCTGGAGTTGGTACACTAATCACAGTCAAAAGGGATTTCGACCAACCTTCAACCTTTGGGTTAATATGTTTTTGGTTTTCTCCATACGGTGAAGGCACACCCTTCTTCTTTTTTTCCTGTACATGTTTGATTCTTGATATCTTTGGGTATTTGATGTTGTAATACGTTTAGTGATAAATAAACAACAAAGAATTTAACTTTGTGTGTTGGTCAGACCCATACCCATATTTCCTTAGTTTTTCACGTATATGTGTCTTGTTGTCACATAGTGTTATTTTTGTAGAGTAACATGTCTTATTTTAGATAGTGAGTCAAAGACTGTCTTGGAAACAAAGCACAGTCGTACAGATAGGCTGGAGGAGAGACACCTACTCACTCCAGAGACATATCTTTCCCTCAACCTACCAACAGTGAACCTAATTTCTAAACCTTCTCGTGTATCAGCCAACAGTCACTCTCTACTTAGACGGGCCAAATAAAAAAAATTACCTAACGTACGGCAGTTTCTTACCCAAGGCCAATTTCTTTGCTTGTATTTGTATCGCTCTATCCACAGGTTCCACATTCGTGATTTTATCATATCATTTCAATGCATCTGTTCTGTAGAAGTATCCACTTATGAAAGTCCATAACTGGTTTAAATTATTTTGTATTGTTCGTCATGTTTCAGAGCTATACAATAGAACATCTGTTACGCACAGATCATTTTTTTCCCAAAGTCTTTGTATAATCATTTTGTCGTAAAAAGTCTTTGTATGATCATTTTTTTGACTGAAATGTGTATTATATTATTTTTCAGTCAAAGCGACATAACTCGAGATTTTGAGACTACTATTTTTTATGAGTTTACCTCCTCTTGTGTCGAGACACGTTCGGTCTATAATTTCTTGAACGAAGCGTGACCATATCTCCTTATTTGGTAGTATCAGTCAACTGTTGTAGATGTCTGAAACCTGTCTTAAGGTTTTCTGTTCATGACCATAAAAGGAGCGATAGTGTATGTCTTTTATCTCGTATGTTCTTAGAATCGTCTTGTGTGAATTGATACTCCGGTAGATGCGTTCTGCGCATGTCTAGACTTGGAGAGTTCGATTGTGGTTTCCGCGCAGCTCGGAGTTAAGAAATGGTCT
This sequence comes from Oreohelix idahoensis, assembly GCA_024509875.1. NCBI lineage: Eukaryota > Metazoa > Mollusca > Gastropoda > Stylommatophora > Oreohelicidae > Oreohelix > Oreohelix idahoensis. Next base: position 529,393 of record JAMPIV010005862.1, on the reverse strand, counting down.
GAGCAGCGAGCGGACGCAATCTGCGTCTTGTGATTTTTCTGAGGGAAATACATTGTCTTTGTGAGTTAGTTAGCTAACTAGACTATTTCCCAGTGTTATTCAAGCCTGCCTGGAGGCATATGTTCAGTGGTTGATTTCGAAAAAAGGTAATTCCTCTTGTATTGAACTTTACGCTATCATCTAGAAGTTCGTCATTTTTGTCGCTCTTTGCTCGCCTGCGTGATTCAAAAATGGAGAGGTACTTTGATTAGGATTTCGCCACCGGTATCTTTATACCTGAACTAGTTACATATATGGGTCGCTCTAGACCAACAAGACTATTGTCTGTGTTCCAGGATTCGTTATATCAGAGATCACATCCAAGTCAGATGGTTAGACTTAGGAATGTTATAAAGGTCGGGTTGACCTGTACTCCATGTATGCTATTCACGTGCAGACAGTAAACGGACTTATTGTATACATCTGATCTGCTAGCATCAGGAAGGGAGTATTTATTATTATCTATGAACATTGATGATCTGCAGCTGACACTGTTGCAGAATTTATATGTATGAACTTTAGGTACCCAGATCTGTGCTATATATTATTTATACAGCTTCACGAACCAGAACTTTACGATATCGAAAATACGGAAGCTATTTGTTTACAAGATGAATATTGAGTATTGGATTCTACATGACTATCAGCTAATATTATTTTGAATGCGTACTTCGTTGAACTATGTTGGTGATGACATATATATCATGACTGTTTTGTGGCGTGCAATAAATGGCATAAAACGTAAAGCGAAGTTACCATTTCTATGACTCTACACCTCATGTTGCCTGTGTTGTACTCTGTGAACTATTCTACTACAATATACACAGCAACATCGTAAACCAGAGAAGTCACCTACATCTTGCACTTTAATACCTGGTGTCGATAGGGGTGGTAATTTGACGTCCGCCTAAATCTATCCTTATCATAACTGGTTTAAATTATTTTGTATTGTTCGCCATGTTTCAGAGTTATACAATAGAACATCATTGACATGTGATTTGAAGTTTGCTATTTTTGTATTGAATTTGATTTAATCTGATTCCCATAAATTTGCTAGCGCAGCATAAACTTCTCGTGCACAATTAAATCATATCTTGTCTTGTTTCGTGTTTTAAAATCATTTTTCGTTCCTACAGCTTTTTCTATGCTGCTAACACGAAATATGTAGAAGTTCATATTTTGTATGGACGCCTTCTTCAATTCAACTAAACTCCATAATTCTCGCTGTTTGTACGTCGGTCACATCTAAGGGATGAAACTGTGGTGGAAAATTAGGCATTAATTGTATTGTTTCCCTTATATGTACTCTCTCGAAAATAGTAACCCTCAACGAAGAAAAGTCGGTGTATTGTGCAACACAAATTGAGTGACAGTGATATATGAAGAAAATGTACGTTTTTGATTGTAGAACACAGTTTCATTCCGGAAACGGATTTAACACATCATTTTGTTAAAAATAACCTTAAAATGTAAGTTTTTGATTCTTTCTTCAAGACACAATTTTAATTTAAAGTATTGCATACTTATTGTTGGAGCTTGTGACAGAGTTATGTAAATATATTACATGAATCCACACGTTTTTGCTTCCACCTTGTTTTCAACCTTTGCTTGCTTATTAATATTCACGTTTTGTTAACGCAGAAGGCATGCGCTTTGATGTCTGTCGAACTCATATTTTAGCCACGCCTATTTTCTTTTTCTCTATGTCTTACAGACACTAGGAATGTTTACAAACAGACCTATTAGCTAGTCCAGAGGCATTAACTGTATTATCACGCGAACGATTGGGCTATCGTTGAAATAGTGACAGATCAGAGAACGGGTCGTATTTTTGTAGAATCAAGGGCGGTAATTTAAAAGACGGACCTTTGACGGTTGCATTTCCTCAATGGGAGATAACCACAGTCTGTGAGTCCCAGAGAATGTAATTAGCTACGTAACGAGGGGAGATCAAAAGACAGTTTGCTCGTTGCCAAAGTCTATGCGTCGGTAAAGGCGTGAAATAAAGCTTTGATTCAGGAATCGACCGCAGATTTTCCCAAAGGCGCTATATCTCGCAAGAGATAGAGAATTTCTACATATTTCATATATATATATCCCAGCTTTTAAAATCATTTATCTAGTAGCCACAGAATTTTCAGAACATCTAGTTTCGATTTCTAGACCATTGTACTAGTGGAATTACTTAGTATTTCGATTGGAGATAGTGAATTTCTGTGTTGCGTACGGATCACAACCCAAAACCTACCAGCGGCCTGAATCTGAGAAAACGGGTCTAAGTCCAACAGTACCAAAAACATTCTTGTATAAATATCGGGTCTTCGAGGTTGACCTGTTTGGCCCTCTTGTTTCACCAAGAAAGAGAGAGAGTACCAACAAAAGACTATAAGAATAATTGTAAATGGACCTATAGCTATCCAGATTCTTTTTCCATTTTTCATGTACATTCAGCCTGCTGTGGCGAAATTATCAAAAATTAACATTTTCTCAACTACCGACAACTGTGCTGTGGCGAAGATTTTTTATCCCGAGAGATTTACATACCTGACATTCTCTTTAATTATTGGAATTACAAGCTACTGACACCGTGAACACTAGATCTCGTAATTATTTTCCTACCTGGACTAATTGATGTGACATAAACAGATCCAATTAACAGTAACGAAGTAAGCGTTCCCCTAATAACAGGATTAATAAAACTTTGAGGAGCTGGGGATTATTTTGCCAAAACAACCCAACACTGGATTTGCTGCTTGTACCACGGAGATATGTTCCAGATGTTGTTGATCAACAATTAGGTAAGCGCGAATGAACGTGGCCACAGGTTGTCTGAAGCGAGAGAAAGAAGGAATGAATAATTCTTCTATTGTATAATCATTGTACTCACTTTGTTTTGCCTTTCTTTTGTTTTGCTAATACTGTTATTTTCAGAATAGATCAATTAGGAACTCTGTTCTTTACAGTATAGCAAAATTCTATACCATAATGCTAATCTTTTGATTTTTTGGGGGTTAATTAACTTCTTCTTGTGGGACCTTGTCTCAACAGAAGGGATTGCACTTATGAGGTTTATTTCTTTATGATTTCTGTAACCTATGATTTTGTCTATTGCTATTGATACTAGATGTTGTGAAGTTTTCTATGGTAAATAAACTAAACATAAAACTTAATTACCTGTGTTGGTCAGCTCGGCCCAATATCCCTACTCCATTACTATAGTTTCACGTTTGTGCGTCAAGTTGTCGTCACTTATCTGTGTGTGTATATGAGCGGTTATAGTGTATATGTTAATATATACAGAAAGGTAAACTGTCTGATAAACAAATTTCAGTCGTAAGATAGGCTGGACTAGAGTATCTTCTCAATCCAGGGACAGACTCTACCTTTTCACAATTTCACTCGTGAAATCTATTTCTTTACCTTATCTCTCACTGAGTTACCACCTCCAGTTCTATTCAGACGGGACCAGAATCTATCTTAATCACCTATCCAAAATCTACGACAGAGCTACTTGTTGGAAATGAAACGGTTTATTGGAGCATAGATACCATGATTTCCGATGATCCCAAAGACGCTGTTGATTTCCCAACCGAGTTCCTTAACGAGCAGTGCCCATCAGGAATGCAACCGCATTTGGTGAAATTAAAGGTTGCTGCATGTATCATGCTATTGCGAAATCTGAACGCAAAAAACTGACTATTGAATGGCACGCGTTTGGTCATAAAAGTCTTGCATCGGAATTCCATTGATGCAGAAATTATCACTGGCAGTAAAAAAGGAGAACGAGTCTTAATTCCTCGCATTGACTTAGAACCGAGCGAGCATAGTTTGCCATTTAGTATGCGACGTCGTCAATTCCCAGTGATTTTAGCATTTGCAATAACGATCAATAAGGTGCAAGGACAATCTTTTGATCACGTAGGAGTTTTCCTTCCTGAACCTGTTTTCAGACACGGCTAGCTCTATGTCGCCCTCACCCGAGGAACAAATCATGAAAACTTGAAAGTTTTTGTTAAAAAAACTTTTTATCAGGGAACATTCTTTGAAACAAATCCACGCACTTTCACAAAAAATGTTGTCATCAAAGAACTTTTATATTGAATTTTAAAATATTTTAAAAATATATTACAGTTTTTTATCTACTTCCGTCATTATTGACGGGTTATTGCTAGTCTAAAATAATTCCCCTGCATTTATTGTTTCATCTTTTCCTCTGTATTTTTCAAGATCCTATTGCCGTGGCCTCTCATCAATTATTCGCATTTATTGTTGCATCTGATCTCGGTTGTGAAGTAAATGAGCCAAGTCTTCTGCAACGAATGTAGATCAAGTTGTTTTGTCAGTGTTCTTTGTAATTAAAGTTTTATTTTTACCTTGAACTTTTGACAGGATGGCGTAGCTGGCCACACGCCCAATCCCCCTTGAAGTTAAAATGAGATTTATCTTTTCTGTGACAAAAAGTGTGTACATGTACTTTTTGCTCCTCTCTTACTCCTTAATCCGCTTTTTATTTGGCATATTTTATGCACCTTCATTCATTTTTTCGCTGTGATCACTCCCAGACTGTTTACTTTTCGCCAGGTGAATCGTAATGATACGAGGTTAATTGAACAGGTCAGCGGTTAATACTCTTATCATGTAAGTGGTCTAGCCACCTTTTTTAGAGACGGTCACGGGTTATTCAAGGGGCTGTGGGCACTCCTCTGAACAATACGACCCGGCAGGGTATGTGAAGGAAAGCCATATTGTTTGTCTAAGTTGCCGGCGATCCGCATCTGATTGTCTGGGAGAGGCACGAAAACACAGGTGATAATGAGATAATAGCTTCCGCGGTCCTCTCCCTGTGTAATTGTTAAAGATAATCTGCCTGGGGAGACACTATTGGCAGAAAGCATCTAGACAGGAAATGAGCGCACAGATGTGTTTAAGAGATTTGCATAAAGAAAGCAATCGGAAGCATTACTGAATTTTCAGAAAGACGTCACGCGACGGAATATTAAAATATAATATTTTAAAACATGCGGGGGAAAGTATGATTTAACACCCCTATCCACATAGTGTAAAATAGATTGGATTGGTGTAAAGTGAAAGCCGGAATACACAATGGTTTTCATTGGCAAATTCGTCGGAAGCAGAATCTGGGATTTAAACTGAAAATTGGAAATATAATCTAGCGAAATCGGAGTCACAAATCAGACTGCATCGCCACGTCAAGCTAGCAATTCACTAGAAAGAGAAGAATCGGACAAAAGTTTCCAAAAATTAAAAGTGACAGATCGAAAGTATTTGAGCAACTTTGAAACTTACAAGTAAACCCACATTTGAAATACAAAGACTGGAGTCCTAAGGAATTAAATCACCCGTCATAAGAGGAATACTAAAATAATTTCCCAGAGCAAGTGATTCGAAAGCATCTAACCTAAAGTGCTATTGTCAATTCTAACTGTGCCAGGAGATTATGTTCCCAAAAATTACTTTAGGGTAAGCGTAAACATTTATTTCACAATTGTGAAATTGGCATGTTTTTCTTGCTAAGTGGTTATATATGACGCTGGCAACCTCAACACATGAAAAAAGTATTTTCGTAAACCACAAAAGCACGCGCTGGTGATTGTTTTTTGCTAGTCGTACAGAAAACCGACAGCAGAGGTGACCCCAGACACCGAATGGAGCAGTGATGAGTGATCATTACACCACGTGTGCCTAAAGTTTATAATATTATTTTGTGAGATATATGTACCTTGCTAATTTTAATTCAGGCAAATCATTGCTCGCGCTGTTCAAGCACATATTTCCCCATTGTAATACCCAGAAGAATAACGATGATTTATAATCATATTCCTCGAGTTATACTGTGTATACTCAGGGAAAATAATTATTCAGAGAGGCTAACATTGGTGGGTGGACAGCGAGATAATGCGCCTGTTAATTTGCAGCCCACAAATGTACTTAGCAGAGGCATTTGTTCTTTACATTTTGTCTAATGTTTGAGTAACGAAGCTATCAGACGGTTCGTGATACTAAGCTGAAAGACGAAAGTTCTACGTTAAAAGCAGGGAATCAACACCAACCGCATAAATTGGACAAGTTGTGCGGAGAAGAGCCCGCATCACAGAAGAACTGACGAAACCACGGCTGCATGACTCACTTAGACTTCTTCTTCTTCTTCTTCTTGCGATCGCATCTTTGTTGATTACACCGTCAGACGAGTCTCACTTAGACAAGTTAAGTTCTTGTAACAGGAAACAGCTAAAAGGACAGAAATATTTTTTTCTTTAAAATACTCACCTTAAGTCTCTAAGAACATACAACGTTTATCTAAAATTCACCATCATTTCACCTCTATGTTAACCTGTTAAAACTAATTGATTATTACATTTGTTACACGTGATTTTAAAACATAACAATCATAGTTGATTCAGTTATTATAAGTATGAAAGCAAACGTATGAGCAAGACTCTTTTATATATATATATATATATATATATATATATATATATATATATATATATATATATATATATATATATATATATATATATATATATATATATACACACACATTCAGATATATACTTACATATATAGAGCTAATTCTTATAAAAAGGAATTTCGCTTGATTTACAACATATGGGGGCTAGAACGGGCTAAAACCATTGCGTAATTCTTCACAAAAGGCGACGGATAAGATATAAGTTAACAATTGCTCTGCCCTATGCAGCATTGTTGTTGACTTCTGAAAATATCTTGTGAACACTACCCTGAGATAGAAGCGTCATTACCCTTCTATCTACAACTCTGCCAACCTTTAGCACGCTGCATAAAATTTAAGAAAACTTGCCCTACAGCTGCATTCTTTTTCACAACCCCCCGTTTTTATAGTGGGCGACTTGTAATGTCTATAGTTTTTGTGTTTCTTGGTCAATTGCTATCATTTTTGGAATTTATGTAAATAAATGAATGGTGAATCTGATGATATAAAATTTGTTTGTGTACATGTTAGATGTGATAGGAAGAGAGGAAAGGAAAGATGAAAAAAACGAAAAAAATGTAAAAAAAATTAAAAAAATTTTTTTTTTAAATTTTAAAATTAAAAAAAAAAATTAAAAAAAATGACCAACGAACGAAGCGTCCATATCCCTTGCATCTCAATGAAAGTCATTTGACCAATAGAGCAATACAAATCAAATGACGATCTTTTCGTTACACCCATCATCAGTAGCAAAGCAACAAACTCCCTAGCCAGCCGTGACATTCGGCCGTAATCCTATATTTTTCCGATATTCCTAATCCTAACCCCGAAAATTATACATACTTGAAAGGCCATTTTACTTTCGTTTCCATCTCAGCCATCAAACATATTCTGAGAACCGATTTCAGCGCTTATAAAGACAAAAATTTCATCCCCACCGCATGGCGTCAGAATGCAATAAAATTAGAGCGAAATGGCCGCGCGTCTGATGCCGATTCATTTCGATTTAAAAAATTTACAAAAAATAAACGCAAATACACCCATCACTTTTTTAAGATCGGAAACGGAAGCTAACTCTCTTGCAAATAAAGTTACAACTGTACATCCGGGGCTGAAAATCACGTGTACACAAGTCATGTGCTAGAAACGATGACAGCCGCAAGGCGTAACATATCGCCTCCAGCTGGCAGAACATAGGTTGCGTTCGTAGAGATATCTCGCCGGCAGCGTGCTAAATCTTGTGCGAAGGTAGACACCTTTGACGACCTATTTTAGATACTCAAGCGTTTTGGCCACTGATGGACCACTACTGCAAAGCAGAGGAGGCAATCTGTGATATTTTTTCAGGTAGGCTAGGTAGATTTAATTTAAAATAAATGTTGTAAATTAATTTGAATTAATGTTATTTACAGAATGAAAATTTATAGAAAACGTTGAATAGTTAAAAAAAAAAAAAAAACTACGCATACATTTTTCAATCTCCATCTCTTGAGGACCTCTCGCGGAACCCCAGGATTCCGCGGAACCCCGGTTCATAAACCCTGGTATATAGAGTCCGACTGATTAACCGGTAAGAGTGCTCTCCTTTCATGGCACAGCTACCGGGGTCCAGAATCGAAAGCCGAGCGTAATGCTCCAGTCTACCCAGCTGTAAATGGCTGCCTAATTGTACTCTTGGGTTAGGTGAGCAATAAGCAGCGAGGAAGTGAACCGGTCACCACTCGTCATTTAAAAAAAGAACCGCTACACCTAGTTTGGTGAAATCTAAGACTTTCTTCCTCTACGGTTTTTTATGCCATGGGCTACCATTAACTTATTTATTGTGTAGAATGCTTCAACATACATTTTCTTAACGAAAAAAAAAAAGTGAAATTCTGAAAATTCAAACTCTTACTACATATTCTGAATCTGTTTGAAGAGAAACACATAACGCTAAGATTTTTTTTGAAAAGAAACACACACACACAAACACAACAGGGTCGCACTAGAAGCTACCTAAACAGAACGGTAATGGAAGTCATTTTTTTATTTATTTTTTTTTTTTAAAGTTTTGCCTCGTTTTGGCGATTCCGCGTCCCGTTCAACCTAGTTGGCTATATTAGGGAGCATCTCCAAATAAAAAAAGAACTTATGGTCTGATTAAATACTGTATGCTAGTCAATAGAAGTCATCAATAAATCAACAGTCGCTTGATGTTAAGGGTAGGGCCGCGGCAGTCCATTTTTAGGTGAAAATAGAAAAAAAAAATTTTAATTGCGATTAGTCTATGTTCTGATAATTTATGTTCTCTGGAATCTAAATGCGACGAAATAATATGTCAGAACACATTCTAAGCAGGCATATTTTGATTTTTTTTCAAAATGTATTTTCTTTAGATATTGTGCGTTTTCTGTGAAAATACCACAGACTTATCAGAACCTTGTTTCATGTCACTAATTTTCTGATAACTCGCTTATTTCTTGGTCAATCAACATGAGATTTGATACAGATACTTTTCATTGGATAATGAAACTTTTCTCAGATTTGATTTTTGATTTCTTATCAAAATTTTGATTTATTGCAAATAGTGTTGTAAAATTATGAAATTATTTTACTATTTTTAGATACTAACTTTAAAGTTGAAAGTCTACTAAAGTTATCGAAAATCTAATCTGAGAAAAGTTTGAAAATACAACGACAACCATCCATGTCTACTTTAGTTTCCGACATCTCCAAACAGTTTTTCTACTTTAGTACTCAATAAATAAAATTGAAATACAAAGCCAAAGTGAATTGAAATATGGGATTTAAATCCAATATCGCTGCCGTTTCCATGGCAACCAGCAGTATTACACTTCAAATCTATTCGAATGCAAAGCTACTACAGTTGTGAGTTAACCCTATGTACGTGTATCAAAATGAATCAATTATTGATGAAAATACTGTAGCTATCTTCCTAACCCCCCCCCCCCCCCCCTTTCCCTCCCGCGGAACCAGATAATGTATGCATCAATAATAAACAAGACTCTGCTTGCCTTTGTGCCTAAGTTTTGTAACTGTGTGTGCGTATCCGTGTGCATGTGTGTGTATGACGGGTGAAATGCGGAAAGCAGGACAGAGAGTGAGTAGCGAATAACAAGAGACATAGGAGGGGAAGAACGAAAGACCCTTTGAGAACGAAGAGGGACGAACAAACGAGCGAACGAACTTTATTTTCATTAGGTTGAGAATTGGACACGCAGGCCCGTCTGACATTCTCCCCGTTACTTTCTCTCACATTTTATACTGAATTCATTTATCCTCACATGCATTTTAAACATCAATTTAAATGAATTCAAGGAGGGGAGAGGACATTAAGGTGAACTAGAGGACAGAGAGAAAAAGACAGACAGATGAGAAATGATGAAGAGTAAGAGTTAACTCTTCTATATCTTAATGCTTCATTTTCGTGACCCTGCCTCACCTACCATCTCCTACCCCCCCCCCCCCCCACATTCCGACTTGTCATTCAGTTTGGAGAACATAAGAGTGTTACGTCACCTGCTCATGAATTTGTGTTATCCTAATCTTCGTCTTTTGTTCTTTGTAAGTGTTGCTCCATCTTTTTGTTAACACATACACACGCAATTATACAGACAGAAAGGTGATCAGGCAGGCAGACAGACAGACAGACAGACCGACAGGCAGGCAAGCAGACATACAGACAGACCGACAGGCAGGCAAGCAGACAGAGAGACAGGCAGGCAGACAGGCAGGAAGGAAGGCAGACAGACAGACCGACAGACAGACAGACACACAGGCAGGCAGGAAGGAAGGCAGACAGACAAGCAGGCAGACCGATAGATAGATAGACAGACAGACAGACAGATAGACAGATAGACAGATAGATAGATAGATAGATAGATAGATAGATAGATAGATAGATAGATAGATAGATAGATAGATAGATAGATAGATAGATAGATAGATAGATAGATATGTGATGGGGCCGTAAAGACACCCCGGCTTCCCCCTTCATGTTCATGGCATATTTATCGCCCGTATATTTTCGATGTGCGCGCAACTCACGTGACTGTCAGCCCACGTGACGGCGCGAGCAAGCGTTGCTGGGATGTGAAAATTCTGACAAAGAAGAACATTGATGACTAGGCCATAATAAAGCCTAAGAATTAGTTGTGGTGTGTTATACCGTTTGCATCATCAGGTTTGGAACTTTTTCATCAAGACAGCACTATACTAAAACGAGCGTCCTTTTCAGGGCGAACACAGCCGTCAGAATTTACAAAAATGACTCGCACCAAGCAACAAGCTAAAAAGAGGAAAGTATATACAAGCCCTCAAACACTTGTCAGCAGCATCAAGCAAGAACCTACAAAGAGCAAACAGAGGCATCCAGAGAGCACGGATACTCCTAGCGTCGTGGCCAGTCGTTCTCAGAAGACGAACAACATAACCTCTGATACTACGACCGATGATCGACCCAAAGATTCGAAGGCAGATGACAAACCAGCTCCGAAACCAGACTTAGCAACATCACCGCTGAAACAAGGTGTCGAGGCGGTAGCTACATTGAGCAGTGACAAGGCAACATCGAAGACAGAGGGTAACAAAGCATTGAAACCCAACAAAATCAATCCACCGGCAAAACGAGATGTCATTGTCGAGTCTCCAACATACAGTGACCAGCCAACTCCGGTGAAACTTGACCAGATGCAGACGACCCAGAATGCGAATCCGTCCCGCAGACCGTACACACAATCTGAGACAGAAGTTGGAACGTGCCAACTTCGCAAGCATCAAAACGCAGTATCCAACGTGGCACTACAGGAGAGAATAATTAAGATCACCCAGATGTCTGGAGGTGAGGCCTCGCTCAGGGCCCTACCCGACGACAAAGTAATCGGCATACTTGAGTCAATAACGGGCAGGAGAAGCATATCTAAAGTTTCAAGACACGACAACGGAGTTATCATAACTCTAAACAACACGGAGAAAACAAACCAACTGATGGTCGAACTTGAATCCGGACACAAAGAAGTCCAGCTGCCCCACCAGATTAAAGCTACTGTGGAAATATTCAAGAAGACCAAAAAGATAGTTGTGAGAGGGATCGACAACAGCCGGTCCACACAAGAGGTCCACAGCCGCCTACAAGAAGAAAACAAGAACATCAACATAACACAGGTTGAAAGACTGAAGACATGGGACAAGAAGGACACAAACCTAGTTATCCTAACTATCGAGGGGACTTCAAGACCAAGGCAACTCAACCTAGACGATAGATGTCGAAAAACAGAAGAGTACATCCCTCCTGTTATGCAGTGCTCAAACTGCCAACAATTCTCGCACACTAAGAAAACATGCAGGAGAGAGGCAGTTTGTCGATACTGTGCGGGAAGTCACACTTACAATGAATGTCCTCATGCGAAAAATGATGATAACTATAAAGTGCGCAACTCCAACAGAACGTGCGCAAACTGTCTTGGGAACCACGGAGCAAGATACCGTGGCTGTCCGACCTTCTATGAAACAAAGGCCATACTGAAGGAATCTGTAACCAAAAACATCTCCTTCAGAGAAGCAAGAAACCGAGTGGTTTCAGGCGGCACTGGTAAACAAGAACAGCACACAAGAGCCCAGCTGATAAGACTAGCCACAGATATGCGAGACATAAAGCAACAACTCAAAGTCGAGACGAACAAGCAACACAACGAAGACTCAGATGCCATAAGAGACGAAACAATAGGAGCCGTACAGAGCGCCCAGGCAATATTACAGGAAATGAAAACTATCAAACACGAGATAGAAGTCGACATCGTCAAACTCACAGAGCTAAAGGAAGAGAACGAAGAAATCCTCAAAAGAATTGAAACAGAGAGAAAGATAGCTGAGGATGCCCTTACAAAAAGTAGAGAACAAAACAAAGAAACTAAAGACAAAATAAAAACCGAAATCGTGCAGGAAATACAAAGCAAACTAGAAAGAAGAGAAGCAGCGGAAATAAACATAATTTTAAAAACCATAATGGAGATGCTACCAAAAATAATAGCGACAGCCTTTGAACAACACAAACCGGTAACAGACAACAAGTAGCTACAGAACAGGCAGCTAGTGGTCCTTTTCAGGAACAATCAGCTCAAGGACTCGGAAAGCGATACCAACGAAGACTAACGCTAACACCCTATATACCGCAATACAACCGTTTGTAACCTGTAAGGCAGGAAAGGAACTCCATGAGAACGCCACGACACCATAAAAATACAAGCAACGACGAAGGATCCAGACAGTCAGCTAGTAGTCCTTTTCAGGGCTAATCATTTCCAGGACTAGGAAAATGATACCAGCGAAGATGTTAACACACTATATACCCCAATATAACCGTTTGCAACCCTTCAATGGGTTTTGGTTGAACAGGGTATCACAGCAAAATATTAGACCCAAAGAAAGAAAGAAATGGTGTGTTATATTTGATAGTCGTGTGTTATATTTGATAGTTGTGGGTCATATTTGTGTTTTCATGCCTAATAGAGCAATAATGGCGAGTGTTATTTGCGTGGCGCAATTACTACGCGCCTTGCAGTAAAGTTGAGTGATTCGCCATAGGGCTTATATAAAGAGAATGTAAGCCTTCGAAAGATTCTATTCTTTCAAGAGCCGCCCAGACGAGAGAGAAACGAAGTTAGACACCAGAGTCAAGCTGTAAATGCCTTGAGCACGATTAGCAACTGAGCACTAGCTGGGTATTTGTTTGGTGTTTGGTTTGTTGGTTTATTTGTTTAATGTTTGCTTCAGTGTGCTCTTAGTCACTGAATGGGTTGTAAAAATAAATACAGCCCCTGCCTTAAGAATCAGAGTTTTATTGTTGAATCGGGTCGGTTGCGAGTGTGCAAGAGAGTGATCACATATCACAACAGCAGCATCATCATCATCATCATCTCGCACACCCTATCACAATTAGCGTCGTCGACAGGATCCGGCAGACAGTGACACTGAGCAAACAGCAAACGAGCAAATATAATAGTGTAAACACCAAGCAGTGCGGTCTTGCAGCAAGATGGCTTCGATCAATGCACCTGTGAAGGTAGTATACGTGAAGGTTGTCGTAGATTTCCGATAGGAGGATTAAGACTAGGTTTGGTCCCTTCTGAATAGGTTTGAATAGGTGATAGACTCAGTGAGAGTTAGTGAAAGGTAATAGAATTTCCACACACGTGAGATGATAGATTTGATATAGTGGCTGTCTCTGAAAGCGAAAAGAATTCTTCTCTCTCTCACCTATCTTCTACAACAGTCGTTACAGCGTCAGACAGACTACACCAATATACATATTACGTATATTTCTATCACTCACAGGCACGCACATACACGTGACGACAGGTAAACACACAGACGTGGGAAAACTATAACCATTGATATATATATTATCTAGAACGAGCTGACCAAACACGATTGTTTAGTTCAAGAGCGATTTTAATATCAGGAAAAAATCGGCTCACAACATCAAAGAAAGTACATCAAGGAAAATACATATACACATAGTCATAAAAAATCAAGGAATGTTGCAAGGATGATAGCCCCGTTATAGTGTTAACTCTAGGTTTAGCCCGGCCCCGTTAAGAGAACAGATTTTGGCGCCCGAGTCACAGATACATAGGGTTTGAGTCTAAGAGTTGTCTTTGTTTTATCTCGTAATTATATGCACAGAGTTTGAAAAAAAAACTGATTTAACCTAAGACAAAAACACAAGAACTCTAGCCTTAGCAACAAATTATGCAGATTGAAAAAAAAAATAAATAGGACAGCAACAGGGTGTCAAAGATATAATAGTGAAAAATATCACTCAAACCAGCGTACACTCATTCATTCCGCCATGGCTTCTCACACTAGTACTCACGACTTTGCTTGCTGCCTCTTGGAACACATTGATTTTAGATTTTCACACAGACTCAAAAAAATGCAGTCTTCTGCCAAGAAGTCCCCAGTTCCAAAAGACCTGTTTAACTTGGAGTCTCCGGGAACGACTACTTGGGTATGCAAATTTGTTCAAATGTCTGATTAAGTCACCTAACAATTATTCCAGGCGCGGGAGTTAACAGAGCACAGTGTCAATAGCGTAGGTTTTCTAAAAAAAATGATGAATGTCAGGTCGGTGCCTTCCCTCAGTATAGGATTCACTTTAGTCACACCACAGATTTGTCCACAAGATATAATCTAGTCGGGAAATGATTGTAAATATTCACGCCACCAGGCAGCAAATTATATAGAGTTTCTAGAAGAAATTAAGTGCTGGCTCCAAGGTCCAGTATTTATCATTACAGTCTTTGAAAACCCGTTATAGGGATATTAGTATTTCTGTCTAACTTGCACCGTCAGATCAGTGTTACTTGAGAAAACCCACGTGGTTCAAAATAAGGACTGTCTATTTCTTCACAAGTATGGAAACTACTACTAGGTGCTGGTAAAGTTAGGGTCACCCCAAAACTTTCACTGTGTGGAGGAAAAATAACACATATAATATAATACACAGAATCTGAACTGGTTAAAACTTACATTTAAACTTGCAAGCAGAGAGCTTTGCTTATCATTTAAACTTCCCGTGACGTAAGTTATATTTAAAAATCAGCACTCCTCATAAATTAGGAACACGTGCGTATCCCGTCATCATTCATGAGGCTGGATTCTAGAGTTTATACGTTAGTTTAGAAAAATACACTCGACTGAGTATTAGCAGTTAAATTAAATTTATAAATAGCTACAATTGCCGTTATAAGCTAGAAATTTTAATTAGTCTGCTTTCCACTGAATGCTTCCCTAGAAAATATAATAGCCTACCACTTTATTTCTCTTCTGCGCTAAAGAAATAGATTAAAATGAATTAAGCGATTTAACACTTTAACACTCACAAAATCTATATATCTATCATATTAATTACCTCAACCACAGAATTACAGGTAGTCGCACAACTTAAGAATAAAATTGCTGAAAATATTTCTGGAAGTCTAGAAGTTCGACAAATTGCCGAAACAAACTGAGATCTTCGCTAACAGCTATTCTGTTTTTTTCGAGCGACCTATCTACTGTGGAGTCTATGAGCGAGAATGAAATTTAAGTTTCAAACTTGGCCAATATTTTAAAATCAGACAAAGGGCCGAAACTTATTTCGCCAAGCGAAATTATCTCCCCTACTCCCAACATTTACGTCCGCTTAACGCGTGTCGTAACTGTCACCTACTGACCACGATGTACGCGTGTCAGTTTCAAATCCCAGACAGCCTGACTCCATTGCCCAAGTGAGCGCCGTGTCAGTTTGGGATTTTCCAGACAGATGTCTGGATACTGCCCGGTGCAGATGTAAAGTATCACACCTCACCGGGACTAATGCCGAGAAGAAGCTCGCGCGCTCGGTGAGAATGTAGACGATTTGCTACGTCCTGTGTTCAGCGAACCGACTTATCACGCCTTCTGACGCCCTGCAGCCCTGACATCTACGTAATATCGTCCTAGCGCGATTCTCAGTTTAAGAGAAAGGAAAACAGGTAAAGTTTGCGAATTATATGAAAATAATATTCGCAAAACGAATGGATGAAAAATATACAGGAAAAATGAAATACAGAGATAATAAAAGAGAGAATTTTATGTGAAAGAATAGGAAGAAGATGTAGGAAATTAAATGAATATAAACCCTACGTGACAGAGCCTCCCCCCTTTAAGATATGGAAGCACTCCATGTCTACGTTATGGAGTTTAATTTCCTATAACCGTAGCTTCGGGGTGTCTGTCTTCTTCCCTCTCCTCTTCCCCCTCCATCTCTGTCCAATTCCTACTCAAGTCCACTCCTCAAAGTTTCCTTCCCCTGGAATGTCTCATATGCGCGCTTGAAAGAGCGTCGCCGCTTCTGACATTTTTGAAAGATTTCCTGTGATAGCGGTGGAATATATCCCTGCCACTATCGTCATCTTCGTCAGTTTTGGCGATCGTCAGGAGATGGTCGGAGGTTGGCACTGGTTTTTCCAAGTATCTCTTTAAGAGATTTAAATGGAAAACCTTCTCCTTTCCTTCAATAGAGATCTGGTAGTTAGCCTTAGAAATCTTTTTCAGGACGGTAAACGGCCCTTGCCATCCGATCTTCAGTTGGTTGTTCTCGGTAGGGAGCAACACCAAAACTTTCTCTCCTGCTTCCAGTTCTCTCTCTTCCGCGACTTTCCTGTATCGGTTAGCGTGCTTTGTGCGAGCTCGCTTAAAGTTAGTCGTTGCTAGGTCCCACCCTAGTTTCAACCTTTCCTTTAAAACCGACACATATTTACTTGCTGAGACAACTGTCTCATCAGCCTTCTCGTCTGTCAGAGACTGAAGTAAGGCTTCAAGCGGGCCCTTAATGGGTCTGCCGAATAAGAGTGTAGCTGGCGGAAATCCTGTGGAAGTATGAGGAGATTCTCTGTAGCCAAATAATGCTGCAGGAATACAGAGATCCCAATCTTCAGGTTTCACTTGTGCCAGCTTACTTAGCATCATGGTGAGGTTTCCATTAGCACGTTCCACGAGCCCATTTCCCGCCGGAGTATATGGCTTAGTGTGGATGTGTTGGGTCCTCAAGATCTTAACGATCTCATCCATCAACAGGTTTCGGTATGGAGATCCATTATCCGTCAACACTTGCTGAGGGAATCCCAACCGAGTGAAAATCTGCACGAGGGCTTCTGCGACATGCTTGGCATCTGCGCATGTTAGCGGGATAGCTTCTGCCCATAAAGTGCATGTATCGACTAAGGTCAGGATGAACCTGTTCCTTCTTTTAGTCCTTTCGAAAGGCCCTAAAATGTCGATCACAACCCGTTCGAATGGTGTTCCCATTATTGGCATTTCACCCATGTGGACTGGGGGGGTCCGTTGCTTGGGTGGTACACGTTGGCACTGGGCACAGGATTTGACATATCTGATAATATCAGTATTCACTCCAGGCCACCAATAATGAGTGGTTATACGTTGGTTTGTGGCGTTCTGTCCCATATGTCCGCTAAAGGGAAGAGAGTGCCCCATTTCTAGGATTTGGCTTCTGTACTGTTTCGGTACTAGGAGCTGGTTGTAACCTTGGTCAGGCTTGCCCGTT
Organism: Oreohelix idahoensis; assembly: GCA_024509875.1. Lineage (NCBI taxonomy): Eukaryota > Metazoa > Mollusca > Gastropoda > Stylommatophora > Oreohelicidae > Oreohelix > Oreohelix idahoensis. The sequence continues at coordinate 511,796 of JAMPIV010005862.1, read as the reverse complement.
CTCCGATAAAGTACGCCATCCTCAGAAAAAATGTCCCCGTGCTGTTTGGGTTCCTTAGCCATGGGCAGTTTCCTAAAGCAGGGTGCCAAAGTAGGGTCCTTGTATTGCGCTTCTTTAAGTTCCATAGGTAACAAATTTGGCGCAGGCTCCCGTTCCTTTTTGGTTTGCCCTCTTGTAGTTACTGCTGCCACAATCGGCTCTTCCGGTTTCCCAATACACACGTATCTCCCGCCAAGTATGACTGGGTAGATGGGATCATCCATAACAGCCGCTTTGATCACACCTCTGACAAAGTCAGAGTGTATCTCCACCAATGCGATGGGAAGCGCTGTAGGTGCATCACTCTTACGAACTCCACAAAGTTTGACGGTCTCTCCTGTCTCTTGACCGGGTTTGACCAGGTTCCTGGCAACAATGCAATCATAAGAAAGCCCCGTGTCAAATAAGCAAGAAGTTTGAGAACCGTTCAAAGTAACAGTACCTCGCGTTGAGGGTCTATCCCCAACAGGTTGGGAATCACTGTCAATAATTCCGCCTTGCGAGACTGTTAATAAGCATCCGATGCGTTTAGGCTCGGTGTGCTCGGTCTGATCATATGTCCCGTGCTCGGGGGTTCTCCCTTTGCCACCTTGTCCTTTCTGGCTACGCTGCCATGTAGGGCGGTCGGGTTGATCAGACTGTTTGGGGTGGTTGGGGTACTTGTTCTTGTAGAACTTGGATTTTTCAGGAGGGTGGTTTTGAGGTCCAGTTTCTCTGTGGTTGTTTTGGTTAGAAGCCTGAGAAGATTGCTCTAGGTTATGTTTTCGAAAATGCTCCTCTGTCGGTTTCCGCTTTGTGGCCGGTAGTTCAGCCAGCGCATTGTGATAACGCTCAGACTTTTCCAAAATGTCTTCAAGTTTTTCTGCCCCCTGCTCAGCGAGAAATCTCCGGGTATCAGCAGACAAAGTGTTCTTTATTTGTTCAGTTAGAACAAGTTCCTCAAGACCTTCATAGGTAGAGGGGAGCTGCGAAAGCTCAAGGCACTTTGTTAGATATCCCTTAAGACGAGATGAGAACTGGTGAAAAGTTTCAGAATTCTCTTTCCGGCTGTTGCGAAACAGTTGCAAAAACTTGCGAGCGTTCATTTCAAAGCGCTCCAGTAACGCTTTCTTCAACACATCGTAGTCGTCTTGTTGGCTACTTTCCAGCTTAGAATAAACATCATAAGCAGAACCTTTTAGGGCCTGGGAAAGTTTCATATTCCAACGCGACCTCTCTAACCCGTACAGAGTTGCAATTTTCTCAAATTTTTTCTAACCATGTGTCAATCTTCTCATTTGGACAAGGAAAAAAGATTCAAGAGTGAAAGACATAGCATTTAGTTGAAGAGATTGAGTGTTAGCAGGGTCAGTTAAGGAAGAATGAGGAGAAGACTCTCCATTGCTGGAGGTAGAGGCAGCGCCAAGACTTTGGACTTCTAGAGCCTTAAGAGCCAACTCATGCTGTCGTCGTTGCTCATTTTCTCTTTCCAAATGCTGTCTCTCCTTCTCTCTTTCCTCCTGCTGTCTTTCCTTCTCTCTTTCCTCATGTTGTCTCTGCTTCTCCTTCTCTCTTTCCTCATGCTGCATCCTGCGAATTTCCATTTCCTCGTCCATCTTCTTCTGCTGTAATAGCCGGTCTTCCGCTTCTTTCCTCTCCGCTGCTTCTTTTTCCTCTTTAGCTTCAGCTGCTTTCCTCTCCGCATCATATCTCTCAAGTTCGTCCCTGACAAAAGCTTTCGCTTCCTCTCCTTCCAGTCCCTCCTCTCTCGCTTCGTCCCTGAGGAGTTGTCTAAGCTTTGCCCTCTCGGCCATATTATGTCAGTGACTGAGACACGTGGAGATAGAAAATAGGAAAAAGAATAACCTGGTTCCTACCACTTACGAGAAAAAAAAAACCAAAAATTCAAAAGATGATATCCTTAACCCTGGGATACCTCCTCCAAAGTAAAATCTAACTATCGCTGCTATTATCGGCAATAAAGCACTTAATGCAAAACACGACTACGCCAACTAAATGGTAGTTAAGATAACTTCTGAAAAATAAGTTGCTACAGTGGAAAAGCAAAAGAATATTGCAAAAATTAAAGAGAAAAATAATCCCTTAATTTTTAAAAATCCACTATAAGTTCGCCCCTGAAGTCAGATCGGGTAAGGGAGGGAATTAATCTGGACAAAAAGTCCGAAACACACTCCTTAACTTAGTTCAAACGCCGTTCTGCCTCAGTACCCAGTGAATGTTATACACTCACCACTTTACCAGCATTTAGTATTACAATCAGCAGTTAACATAATTCCCGACAAAATCAACCTGTAACCAAAATGTATATTATTCAAAGATGCTGTGGAAAAAAAACTTATTAGTTTGTGTGGTCAGCACGCCCGTAAACAGATCGCTAGTCTAGGGGGTAATTTTTTTTTAAAAGATACACAACTCACAAGACATCACACTCTTACTCTATTACGGAATAAGAATCTTAAATACAAAATCCAGATAGACGAGTCCACGTTTGTCGTACTCGTCTTCCTATTCTAAGTTCAAAGACCGGAAACGAGCCCTCATTTGTCGTACTCGTCTTCCTATTCTAAGTTCAAAGACCGGAAACGAGCCCTCATTTGTCGTAGATTTCCGATAGGAGGATTAAGACTAGGTTTGGTCCCTTCTGAATAGGTTTGAATAGGTGATAGACTCAGTGAGAGTTAGTGAAAGGTAATAGAATTTCCACACACGTGAGATGATAGATTTGATATAGTGGCTGTCTCTGAAAGCGAAAAGAATTCTTCTCTCTCTCACCTATCTTCTACAACAGTCGTTACAGCGTCAGACAGACTACACCAATATACATATTACGTATATTTCTATCACTCACAGGCACGCACATACACGTGACGACAGGTAAACACACAGACGTGGGAAAACTATAACAATGATATATATATTATCTAGAACGAGCTGACCAAACACGATTGTTTAGTTCAAGAGCGATTTTAATATCAGGAAAAAATCGGCTCACAACATCAAAGAAAGTACATCAAGGAAAATACATATACACATAGTCATAAAAAATCAAGGAATGTTGCAAGGATGATAGCCCCGTTATAGTGTTAACTCTAGGTTTAGCCCGGCCCCGTTAAGAGAACAGATTTTGGCGCCCGAGTCACAGATACATAGGGTTTGAGTCTAAGAGTTGTCTTTGTTTTATCTCGTAATTATATGCACAGAGTTTGAAAAAAAAAAATCTGATTTAACCTAAGACAAAACACAAGAACTCTAGCCTTAGCAACAAATTATGCAGATTGAAAAAAAAATAAATAGGACAGCAACAGGGTGTCAAAGATATAATAGTGAAAAATATCACTCAAACCAGCGTACACTCATTCATTCCGCCATGGCTTCTCACACTAGTACTCACGACTTTGCTTGCTGCCTCTTGGAACACATTGATTTTAGATTTTCACACAGACTCAAAAAAATGCAGTCTTCTGCCAAGAAGTCCCCAGTTCCAAAAGACCTGTTTAACTTGGAGTCTCCGGGAACGACTACTTGGGTATGCAAATTTGTTCAAATGTCTGATTAAGTCACCTAACAATTATTCCAGGCGCGGGAGTTAACAGAGCACAGTGTCAATAGCGTAGGTTTTCTAAAAAAAATGATGAATGTCAGGTCGGTGCCTTCCCTCAGTATAGGATTCACTTTAGTCACACCACAGATTTGTCCACAAGATATAATCTAGTCGGGAAATGATTGTAAATATTCACGCCACCAGGCAGCAAATTATATAGAGTTTCTAGAAGAAATTAAGTGCTGGCTCCAAGGTCCAGTATTTATCATTACAGTCTTTGAAAAACCCGTTATAGGGATATTAGTATTTCTGTCTAACTTGCACCGTCAGATCAGTGTTACTTGAGAAAACCCACGTGGTTCAAAATAAGGACTGTCTATTTCTTCACAAGTATGGAAACTACTACTAGGTGCTGGTAAAGTTAGGGTCACCCCAAAACTTTCACTGTGTGGAGGAAAAATAACACATATAATATAATACACAGAATCTGAACTGGTTAAAACTTACATTTAAACTTGCAAGCAGAGAGCTTTGCTTATCATTTAAACTTCCCGTGACGTAAGTTATATTTAAAAATCAGCACTCCTCATAAATTAGGAACACGTGCGTATCCCGTCATCATTCATGAGGCTGGATTCTAGAGTTTATACGTTAGTTTAGAAAAAATACACTCGACTGAGTATTAGCAGTTAAATTAAATTTATAAATAGCTACAATTGCCGTTATAAGCTAGAAATTTTAATTAGTCTGCTTTCCACTGAATGCTTCCCTAGAAAATATAATAGCCTACCACTTTATTTCTCTTCTGCGCTAAAGAAATAGATTAAAATGAATTAAGCGATTTAACACTTTAACACTCACAAAATCTATATATCTATCATATTAATTACCTCAACCACAGAATTACAGGTAGTCGCACAACTTAAGAATAAAATTGCTGAAAATATTTCTGGAAGTCTAGAAGTTCGACAAATTGCCGAAACAAACTGAGATCTTCGCTAACAGCTATTCTGTTTTTTTCGAGCGACCTATCTACTGTGGAGTCTATGAGCGAGAATGAAATTTAAGTTTCAAACTTGGCCAATATCTTAAAATCAGACAAAGGGCCGAAACTTATTTCGCCAAGCGAAATTATCTCCCCTACTCCCAACATTTACGTCCGCTTAACGCGTGTCGTAACTGTCACCTACTGACCACGATGTACGCGTGTCAGTTTCAAATCCCAGACAGCCTGACTCCATTGCCCAAGTGAGCGCCGTGTCAGTTTGGGATTTTCCAGACAGATGTCTGGATACTGCCCGGTGCAGATGTAAAGTATCACACCTCACCGGGACTAATGCCGAGAAGAAGCTCGCGCGCTCGGTGAGAATGTAGACGATTTGCTACGTCCTGTGTTCAGCGAACCGACTTATCACGCCTTCTGACGCCCTGCAGCCCTGACATCTACGTAATATCGTCCTAGCGCGATTCTCAGTTTAAGAGAAAGGAAAACAGGTAAAGTTTGCGAATTATATGAAAATAATATTCGCAAAACGAATGGATGAAAAATATACAGGAAAAATGAAATACAGAGATAATAAAAGAGAGAATTTTATGTGAAAGAATAGGAAGAAGATGTAGGAAATTAAATGAATATAAACCCTACGTGACAAAGGTGCCAGAGGTAAGGCTATTTGATGGAAAGGCAAATCCCACCTGGCAAGAGTTTGTGGAAGATGTAGAGGCCGTGTGGAAGATGGCACCCTTTTGCGCAGAAGTCAAGGTAGACGTGATCTGGAACAACGTTACACCAGTGGTCTCTAAGAAATTATGGATACGTGGCGGAGCCAAGGCTAGCCCTGAGCAGTTACTCAAGATAGCAGAAGAAGCCTACAGCGAGCAACCACCAGTCAGTGAGATGACCAGGAATTTCCAGGCTGTGAGTCAGGGACCTTGGGAATATGCTGTTTTATGGGAAGGTAAAAAGCCTGATACACTGGTGCAGGTAGACAGTGTAAAAGCTCACAATGAAGAGGAGGCACTCAGAGCAGAATTATCCCTTCTAAAGTCCCAGATAGCACAGATGTCAGAGACCAGTTTGCCAGTACAAGAGGAGGTGCAAAGAGAGAAAGAACCAGGCCAACAGCGAGAACAGCCAAAGCACGACGAAGGGGTGCGTATTCTTGTATGTGAGAGTCAGGCTGTTGTCAACGAAAGCAGTGAGCTGACAGTACCAACAAACGCAGTTGCACCGACAAGGCGAAAAGGGGTTTGCAAGTGGTACAGTGTCCACAGGGGATGGGGGTTTATCACGCCAGATGATGGAGGTATTGATGTATTCATACATCAGATCAAGATCTTTAGAAAGGGATTCAGGAGTCTGCCGAGAAATGAGAGAGTGGAATTTGACAGCAAACCATCTGTCCAGGGCATGGAAGCAGTCTATGTGTGCGGCATTGGCGGTCAAGAATGCAAAGGAAGAAGGAGACGACCCATGGCACAGAGAAAGCCTACCAGGTTGAAGTGCTATAATTGTGGTGAGTTCTCAGGCCACATGGCAGCCAAATGCCCGAAAGGCCCTCTTCCAAAACGATGTTTTAGATGCAAGTCAACTGAACATTTGATAGCCGCCTGTCGTCAAGGAGCTCTTTCCCGAGACGTACTGCCACAACCAGGTTGCCTACAGTATGTAAACCAAGAGATGGCCGTGACAACTGTCACCCTAAGGGAACCGAGAAAATTGGTCGTCGTCTAGTGGAGGAAACCCGTCCTAAGCAGATAGGAGGGGGCGCACATCAAGATTCAGAAGAGGAAACTCATCTAAAGCAGATTGTGGGGAACGTAAGCCACCGTCCACAATAAACGAGTGTAAAGCACGTCAAGAGCGATCCCCTTACAAAGTCGACAGCTGCATGCACTGACAGGCAGATGTCACGGGCAGGCAGCGACGCGGCACAGGTGAGCGAGTCTTCTAGACCACAGCGACTGCCAGCCCAACAACGGACAACGAGGGACATGACGACCAAGAGTGTCCCCAGCCGGGTTGTACCTATTCCAGAAGCTCAGCCCAAAGCATCGCCGCTCAGAAATAATCAGGCGCAACACCAACGATCTGAGAGGTTACAATTGAAGCGCCAGAGGTAGTGATGTTGTCGGGACGACAATAAAATCAGGAGGGAGATATTTGATGGGGCCGTAAAGACACCCCGGCTTCCCCCTTCATGTTCATGGCATATTTATCGCCCGTATATTTTCGATGTGCGCGCAACCCACGTGACTGTCAGCCCACGTGACGGCGCGAGCAAGCGTTGCTGGGATGTGAAAATTCTGACAAAGAAGAAGATTGATGACTAGGCCATAATAAAGCCTAAGAATTAGTTGTGGTGTGTTATATTTGATAGTCGTGTGTTATATTTGATAGTTGTGGGCCATATTTGTGTTTTCATGCCTAATAGAGCAATAAAGGCGAGTGTTATTTGCGTGGCGCAATTACTACGCGCCGCGCAGTAAAGTTGAGTGATTCGCCATAGGGCTTATATAAAGAGAATGTAAGCCTTCGAAAGATTCTATTCTTTCAAGAGCCGCCCAGACGAGAGAGAAACGAAGTTAGACACCAGAGTCAAGCTGTAAATGCCTTGAGCATGATTAGCAACTGACCACTAGCTGGGTGTTTGTTTGGTGTTTGGTTTGTTGGTTTATTTGTTTAATGTTTGCTTCAGTGTGCTCTTAGTCACTGAATGGGTTGTAAAAATAAATACAGCCCCTGCCTTAAGAATCAGAGTTTTATTGTTGAATCGGGTCGGTTGCGAGTGTGCAAGAGAGTGATCACATATCACAACAGCATCATCATCATCTCGCCAACCCTATCACAGATAGATAGATAGATAGATAGATAGATAGATAGATAGATAGATAGATAGATAGATAGATAGATAGATAGATAGATAGATAGATAGATAGATAGATAGATTGATTGATTGATTGATTGATTGATTGATTGATTGATTGATTGATTGATTGATTGATTGATTGATTGATTGATTGATTGATTGATTGATTGACAGACAGACAGACAGACAGACAGACAGACAGACAGACAGACAGACAGACAGACAGACAGACAGACAGACAGACAGACAGACAGACAGACAGACAGATAGATAGATAGATAGATAGATAGATAGATAGATAGATAGATAGATAGATAGATAGATAGATAGATAGATAGATAGATAGATAGATAGATTAAATTTCCTAAAAGTGCGAACTAAAAAAGTGCAATCACTTTCAATTTTACCAAAAGTAGGACCTTTTATTTGCACTGACATAATCAATTTGCGAATCCAGCTGTCAACTCTCAGCACAGTGAGCATCATAAGCAAGGAGCAGTCTGTGCTTCCTTCTCATTTTGCAGTTTAAAAACCTAATCTTCCCTGAATTAATGCACGTCCTTGAAGTAGTGAATGCTAGAGCGCGCAATAGAGAGAACGCCCATCTGTTCTAGTTTCGTTCACAAAAGATGTAAAAAAGAAAATAAGTATTTGGCCAAAAAATCAGCAGAAAAAAAGCTGACAATGGAGGCATTTCTCAAAACGGGCATATACACCCAGAAAAAGACAAAAAAGGTTATTTTTGATTTTCATATAATAATTGTGTTTTAAATACTTATAAGCCTTTTTACTTTGATATTCTTTTTGAATTATGTGTTTATCTGTAATAGTTTATGAGTTATCAATGTTCAAAGAGAATCAGATAAGTGTTTTAACATTTTAAAAACTGAACTTTAACGAAAACAGGGCTTGCGATTCACAGTTCCGGTGATATTTTCTACAATTTTAAAGCTATAGCCTTCAAATTTTGCACACTTATAGCCCATGTTATCCTTTATGGCATGAACCTCCACTTTTTTCTTACATGGTATAGAAACAGAGATATTGCTATACAAAGTTCTAAATTTGTGCTATTTAAAAGGGTCATATTGCAAGAGCCATATCTACAAAACTCATTGGGGTAGACATTTTTGGGTGGTTCACGCCATAGGTAGGGATGTTATGCACATCATCTGCTGGTTTGGCATTCTTTGCACCTTTTATGTGAGTGAAATTCATTCCCCGGTGCACTGGGGGTTTTCCTTTCTTTTTTTTTTCATCACTTCATGTTAATTAATTATTTTCACATAAAACATTAAAATTTATAAAATAAACTTTGTTCATCATAAAATATAATATCTCTTGTAACATGTGGCCAAATTTTAAAACAGTTATCAAATAATATTAAAAGTATAATCGTTGATTCTTTCCATGTTTAAAAAAATATGATAATGTTATAAATAGTTGTAAAGGAGACTGAATGAGAATTATAAAGTATAAAATTAGACCTAAAACAAAAATTAAAAACTTTGTTTACATATACCGACCCCCAAAAACTGGCCTCCCATCAGAAACTCTGCAAAAATCGGTCCCGACTGCTGGCCTGTCGTCCTTTAGACTTAAGCACAGTTTAACCACGCCCACATAATGTAGAACTTTACATATATCTTCGCAGAAATATAAACGAAGTTGGAGGAACAGATAGTGATATAATAAAATATAAAAACAAATACACAAATACAATAGGCACTAGGAGCTTTCGTTGCATTGAGGAATATATAAAAAATCAAAAGTAATCAAGACCAGCCCAAAAAGAAGAATCTTCAACTCAAATGTCAAGGCGGTTATGTTGTATGGCTGTGAAACATGGAGAACAACAAAGACAACAACCAAGAAGGTAGACTTTCATAAAATGGTGCTGGCGTTGAATAACAGGATTGAACTGAAATGACGTGGTCTATTTCAATATAGACTTTGTCCTCATGGGTTTACGATAATGATGCCGTCTACTTGCATGTATGGCACATATTAATGTCGTTTATTTATTTTTTTGTCAACCCGGTCTTTTTCGCATTCTTCTTCTTCTTCTTCCTCGTTCGCCTTCAGACTTCCACATTTATGACTCTAATAAAGGCAGTAGTCAACTCAAGGTTCCCGACATCTCCAAACAGTTTTTTGTTGACAGAAGTGGGTTGTTGCCATTTGCTACTCCGTTCATTACTGTAGGTTGGGCAGTACTGCAGCAGGTGTTCGACTGTCATCGCGCTGGTACCGCAGGTGCAGAGATCTGTTGCACCAATTTTGTATTTGTGGTATAGATGGTATCTCAATCTGTTGTGTCCAGTTGTGGTGAAGTGGGATGTTATAAATACTTATAGGGAACTTAGTGTACTGACTGAGATCAGCTGTGAAGGTATCTATATCTATTAAGAGTAGTGTATTATAGATAACCTTACTTGCTACCACATATCTATATATCTCAGTCAGAATTATTCTGGAATAGTGTGATGCTACGTTATGTGTCTAGGGTATGAGTATGGTGAAGTGTAAGTCACAACAACAGACAGATAAACAATTTAATTTAATCCACTACTCTTGACAACGCTGTGACACTCACATACATATAACACTCTACAAGGATATCTTAAAAGAGTCACTGATAAACTTTCGAAAAAACAATATGTATTCATTACTGGCATGAATGAATATGTGTCCTGATTCAACTACAAGGGAACCAGGAATCACAATCAATTTAAATTACAAGTTATGTACAGAATGTATTTAATATGAATATTGTAGTGACATATATTATTACAAATGTTCTATGTGTGTCAGTTGTGTAGTAGTAAAATGAGGTAATACTGGTTTTGTTTTGTTCAAGCTCTGTTGGTATTTGTCATCATGACTTCAATAGTTTGTCTTTAGGGACTAGTATTTGAGATGTTCACAGTTCCTGATTTTAAGACAAGTAAATTCCCCTCTTAATGTTAATTTTATAAAGTCATTTCAAGATGAGGGGACATAATGTTGAGCTCAGCTGGCCAATTCGCTTATCTGGCGTGATGGCGGCAGGAAAGGACTCCTCTGCTCGAATTCTCCTCTGGGCTCAGGAGACACCTCACTGATAGCTAAAAAGACCAAGGAGTATGCTGTCCGACTCTGGATTCAGCAAAGCTCTGACCAGGTGCTGCTCAGTACCATCAAGACCACTGTCCCACAATTCATACGAATAAACACAGATACGTTGATTAGCAATGAATTCTGGCACAAACTGGCACAAATTCCCATCTGCTTATCTTCCAGGCTTTTATTTAGCAAAATATATGTCAGCAAGCCCTAAGGAACCCAAAAATACAAATTTAAAGGAGCTACGTGGCTGCATTCAAAATATGCAATTTCTTCTACCTCCTGTTTCGAAGATGTGCTGTCTGGGTACTGTTATGTTCTCAACCGTAAACCCATCTAATGTTATCTTTTCTAATAAGAGTTTTTTTATGATTTATAAACCTAACTCTGGGAAAGGGTAGTGTATTTTATCACTGTCCGTCTGAAAAAAAATTAGTGCATGTAGACTTACACGCGTGATGCATGCGTTCCTGATTTTCAGCCCTCCCCTCTCTCTTTATCCTTTTGTCCATCTGTTCGTTCGTTTTGGTAACGCAGTATAATTAATGTTAGGATTAATTTAGGTCATTACGCAGTACGTCTCAATGTTTTTCTTAGAAATGCAGCACACGTTTCATTGAAGAAGGCGGGTAATAATACAGTAAGCTTTTATATCAACGTGAAAGCGTTACAATTTGCAGACGAAGCAGAAAACAAGGGGGATTTCGAGTACATTCTTTGTGACAGCACTGTTATTTTACCATTGCTCTTCTCTTTATTAATTTTATTTGTTAGGCTTCATATTTACCTAATAATTTATATATGTGGATTAGAATATTTCATGACACCTCCCCTCTTAAAACAGACATTATATGTCAGTCCTTTATTCTATATACACATAGAGAAATTTATTATTATTTCTGGGGTTTACGGTGATTCTCATCACACGGATGGCGGCTTAAAAAATCAGCTCCCAAATTGGTTTTTCCAGATATATACTCAATGCTAAAATTATATGGAGCCAGAAGCAAAGACCATCGGAGTAACCTAGAGTTCTCATGCTTAGCCTGTGCTAAAAACGATAAAGGTTTGTGATCTGTTTGCAACTTAAATGCCTTCCCATATAGATAAATATTGAATTTCTTTATCGCCCATATTACTGCAAGACATTCTTTTTCGCTAGTTGAGTAGTTGATTTCAGCTTTATTCAACTTTCTGCTAGCATATGCCACTGGGCTTAATTCCCCATCCAATGCATCTGATTTCTGTAGTAGAGTTGCACCCAGCCCAATATTACTTGCATCCGTCCTTACTATGAATTCTTGACTTAAGTCAGGTAATTTCAAAATGGGTTTACTTGTGAGCTTTTCCTTCAACTCTTGGTAAGTCATTTCACATTGTGGAGTCCATGTAATGCGATCTGGATGTCCTTTACGTGTCAATTCAGTTAACGGTGCACATATGGAATTAAAGTTTTTGATATACTTCTGGTAGAAACCACATAATGAGACAAAGGATCTCACGTCCTTCTTGGTTTGTGGTCTCGGGGCTTTCTGTAGTTTTTCTAAATTCTTTGGGTCAGGGGTCATATTTCCCTGATAAACTGTGTGTCCCAAAAATTCCAATTCTTTACATCCAACGCAACATTTGGTTGGTCGGGCTGTTAAATTTGCCTCCCTAAGTCGATCAAACAGCATGTTCAGAGAGTCAATGTGTTCCTCAAATGTTTCTGTTGCTATAAGGATATCATCCATAAAATTTGTTATACAGGGATTATTCAGAGGATCCAATAATTTTCTCATCATTCTAGAGAAGACACTAGGCGCATTCTTCAATCCAAATGGCAATCTATAAAACTCATAGTGTCCTTCTGAGGTACTAAAAGCTAGGTATGGTCTAACCTCAGGCTTTACTGGAATCTGATAGTATCCTTTACTCAGATCCACTTTTGAGAAATATTTAGCTTTATTTAGTCTGGCAAACAGCTGATTTGTATCCGGCAATGGATCCACCTGTCCTTCTGTAATAGCATTTAGTCTCCTGTAATCTATACAGAGTCTATGTTCTCCAGAGGGCTTCCTTAAGAGTACCACCCCGGAACTATACGAAGACTCACTGTGCGAAATAATTCCTTCCTTCAACAGATAGTCTATCTCTTCCTTCAAAGCTTTTTCCTTAGCAAACGGAATCGAATGTGGTTTCATACAGACAGGTGTGGAGTCTATGAGTTTCATATCATATTCCAATAGGTTTGTATGCCCTGGTCGGTCTGTTAACACCTCTGCATGATTATTTAGAACCTGTTGCACTCTCTCTTTCTGAGTTTTCGTTAAATGTGTACTGATTTTCACCTGTGCTGCTGTCTCACAGGGGTGTAATGGATATTCAAATGATGAAAGTGGTTCCTTTTTCATCTCCATGGCGATGGACAAGGTCAACAAGTGTGTCTCTTCCTGATGTTCTCTTTCCAAATATTTCTTCAGGAGATTCACATGATAGATTTTTTTCTTTCCCCTTCTTATCTATCTTATAATTTGTTCTAGACACCTTCTCTAAAACTGTATATGGACCCTGCCATCCAATTTGTAACTTATTCTGACTCCCGGGCAAAAGAAGCAGTACTTTCTCTCCCACAGCCAAATTTCTGTCTTTCGCCTTCCTGTTATAATAGGCAGCATGTTTCTTCCTGGCTTGTTTCAAATTTTCATTGGCAAGTTTCCAGCCAGTTTTTAACCGAGTGGTCAGCTCATTCACATACTGGTATGAAGATGTAATGTTTTCCTCTGCCTTTTCATCAGTCCACGTTCTTAACATAGCTTCGAGTGGACCTTTTATTGGCCTTCCAAACAATAATGTTGCCGGGGGCCATACCGGTTGAACTATGGGGTACCTCCCGATAAGCAAAGAGGGCGGCGTGCAGGTACTGGTCCCATGTATCTGGTTTTTCGTGTGCCAACTTTCTCAGGATCGACATTAATGTGCCGTTAAATCTTTCCACTTGGCCGTTCCCTTGGGGATGATACACACTACAATGGAAGTGTTTGGCCTGGAAGATCCTGAAAACTTCTTCAGTTAGTTTCCCCTTGAACTGAGAGCCATTATCAGTCAAGATTTGATTGGGAAAGCCTAACCTTGTGAAAATTGTGAGCAATGCCTCTGCCACATGTTTTGAATCAATCGATGACAGGGCTACTGCCTCTCCCCACATAGAACAAGTGTCCACCAGAGTCAGAATGTAGCTGTTCCTTCTCTTGGTTCGGGTGAGAGGTCCCACAAGATCCACGGCAACTCTCTCAAAGGGTGTTCCCACTATGGGCATTTCCCCAGAGTTGCTGGTGCAGTCCAATGTTTAGGTGCTACTCGTTGGCACTCTGGACAGGATTTTACATATCGTTTGATATCTTCAGTTATTCCTGGCCAGAAATAGTGACAAGCTATTCGCTGTCCTGTTGCGCTGATTCCCATATGACCACTGAAGGGAATCGCATGCCCTAGTTCCAACACTTTAGTCCTATATGAAGTGGGAAGGACCAGCTGTCCGTGACCATTGGATTCAGATCCAGCCTTCCTATATATCAATTTGTTCTTCATATAAAACTCTCCCTTGCCTGGAGGTGTATGAGATTTGGGCAACTTCTTGAAACATGGCTTGAGTGTTTTGTCCTCAGCCTGTGCCTTCCTCATCTCATCTGGGTGAGTATTTATGGGATTATCCTCCTCCTTCTTTGTCTGTGATCTGGTCTGCACTGTTGCCAATATCACAGGTCTCTTGGGATTCCCCAAGAAGACATATCTACACCCCAATATTAGAGGGTAGATTGGCTCATTTATCACTGCTGCTTTTATGATTCCTTCCACATATCGCGTTTTCACTTTTATTCGGGCGACGGGAAGTGTCATGGTAGCTACATCCTTGGTTGCAGTTTGAATCTCCACTGTTTCTGTGGTGTATTGATCGGCCTGCACCAGGTGAGAACTCACAACGGAATCGTAATCTAAACCGGTATCATATAAACATCTTATAGTGACACCATTACAAATGACATCTTCACACACTGGGGGGTGGTATGGTTCCTGTAATTCTTCAGGTTTGCCCTTCTTTTCCTTTTTCCCCGATGTCATAGCAGCAAAATGAGGAGGTTTCCTTCTACAATGGTCAGTGTCATGATTGTTCATCTTACAATTTTTACACCACCTTTTTCCTTGGTTGAAAGATTTTCTTTCATCATATTTCCTTTCATCGAATTGTGGGAATTTATTTTTATTGTCATACCGTGGCCTATCAAATTGGTGCTTACCTTTATTTTGATCCCTAGGATCAAATTTATTAAAGTTCTGTGGTGCCCTAAAGTTATCCACCTGTTTCTTTTTATTACCTGTTACCTCTGCTTGAGCTGCTTGATACCTTTCAGCAACATTTAGCAACTCACCCAGCCTCTCTGCACCTTGTTCCATGAGAAACTTTCTCAGGTCTGGAGCCATGGACTCTCTTAGTTGCTCTATAAGGACCATTTCCTTAAGATCTTGGGTTTTCCCCCAGAGAAGTCCATTTCTCCAAGTATGTCTCGATTCGTGCAGAGAACTGGTGATAGGTTTCACCTGACAGTAGTTTAGCATTCCTAAATTTTTTCCTGTAAAACTCTGCATTCTTTTCATACCTTAACAAAAGAGCCTGCTTTAGCATGTCATAATTTTCCTGATCACCTCTGCTCATTTTTGCAAAAACTTCATAAGCTGCCCCACGAAGTCCCTGAGATAACTTTAAGCTCCACCTTTCTCTCTCTAACCCATACGTGGTAGCTAATAGTTCGTACCTATTTATATAGCTCTCAATATCATCGTCTTTCTCAACAAAATGATCTAAATGAAAGTTCATAGCTGAGGTCGAGGCTCCCTGAGTAACCGTAGCATCAGAGGCAAAGGGACTGGCACCATTTTCAGGAGCATGGCCTTGAAACTCAAACTCCCTTAGTCGTAACTCATGTTCCCTTTGTAATCTCTTCTCCTCCTTTTCTGCTTCCCTCTCTGCAGCTAATCTCTTCTCTTCCCTTTCTGCAGCTAATTTCTTCTCTTCTCTTTCTGCAGCCTGTCTTCTTTCCTCGGCTTCCAATGCTTTAGCCTCTTTGTCAGCCTCAATCTGCAACCTCTTAGTCTCAGCCTCAGCTTGCAACCTCTTAGTCTCAACCTCTAACTTTCTTTCGGCTTCTTTTTCTAATCTTCTTTCTTCGCGTTCAATAAATTTGTCACATTCCGTTGTGACATAGGCAACCATAACTTGCCCATCTAATCCTAACTCTTTTGCAGTCTGAACCGCAGCAGATCGAAATTTGGCCAGGTCCGCCATTGTCTATCAGGTAAATTTTTATAATGTCTACCCAACAATTCAATTTCTAACTATATATCTAATGGACAACACAGGCACCGTGAGCTCAACCTTATTTAATTCCACCCAAGGATACCTTTTAATTCTTATATTCCCTGAAGTGAATTACCCCCAATATTTTTAATAGTTAAAGATTCAAAATCCCAAGAGCGAGACCCCAATATATGTGGTGAAGTGGGATGTTATAAATACTTATAGGGAACTTAGTGTACTGACTGAGATCAGCTGTGAAGGTATCTATATCTATTAAGAGTAGTGTATTATAGATAACCTTACTTGCTACCACATATCTATATATCTCAGTCAGAATTATTCTGGAATAGTGTGATGCTACGTTATGTGTCTAGGGTATGAGTATGGTGAAGTGTAAGTCACAACAACAGACAGATAAACAATTTAATTTAATCCACTACTCTTGACAACACTGTGACACTCACATACATATAACACTCTACAAGGATATCTTAAAAGAGTCACTGATAAACTTTCAAAAAAACAATATGTATTCATTACTGGCATGAATGAATATGTGTCCTGATTCAACTACAAGGGAACCAGGAATCACAATCAATTTAAATCACAAGTTATGTACAGAATGTATTTAATATGAATATTGTAGTGACATATATTATTACAAATGTTCTATGTGTGTCAGTTGTGTAGTAGTAAAATGAGGTAATACTGGTTTTGTTTTGTTCAAGCTCTGTTGGTATTTGTCATCATGACTTCAATAGTTTGTCTTTAGGGACTAGTATTTGAGATGTTCACAGTTCCTGATTTTAAGACAAGTAAATTCCCCTCTTAATGTTAATTTTATAAAGTCATTTCAAGATGAGGGGACATAATGTTGAGCTCAGCTGGCCAATTCGCTTATCTGGCGTGATGGCGGCAGGAAAGGACTCCTCTGCTCGAATTCTCCTCTGGGCTCAGGAGACACCTCACTGATAGCTAAAAAGACCAAGGAGTATGCTGTCCGACTCTGGATTCAGCAAAGCTCTGACCAGGTGCTGCTCAGTACCATCAAGACCACTGTCCCACAATTCATACGAATAAACACAGATACGTTGATTAGCAATGAATTCTGGCACAAACTGGCACAAATTCCCATCTGCTTATCTTCCAGGCTTTTATTTAGCAAAATATATGCTGGCTTCAACGCACTGATGCTTTATCAAGCTATTTTAAACAAGTGGTTTCGAACTAACGCTCCCAAGTGTGTATATCAGCGAGTCTGACCAATGAGCCCCGTTTCGACAAGTGTTTGAAAAAATGTTACCTTTCCCCGTTTCCCCTAACAACCAAGATAGTATTTATAGCCCGACCAATCGTGGTTAGGCTTTCATTTGTTGCGCTCCAATCAATTTGGAGTTTACATGGTAGGCTATTTCTGTAACGTAAATTTTTTTCAAACACGTTAAAAAAAAATCTTATGAGCAGAAATGATTTTATGCTGTCAGGCACCCCCAATATTTTATTTTGGGTATAATTTATTAATTCCTGGACTATTTGCGTAACGTTTTACATATTATTTGTCAGCAAGCCCTAAGGAACCCAAAAATACAAATTTAAAGGAGCTACGTGGCTGCATTCAAAATATGCAATTTCTTCTACCTCCTGTTTCGAAGATGTGCTGTCTGGGTACTGTTATGTTCTCAACCGTAAACCCATCTAATGTTATCTTTTTCTAATAAGAGTTTTTTATGATTTATAAACCTAACTCTGGGAAAGGGTAGTGTATTTTATCACTGTCCGTCTGAAAAAAAATTAGTGCATGTAGACTTACACGCGTGATGCATGCGTTCCTGATTTTCAGCCCTCCCCTCTCTCTTTATCCTTTTGTCCATCTGTTCGTTCGTTTTGGTAACGCAGTATAATTAATGTTAGTATTAATTTAGGTCATTACGCAGTACGTCTCAATGTTTTTCTTAGAAATGCAGCACACGTTTCATTGAAGAAGGCGGGTAATAATACAGTAAGCTTTTATATCAACGTGAAAGCGTTACAATTTGCAGACGAAGCAGAAAACAAGGGGGATTTCGAGTACATTCTTTGTGACAGCACTGTTATTTTACCATTGCTCTTCTCTTTATTAATTTTATTTGTTAGGCTTCATATTTACCTAATAATTTATATATGTGGATTAGAATATTTCATGACACCAGTGTGTAGCCGAAAAATTATGACCTGTTCTTTCCTGCATAGTTGATGATATGCATCATTTTTCAAATGGCCCGGGTGCTCTCTTTCCCATTTGGACTTGAATGAAGCCTTTATAGTAGTCTTTGCCATTGCGTAAGTTGTCTATATCATTTTGTTGTAAGGCACCTCCTTGCTTAGCAAGTTTGTCTGCCTCCTCATTTCCTGGTATGTTGCAATGGGCTGGTATCCACTGGACTGTGCACTTGTTGAAGCTTTTGACCAGTCTTTTAAGGGAGAATATCAGATTTGTTTCGCATTCATTGGTCTGTCCCTGACGAAAGTCGTATGGCCGTAACGTATTCAGTTTGATTTATTCTTTGCCCTAGTAAGAAGCATTATACATTTCCGTTTACCCTTCTCTCAGCAAGATCACCAATGTGGAAATAATGACAGTAATCATAAAGGTGCCAGTGGAACAAGAGATGAGAAGAAGAAACCCGAAGATGGTTAAGGTTGAGAACAAATTAAAGAAACCTGCTGATAGCAGTACACAGCAATCGTTAACATGGTATCTCCATGGTAAGAGAGGTTGAGGAAGACCGGAAACATATGGAGAAGAGAACTGGAGATATAAAATGAAGGAATAAATAAGGAAAGACCTTGAGCTGATCGCACAGAACAGGAGGAACTGGCGTAAATTTGTTGAAGGCCTATGCTGATTGTGGATCTAAAGGGAAATGAAGAACAGTTCCAATGCTTTGTGTATATCATTATTGCTACATGCATAGGATACAGAACATACACAAATCATTTTTCTAAGATGTATCAATAAACAGCATCTGACAACTTGGTATAGCAAAAGTCATGACTTCAGAACGAGGCAAATTCTAGCCAGGAGCATCAATCATCGGTACGCTATTTATAAACACCAACGGTGTCAGCGGAATAAATTATCTTTCAATTCAGCTCTCTCGTGTTACAAAATGGAAGCGAATGTTCTACGCTTCGTAATGATGCAAATCAATGTACAATGGGACTGAATGTTAGACGGTGTGCAATGGGAATAAGTGGTACCTGGTGAATAAGTGTACACGGGTAATTAGTGAACATGAGAAATCAGTGTACAAGAGAATGTGTGTGCAAGGGAAAGAAGTAATTCAGTCTAAATCAGGGGTTACCAATCATTTTTGGTCTCCGTAACCCCTTGAATTTAGTGAGCCATCCCGCATCTCTTACTCACCATGACAGGAAATAAACACGAGTCTATTATGGATATGCACATAAGAAAATAAATGTAAACATATTAATTAATTATTTTTTTTTCATTTTAATTAATTTTTCATTTAGAGAACTTTATTAGGTACACATCAACAGTTTTAGTATAATAAAATTGTTAAATGTTTATCATAACATAGTCAAATAAATTATTAAGATCTTTGATTCCGTTTCGTCTAAACCAAAAGTTTTATTGTTGGTACAGTTTTTATTAAAACAGATACCCGCATATCATGTTTAGTCTCCTATTCTTTTATTGCTGTGGATTTAACTAAAAACAGGACTCACAGTTCTCTCTCCAATCACAACCTTTTGTTGTTTCCACTAACGCTACAAACTTTTAGAACAATGCAGTATGATAATACAGCTATTCCCTTTGAAAGCTTAACGGGCATCCCCGATTGGGAACATATGACTTCAGCTGTGAGTCGTATGGTGCGTTACGACTTTTACAAATTATTCTACCAAGTCCTGCGATGTACGCCAGTGTAGTTATTGTCAATGTGTCTGTCAACACTTCACAAGATATACAGTAAAGACATTTCTTGCATGTAAGACTTACGAAACTCCTACAGTATTCGTTAGTCAGTTTACATACACATACACACGCATATATATATATATATATATATATATATATATATATATATATATATATATATATATACACATATATATATATATATATATATATATATATATATATACACACATACTTATATGAATGCCTTTATACAAGGACTATCCCTTCTCAGGACTTCATCATGCCAGCTAATAGATTATGGTGGTCCTGTTCAGAGCTTGCGCTTCCGATTGGCAAAGTGGTTAGAGCGCTTACCTCTCGCAGCTAAGCAACCGGGTTCCAGAACAATCCCAATATCAATAGTGTACAGCAAACCAACAATCAGTGGTGTTAATGATGGGTGTTGTAAGTAGGTGAAGACTGGGCGTGTGATGGAAAATAAAGGTCAACTCGACCGACACAGGGTTGTGTAAACCTGGAGTGAGAGTGCAAGGTACGCGAATGATGGAATGTTCTGTAGAGTTGACAAATGGACTTGACACACACTCACTCAGCTGGAAGTCAATGACATAGACGACTGTGGACGTTTCTATGGTTTAATAAGGACGCACACTCGGACATCACGATTACAGTCACAGTACAGGTTGGCAAAATATCATCATATATTTGACAAATGGGTGGCAACATCAGCTGTATATTCATGTAGCATATAAATACAATGGGGCGATAGTAGGCAAGAACTCAATGTTCTGGTGGTCTATCGCCACATGCTTCCACGGACTAATCGCGTCAGTAAAGGTAAATACATCATCACAATGGTTCACTGTCAGAACCTTCTTTTGGCTAAGTTTCACAAGCCGTAAGTTTATCAAAACTTGATTGTACCAATGTGAGACCACAATAGTGGGTTTTCATAATATGTAGATCTCTGTACCATTGTCCGATAATAAGACCTTTTTCTGTTCTCCGACAATGATCCGTTTACAATGACGGGAATTCAAAATGGCTTTCCTCCTTGAGCTTCGCTCACCCAGGATGATAAATGATAATCAGAATTAATTCATAATTCGAGCATAAATGTTCTCATAGGGCTTCCATACATTCTGTTATCAACAAGGCTGCTTCATCAAGTAATCCAGTGCTGCTGGATTACACGTGATCTTCATCTGCATTCAAACAATTCTAATGTCCGATAATACATCTGCCATCTAGGCCTAGCCACAAAGTTCAGCAAAAGGGTCTGGTTTTACCTTGATTTAGGAATAAACACAATAGCGAATAACGCACGCCATTCCTTGGCGTTAACAAAGAACATTAGGAGAATCTCTGATCGTACAATCATACAGAGACACCATCTCCTTCCTAGAATCATTCACAGAGATCCTTCTTCAACGTTTCTAAACGACCGGCCCAAAAAAACAGCCATGACATGACAGCCTTCTTCGTCGACACTCTAAATCGACGCATGCGCAGAAAAATGCCCTTTGACTATATTCAAGTGGGGCGACTACACATTTACTTTCACTCGAAGCAAAAAATGAGTATTCGCCCTTTGACTAGAGTTCTAATCTTAGACCCAAACATAACAAGTATACAAACAAATAAATATCTTTCTATATATATATATATATATATATATATATATATATATATATATATATATATATATATGTATATATATATATATATATATATATATATATTCATTGCCACCAGTAATCTGTTGGTAACAGTTACAGAGCTTGAAATCATTACCTGACTCTGCTGTTGGGTTATGACAGGCACAGACAGCAAGGAAGTTGACCACCAGACAAAGCTGCACCTTGTTATGTGCTATTGGACTACCTTTATCCTTGACCTTGTGTCCAGAACTTGGTATTTGTCCATGCTGCATAGAAGCTCAGGCACAGAGTTTGTTTCTTTT
The DNA here is from genome assembly GCA_024509875.1 of Oreohelix idahoensis. Lineage (NCBI taxonomy): Eukaryota > Metazoa > Mollusca > Gastropoda > Stylommatophora > Oreohelicidae > Oreohelix > Oreohelix idahoensis. The sequence continues at coordinate 490,019 of JAMPIV010005862.1, read as the reverse complement.
TTCATTTTTTTACTTGACTGGCCATATCGCTAATGAAGAACTGTTGCATTTGGTTGAAAAAAAAAAACATAACTCGCCGCACATAGGCAACCACTTCTAGGGGTGGGGGAGAAGCGAGGAACACGTGGGATGAATCGGGCAGGATATCACGAGAAAGCTTAGTTAGAGGCTGATGTGAAATAAGATACTTGGGAAAAAAAGAACATAATAGCTAGAGAATCAACAATAATCCAGCAGTTGGGTGGTACAGCAGAGTTGAAAATGTATTCGTGCATATCAGATAAAAGCGCACGAGACGCTTGCATTAGGGACAGCGTATGTACATTAATAACAAGGATATCTTATGTTTAAGAAAAAAAAAGGCCCAACTGAAATACAAGTATACGTGTACACATTCACGCACTGAGGTGCCTGCACATCTGATGCGACATGTGACAATCTGGGTTGCATAAATGACTGTTTTGTCCAGCATTTACACACATGTATAAAATATAGTAAGTTTTTTTTTTTCGTACGCCCGCTAATACTCGAGGCGAAATCTCAGGTTATTATTAATGTCTAACCTGACATTGATTTTACGTGAGTATCCCTTTGTTTCTTGTACAGAGACAAGTGTCCCTCGCCATTCAGGCAAATACTCTCCGATTTCGGAGGTACCCATTAGAGCTGGGTCGGCTCAGGAGCCGCCAGTCCCTGGTCGACGACACTCCCTCAAATGTCCTCGCCAGGTCTCGAGTTAATCCAGTCCAAATCCCGGTCAACGAAAAATCCTCAAATGCCGTCGCCCGGGTTTGATCCTGTATCACCCGGTCGCCAGAGCGGTGTTGCAACCACTACGCTAGCGCGGCCCATATAGTAAGTAAATAAAGGTATTTAACAGGCATTCGTTTAAAGGTGTAATTTTAATTTTGCTAGTTGTTTATGTCACTACTGTTGCCATTACATTCAGTGATATACGTGGAATTACGATTTACAAGTAACATTTGTACAAAAAAACATTACTAAGGATTCTGTATGGTCTGGTACGGGAAGAGGTCCATGGGGGTAACACCATGAGTTACCGCACTGGGTGACATCAACCCTAGTGACGCCACTGGTTTGGATGGTCCTCGATTCGATTCCCGGTAAGACTATCACTTTTATTTCTCTTCTGTTGTCTGGTGTCCCCCTTTCTGTCCAGCAAGTGCCTGTTAATTAACTTTACTTATTTACTAGTCACAGGAATCAGGTTTGCTTCATTATTTATAAATACGTTATCGTCAGAGAGACTGACACGGGATTTAACTGCGTTTAATACAAAGCAACCTAGTATATTGCTGTTATGTCCCTTAAATTTTATGAACCTACTTTTTCACTTTTATTGTTGTAGAGGTATAATGTTATCATCAGTACCAGGAGAATATTAAAAACGATCGTTCTTGAGTGAGTTCATTGACAGGCAACTGAGAGATGAACAAACAGTCTTTCGACAAAACAGATCATGCACAGACCAGATAGCTACACTACGAATAATAGTAGAAGAAAGTTTAGAATTGAACTCGTCTCTTTAAATTTGATTTGTGGACTACATAAAAACGAAAACAAAAAGAATAGAAAGGGAAAAAGATTGACCGTTTTCACAGAGAATCACTTTGAAAATGTATGAGGCAAATGAAGATCATTAACTTAATAAAGAAGACATATGAAGGACAACTTACATATCCGTTTGGGTTAGGAACTGGAGAGTAATAGGGATGCCTCTTGTCACCATTCCTCTTCTTACTGGCTATATATTGGCTAATATAAATATTGATATAAGCCAACAGAAATGAAATTCTGTGGAGTGAGGTTTTGAATCCGGTAACTTTCCTGTGAGAAGCCAGGACTCTAACCACTCTACCAAAAGAACACACACACAAACACACAAACACACACACAGACACACACACACACAAACACACACACACACACACACACACACACACACACACACACACACACACACACACACACATATATATATACTGAAGCACATTAAAAACGCACCACCTGTATAATCCAGGAACAGAGTGTGAAATGTAAATATAAGTGTTTACAAGTTTACATATTTGGAATCTTTATTCATTTTCCTATGAATCCATGCTGGTCATTAATTTGCACATTTGATTGTTATGAAATTCATTACATTCTGTGTAGGCAATGGAGAAAACCAAAAATGCAACCAATAAAAAAAATTCATTCACACTATCCTCAGTATCTGGTATGTCCACCGTGTGCTTGCAAACAAGCTTGGCAGCGGCTCCGCATGCAACGCACAAGTCTCTGAAGGAAATTCCGGGGAATCAAGTCTCATTCACGTGTAAGAGCAGCTTCGAGCTGTTGCAGATTAGCTGGAGAACCTTGCCTGTAGACTCTGCGTCCAAGCTCGTCCCACAGATGTTCTATAGGGGACATGTCTGGTGATAGGGCAGGCCAATCAATCGTCACAATGTTCTGCTGCTGTAGATATTGCTGCGTAATGCATGCGGTGTGCGCACGTGCGTTATCCTGCTGGAGAATCTGCAAGTCTGGATAATTTGTGAACGCAGGAGCAACCAATGCATCCAGAACCTCATCTCGATATGTCACAGCATTAACATGTCCACGGAAGACGTGAAGAGGCAAGCGATGGTGAAAACTGAATCCTCCCCAAATGTGAATACTGCCACCTCCAAATCGGTGGTGCTGACGAACACAGCAATCTGCAAAGCGCTCTGCACACCGTCGCCAAATCCGCATACGTCCATCAGCAAAGGATATGTTGAATCTGCTCTCGTCTGTGAATAGGACAGCATTTCACTGCAGTCTAGTCCATCTGACATGTTGCTCTGCTCATTGCAGGCGCTGCTGACGATGTCTGTGAGTCAAGTTTGGCCCAACATAAGGTCGTCTTGCAGTAAGGCCTGTATCTCTGAGTCATCGTATGACTGTCATTCGAGAGACTTGCCCACGTCTACCCACTATTGCTCTTGCTGTTTGACTTGCCGGGAGAGAACGATTCCTTAGGTGACTCAGCACAATATGACAATCTTGCGCAGAGGTAGTAACTCGTGGTTGGCCACTCCGAAGTCTATCCCGGGTGTAGCGAAATGGATCTGTGAATACCCACGCTCAAATAATTTCCCTCTTAATAACCTAGTTAACGCATTTTTACAGTCTATAAATAACTATATTTGAAATTTGTCTGAGGGGCGAAGTCCATTTACCGCTAAAAATTTAACTAGAGAATTTGAAATTTTCTACTACCACCCGTTTAAAGTTACTACCCCCAAAAAACACACTACCCCTCCCAATATTTATTAACGGACGTAGTCAAAATTAACAACCAATCAAATTGTTACCTCGTTTTTTGGTAGAGAAAAGAAATCTTGGTTGTAGTGGCAAAAATGCCGATTCTGTGTTTTTGACAAAAATTAAATAATTTATTTCTCAATAACTAAAGAGAGTTAGAAAGAAAGGGATATCTTGAATTATAGCGCTGATATTGATTAATATATTAACCTAAAGATTCCCACTTAATAAAATTATCTTGACTTAGAAAAATTTAATTTACTGATATTTTAGATCAGGTTAGAACTACAATTAATTACAAAAAAATTACCCAGTTGAAACTGGTAAGGAATAAACAAAGGAAAAGTAAATATAACGATAGAGGTCAGTTGACCGTGTAATTAGCACTTTTAATATTGGAAATCGATCCAGAAATAACTGAGATATAAAATACACAAAGATAATCAGACGAACGAACACACTTACGATTGCTCAAAGTTTATAGTAAAAAAATAGTTAAAATTTTGACTCGCTTTTTGATTGGTTAGAGGGTAGGCTAATAAAAATTAACACCTCCTTGTAAGATCAGGCCATTTGAATTTGAAAGCCATCGCAAGTTGAGATCAGCGGGAAAGCCTTGTGACCGAGCTTTTGCCGTCTGGACAAGAAAGCAGTTATAAAACTTATTTACTGCTAGTCAACTTTGTGCATGTGTTATTATTCTTTACTTGAGGTAAGATAGATGCTTTTATTTGTATATTTCCTTAGCAAGTATCAGGCTATATGTGTATGCCGATACATTTTATTTCGATACTGCTAATTGGGAGATGGTTCAGGTACGACGACCTAGGTAAGAATGCAGTCTCTTTCGGAGTGAAATGTGTGAAAAGGATTTTGCTATTGGCCTTACAAATCTTGTGCCATAGTGCCGTGGTAATAAAATTGATATTGCCATTGGGAAGTGAAAATAAATGTGTTTGTAAGTTTGCCATAACATTTTGCGACTGTAAGTCCAGGAGAAAATAAATTGGTAGTGGTTTCAGGAGTGACACAATGTTCAAATAACATGTGACACTACACATAGAATGTTTGAAAGAAGTCATTAACTGGTCACAAGATGTATTTGTACACCCCTGCTGATTATATGGAAGACAAGCAATGCTAAAGGAATAGTGGCTACAATGCCTTATGAAAAAAAGAATGGAAACACCGGACTGAGTGTAGTCAAGGAAACATAGGGTTTGGTGCATATTGTCAGCACACATGGCTGACCCCAGATAAGATTACCATTGATTAGTTGTGGAATTTTTATAGACAGGCTATAAAGGGGAGGAACTGTCCTTCTCATTTCAGGGTTGTATTACCAGTAAGAAAGTGTTGCAGACACCCTGGTGAAGATAGAAATTGTGAGCAGTGACGGCTCATACTCTACTGTGAGCTACAGGCAATACCTTCACCCCTAAAGCAGCATCATTGGAGTGACCATTTGCATAGTCTGAAGCCCATATCATCAGACAGGCTTATACGATAAGGCCCTACTACGGGCATATGACAGTTCCTCTCAATATAAACCACCACAACAATAAGAATTTCCTGGGGAATGATGAAGAAAACAACCCCTCCAATAACTGACTAGTGCTATTATCCAGTATTAAACAGCAGACAGTGGGGTACTCATTATAGTGACAAGTTTATTTTGTTAAACTTCATGGACAGAGTTCCATCTTATTTATTTAAAAACTGTAAATAAACATTTTATGATTTTGACAAGTCCTGTTCCAAAAGATTGAGGTTCGGGACAATAAATTGTATATTTATTCCCATATATATATATATATACCAAAACGTTCCCACCAGTCTTACTTACTTACATTTTGTTGAATTACAGTTCTGTTTATATGTATTAATTCCTCACATTAACTACATACATACCCTAGACACTTGCCATCTACATAACACTACAGAGATAAATATACACTGGGTGAGATCAGAAGAGGTAGCGGATAGGGACCCCTGAGAAATACATCATCATCTTTCACTTTTTTCCAGCTTCTCGGCATCAGTATAAATAATAGTAGTGCGTTTATGTGCTTCAGTATATATATATATATATATATATATATATATATATATATATATATATATATATACATAAACACCGGATTCACAACCTGGTAGTGTCATGTTCCAGTCTGCCCAGCTGCAAGTGGGTACCTGACTCGCTCTCGAATTAGTGAAGGCAAAGGTAGCGAGGAAGGGACCTGGTCACAACCTCCTCTAAAAGCTGGACCTAGTACAGTGGTATCTCTAACACTTCACTCCACTAGGTAACATCTTCCATATAAATATAGATTTTAAAACAAAATGCATCATAACGTTCAATGAATTCTAAAATAATGAATTTCATAACAAGAGCTCACGTCTAACACTCAGGTCTAACACTCACGTCTAACACTCAGGTTAACTCAGATATCATAGCAATACTCTCTTCTATGACTGAGAATATGGAATTAAAGCGACAACTATACTGAAGCACATTAAAAACGCACCACTTGTATAATCCAGGAACAGAGTGTGAAATGTAAATATAAGTGTGTACAAGTTTACATATTTGGAATCTTTATTCATTTTCCTATGAATCCATGCTAGTCATTAATTTGTACATTTGATTGTTATGAAATTCATTGCATTCTGTGCAGGCAAGGGAGAAAACCAAAAATACAAAAAAATGCACGTGCGTTATCCTGCTGGAGAAGCTGCAAGCCTGGATAAATTGTGAACGCAGGAGCAACCAGTGCATCCAGAAGCTCATCTCGATATGTCACAGCATTAACATTTCCACGGAAGACGTGAAAGAGGCAAGCGATGGTCGAAAACTGAATCCTAACAAATAGTGAATACTGCCACCTCGAAAATTCGGTGGACACGCATATCGTTGACACAGCAATCATGCATAACCTAAATACCTACGCTCTTCACAAAAACCGTCCCTGCCCTAAATCCGCATACGTCCATCTGCAAAGGATTATGTTGAATCTGTTCTCGTCCTGTGAATAGGACAGCATTCTCACTGCAGTCTAGTCCATCTGATATGTTGCTTGCCCGATTGGGCAGGCTCGCTGCTAACGATGTCTGTGAGTAATCAAGTTTGCGCCCAACATAAGGTTCGTTTTGCAGTAAGGCCTGTATCTTCTGAGTCATCGTATGACTGACTTTTGTCATTCGAGAGACTTGCCCATGTCCTTAGCCCACTATTGCTCTCCTTTGCTGGTTTGACATTGCTCGGGAGAGTACGATTCCTTAGGTGACTCAGCACAATATGACGATCTTGCGCAGGGGTAGTAACTCGTGGTTGGCCACTCCGAAGTCTATCCCGGGCACTGCCAGTGGTTCCGTAACGTTCATTGAGACGTACAATAGTGCTGTGGTGGCAATTCATCCTTCCTGCAATGGCCCGCGAGCTCATTCCGGTCTCCAACATACCAATGGCTCGTTGGCGGTCGTTTTCAGATAGTCGTGGCATTTCAAGCACATGTACTGGGTGTTTTGTCTCAACGGCCTTTTTATACCGAGTATACTGCCACAACGCGTACACATTTTCAGGGTCATAGCTGTTGGGAATCGTGTTGCACGTGTAACTTTCATCGTTTTCATGTAGTCTGTACACACACCCGTGGGTTGAATCTTGCACTTTCCATTCCAGCCGCCATTCGCTCTCTACTTCATGGCAAACACGGGGAAAATCCATTCCCACACTTTTTTTTGCCAGCTTCTCGGCATCATAATATATAATAGTGGTGCGTTTTTAATGTGCTTCAGTATATAAAACTATTATAAAATGGTGCTTGCTTTGAGATTAACAAGGATTGAGGTTATATGATAGGATCACCAAGGTAGAACTAATGGACAAAATAGGCGAGTGTTTATCCGAAAGATTTCGAGAACATTAGACGGACACATAGTGTGAGTGAGTGAGTGAGTGTGTGTGTGTCTGCGCGCGCGCGTGATTTATTTTAACGGGTATATGCGGAAATATTCTTACCAAAGATAATTAATACAGTAAGTTTTCATTGCCAGCGCTCGACATGAAGTAAGCGATGGCGCATAATCCTCAAGGAACTAAAATAAAAGATCAAGAAGATGTTGGCCATTGATTTTGTTGGAAAAAAGAACAGTCTTTATCAACCTTGCAGTAACCAGAATGGCTCATACAAGTCAATTCTTTCGTTCTTTACAAATAAATAAATCTTGCTAGAGCCTTATTCTCAACAAAGGCGTTGTAATAACAATATTAAGTGCAGTCAATTATCGTAATTTGTCAAGTCTATTTGCATTAGTGATTATTTTTTCCAGCAACTGTTTGTGTTCTAGCAATCATGTTCTTCTGACACTCATTGTTTCCCTGTTATCGCATTATCGTCACCATCATCATTATCATATATTTATGTCCGATTGTGCCACTTATTGAGCATGGAACAACTGCTACACATGACAACATTGAACCACTTATTGAGCATGGAACAACTGCTACAGATGACAGCATTGAACCACATATTGAGAATGGAACAACTGTTACACATGACAGCATTGAACCACTTATTGAGCATGGAACAACTGCTACACATGACAGCATTGAACCACTTATTGAGCATGGAACAACTGCTACAGATGACAGCATTGAACCACTTATTGAGCATGGAACAACTGCTACAGATGACAGCATTGAACCACTTATTGAGCATGGAACAACTGCTACACATGACAGCATTGAACCACTTATTGAGCATGGAACAACTGCTACACATGACAGAATTGAACCACTTATTGAGCATGGAACAACTGCTACAGATGACAGCATTGAACCACTTATTGAGCATGGAACAACTGCTACAGATGACAGCATTGAACCACTTATTGAGCATGGAACAACTGCTAGAGATGACAGCATTGAACCACTTATTGAGCATGGAACAAATGCTACAAATGACAGTATTGAACCACTTATTGAGCACGGAACAACTGCTACAGATGACCCGCATTTTGAACACTTTGTATTGAGCATGGGAACTAAATAACTGCTACACACATGTGTGATCACAGACAGAACTTAGCCTGACCCCTGATTGACCCTGAAGCGTTAGATTGATATAGTAATAACGACCCTTTGTAACGACCCCTTCGTAATAGCATCAGTTGCCCCCGAATATATTTGTAACTTTTCGTCAAAGTCACGCAAAAACGGATATCATTTTTTTTCACCTGGGGAAACTTATTAGCCCCCACTTGCAACCTTTCCACGCAGATGGTCAAACACACGTTTGCTGATTAATATGTGGACCAGTTTATCTACCGTTCATTTCTGGTCATCGCATTGATGTAAGGAGAGAATTTTAGAATTCCCGCCACATGGACATTCTCCTGAGTCATTCATATGTAGGTATTTTTCATTAAACGTTGGCCAGTGGAGGGCGTTTGCCAGCATCAGATCGTTAGCTTATTAGTTTTTGTTGTAGTGCGGTATTGATGGTATTGTTATGATGATGATGGGTTACTTACGCGCATGTAAAAGTGTATGAGGCCAGCTGTGAATGGCTCCTGAGTTTGAAAAAAAAATGTAGTGGGTGGAGAATTTATCTGAAGGCTCCTATTCTTGCTAGACCACTAACGGACCTCTACACTTAATTTTTTTTTTTTTTTTTTTTTTTTTCTTATTGAATGGTGCTACGTAAAGTGTTCTGAGGGTAGTGTTTGCTGTGTAATTGTCGGTGGTGTTAGTATAATAATACATCCCACAGACATTTCAAGTCAAAGAAGACTATTATAGAATTAACAAAGTTTTTGTTTAAAATTACACTGAAACTAAACTCACGCTGATATAAAGGTTTTTGATATAATTTTATATAGACATTTATTTTTCTGGAATCAAAGTTTTTATTGTGACCAGAAACTTGTTTTTATAAAAGAAGGATTGTGAAAAAATTTATGAAAAATTAAAAAAAAAAAAAAATGACATGGAATTGTTACATATATAGGAAAATTAGTTAAATAAAAAAAAAAAAAAAAGTTTGCAAGAAGGGACACTACGTTAAGTACGTAGAACTAGTTTAGGATTATCTTAAAAAAGTTTCTGAGGTAGTCATCTGCGTGGGGAGGATTAGTAATATTTACTGTTTGTGCTGGTTGGGTGGGGCTCAGCACACCTGTCTATAATTGATTCTTACACAAGTTGTCAAGGTAATAATACAGGAAAGGAAAAATGGGAATTTTCTTCGGTTGGGATATTCGTTATCAATTTACACGGGTAGTGTGGAATTTTTGTCCATTGGGGAGGTATTAGAGGCCTTGATTTTGTGGGATATCAAATATTTTTAGCTATAGGGGGCTGTATTAGTTTATTATTAAGGTGCCACCTGTTCCGGGTTGGGTATTTTGTGGGGTTAGTTCGGTGTAAACTCTTAAAACGGTTTTGTTGTGGGGGGGTTGGGGTTTTGTGGGTGTAATGTTCCAGCACAGACCAGGGGGCTCACTCATTCTTGTATGTTGTGTTAGCTTCCTGGCTTCTGGTTGCTGGAAAATTGTCTTGTTGAATCTGGCTGATATGTAAATCTGGTGGAGGGATGCATCGGTGTACCCACCTCTCGAGGGGGGTGGGGGGGGGGGCATTACAGGGGGGGTGGGGATGGGGGGGTCGGGGTCTCTATGGTAGGGTGTGGGTCTGGTCACAAGTACTGAGGGGTACTGCACAGATTACATCTCGGCGGTTGTAATGTCACCAAACTGGGGGTTGTGTCGTTGCATGCAGTGTTGTGTGGTTTTTATCGTTTTTGTTGTTTGGTGGTGATTTTGTGTTGTTTGTGTTGTTGCCTACGCAAAACTAGATGCCATACTGTGGTGTCTATATTGAGACTTGGGGTTGAAAGGGGAGATTCGAGTGTACAGTCCCTCCCCACGTTATAATGGTATTTTGGTTGTCTCCGTCGTTTTTTAGAAAGTTCTCGTGCAGTTGCACTCAAATAGTATGGGCCCTGTGACATCAATGTAAACTTTCGAAAATCTGGTTGCTGACTACCCAGTCATGGACACAACTTTTGTGTGGATTTTGCCCCCCACATTGGTGTTATTCTGTCCATTTTTGGCTACACCCCACTTCCTGGGGTTGGTCCGCCATCACCCCACCCATCTCTGACCAAACTTTTTGAACCACGTTTGGGGGTGGTGGGGAAATGGTTGTTCCTTCACCTTGCCCTAACCCCCACCATGTCATTGGGGTGACCCCCCACCCCACCCCACCCATGTTTCCCCACTCCATACCCCCCATTTGTTGTTGGGAAACTACTGTGTATAGAGTGTCGGGGTTTGGGTGATTCTGGTTTTAGCGGTCTGATTGTGTTATGTCTTTGTGTTTTCTCCAAAATGGGTGGGGCCAGCTTTTGGCATCATAGTATTTCCTTGCTGTTCCCATCCTGTAATTGGTTTTGTCGATTTTTGGGTTTTGGTCAATCATGGGGTTCTTGAGGGACATAAGTTTTTGTTACAATGCTCCATTCTATTCCTATAGCTTAGATGTTGAACTGTTGTTCTCGTCCGTGTAAATACCCTCTATTTTGCGCTTTTATTTTTGTTTTTTTTATTCAAAAATGTACTTGATTGCAATTATTTTTGTGTAGCGTACCTTTGAACCTAATTTCAATACAGTCTAAAAGATGAGGTTGTGTTTGGAGCAATAACTCAGTGAGTATTCACCTGGGTTATTTTGTCAATTATTCCAATTTTTTTATTTTTTGTTTCCGTTTTAGTTGCAAGGTATAGTTATTAGGGGAAAAACACTTACCAGTAACCCAAAAATCACTTCTCACTGCTCAGAATACTACTAAGTTTGAAGGTTGTGGGGGGGGCTGGCGTGGCGCGTCACATAGGGGCGGCGCGGTCCGGTTAGGGCTGATAATTGGGTTGCATATTTGTGGCAATTTTTAGCGTGAGTGAATTAATTTGATTTTTGGTAAGTGTTTGGAAACACTGTTTGTGGTACTTTTTTTTCAATTTTTATCTATCAGTAAATGTGGTTTGTTAAATGTGGAACATCCAAACATCTGGTTCTGCCCGTTCTCTAGTCAGACAGTTGACGATTATGTGGAATCAAATTGTCCAGGGTCTCTAGGCTTGTTGAGTTATTGCGTATGAGTCGAATTTAAATGCAAAAAAAAAAAAAAGATCGATTTTTAAATATTACTGTAATTTGCTGTTCGTGCGTGTGGGATTGATTCGCTCGCAATTTCAACATATCAAGGGCTATCCTGCTTCGGTTTTAGTTACAGCGACCCGCTCAAAAAAACCCCTCTTTACTCCATTTATTGTGATGTCAACTGTGGCGTAACACCGGTCCCCCAAGGTTTTGTCTTGGTTACTGTCGGGGGCTTCCGTGCAACCAATTGGGGGGGGGGGGGGTTTATCTCAATCGGGAGTAGAAACGATGGTTAACTAGTACTCTTTTCCAGTCTACCAATAACATGTGCCTTTATTTATCCTTAGCCGTTTTGTTAACCTGCAATCTTTCCAGATCGAGTCATATTTTATTTTGGGGTCGATTAGCTTTTCGACCATCTGCCATCCGGGGTGTAAATTTTTTTGGAACTGGGGTTTCCGCGTTCGGGTTACTGGGCGCGATCATGTTTACCATTTTGAGCAGGACCTATCGCATACTGTGCCTTCGCATTTTTGTATTTTTTTATTCCTTATGGTTTATCTGGGGTGGTATCCTTTACCCGAGTGGGGGTCTTGGGGTTGGGGGTCCAATATTCATCTAATCTGCCCACTCCTGAGTAATCATTGCTGTACCCCAAGTTGTGAAAATGTGAGGCGACGTATTAATGGCATTGCTGTGGGGGGTGGGGGGTTAGGGCCCTAGTTGGTTTTACTTTATGATTCACAGTGGAGTATATCCGACATGTAGGGTTATAATAAGTATCATGGTTGGTAACGTCTGGCCACCCGGACACCCCCCCCGCCAAGGGGTTTTGACCATGCACCGAGGTTAGTGTGGTTTTGCCTTGCCAGGCCCCGATTTTGGGATACTTAAAATCTGCCTGTACACCGATAAGGTTATGTGGGGGTGTACAGCATTGTGGGGATGGTGGAGAACGATTAGCTCTGTGTGGTAACCGTTTGTTCGATAAGTGTTTCTGAACGCAAAGACCCCCGCGTGTCCAAAATAAGGCTTGCATGTACTTGGTAGTTTTACTAAAATTTCATGGTTTTTATTTAGCCTGAGCGGTGAGTTAAACGTTTTGAGTTTGCTTGTTGGGAGTATGTGGTAGGCTGATTAGTTGCTGTCTAGAGAAGGTAGGCTGACGTACACATTGCCCCTGAGTGTAGTGCTTAAGCCTCTTGGGCTGTATGGTGTGAGCAAGGTTCCAGAGGGAAATGGCGGATTGTGGAGACAGTTCTCCAAGGGGTACGATATAAAAATCCTAAGTTCGGGGAGATTACAAGTAATTGTGAGTTTTATTGCCTCAGGTGAGTAATGAGGCCTAAACAATTCTGTCAATCGTCTGATGAGTATTCACTTGTTCAACACACACCATTCAGGCGGGTTGCAAGCGAATCATGGTTTTTTTATTTAAGTTCGGGCCCATCAGGTTTGATCCTTAAACCCCGGGAGTTGATCCGTCCTCATGCAGGTCTAGATTTGTTTCGCTTGTGTCAGTGCGCACTCTGTGCGTAAGTTATGCCGTTTGTGTCCATTTCCGCCAGGCACTTGAATTAGCTTGCCGGTTCTAAGGAGCTAGGAGTTCAAAACCTGTTGGCGGGGTGAACTCAGGCAGTTTGGTGGATATTAGGCTTGGGGGGGAGTTCTGCACCTTCTAAAGAGGGTGGGGGGGTGTGGGGCAGAGCACATGTGAGTGGTTGTCCATATGGTTTCACCGAAGGGGTTGGGCCTCATTTTGCGGGGGGGGGGGGTTTGATGGTCAGATCTGCACCGTCAAAGGTAAGGTTTAAATTTGTTGAAGTATACCTGGATAAAAACTGTCATAAATTGTGTGAACGAATAGAATGATGTCACCTCAGCAATCTGGTTTTTGCGTTCATGCTGTTGCCTGAGGACCAAGAGAAACACGATTGAGGGATGATGATGGTCCGTCTCCACCACAAATGTCCTACCATACAGATAGATTTGAAACTTCTTTATTGCCCAGATTAATGCTAAACATTCTTTTTCGCTTGTGGAGTATCCTTGTTCCGCCTTATTCAATTTACGGCTTGCATAAGCGACTGGTTTCAGTTCCCCATCAGGTGAAGATGATCTTTGCAACAAAGCCCCTCCGAGTCCCACATTACTTGCATCGGTTCTTAAGACAAAGTCCTGTGTCAAATCAGGCAGTTTGAGAATAGGCTTGCTAGTGAGTTTTTCCTTTAACTCTTGGAACGCTAGTTCACATTGTGCAGTCCAAATAATTTTATCTGGAAGTCCCTTGCGAGTCAGATCAGTCAGAGGAGCACAAATAGCGTTAAAATTCTTGATGTATTTCTGATAAAATCCGCATAACGACACAAATGATCGCACGTCCTTTTTTGTTTGCGGCCTAGGTGCTCTCTGCAGTTTTTCCAAGTTCTTAGGATCAGGGGTCATATTACCCTGATATACAGTGTGTCCCAAGAATTCCAACTCTTTGCATCCAATACAACATTTTGTTGGCCTAGCAGTTAAGTTCGCCTCCCGAAGTCTATCAAAAAACATCTCCAGAGCTTCAATGTGTTCTTCAAATGTCTCTGTGGCGACGAGAATATCATCCATGAAATTTGTGATACATGGGTTATTCAGGGGATCCAACAATTTTCGCATCATCCTTGAAAACACACTCGGAGCATTTTTTCAGTCCGAATGGTAGCATATTGAATTCATAATGTCCATCCGAAGTGCTAAAAGCCAAATAAGGTCTCACTTCAGGCTTCACTGGGATCTGGTAATAGCCTTTACTAAGATCCACCTTTGAAAAGTATTTTGCCTTGTTCAGTCTGGCAAATAACTGTTTTGTGTCTGGTAATGGATCCACTTGTCCTTCTGTGACAGCATTCAGTTTCCTGTAATCTATGCACAGTCTGTGTTCCCCAGACGGTTTTTCTCAACAAAACGACACTAGAACTAAAAGATGATTCACTGTGCGAAATAATCCCCTCCTTCAACAAATACTCTATTTCTTCCTTCAATGCCTTCTCCTTCGCGAACGGAATAGAATAGGCTCTCATACAGATTGGGTTTGAGTCTACCAGTTTCATGTCATACTGTAGCAAATTTGTATGGCCTGGTTTATCTGTTAATACATCTGTATGTTCCTCCAGAACCTGTTGAACTCTCTCCCTCTGGTTTTTAGTCAGGTGCTTACTGACTTTTACCTGTGCTGCGGTTTCACAAGGATGTAATGGGTATTCATGTGAGGTGAGTGGTTCTTTTTGCATCTGGGTTGCAATAGCCAAGGTCAATAAGGGGGTGCTTTCCTGGAGTGGTCTGTCCAGATACTTCTTTAACAGGTTTACATGATAAACTTTTTCCTTCCCCTTTTTGTCAATTTTATAGTTTGTTCTAGACACCTTCTCTAGAACCGTATATGGACCTTGCCAACCAATTTGTAATTTATTCTGGCTTCCGGGTAGTAGAAGCAGCACCTTCTCTCCGACTGCCAGTTCCCTGTCCTTTGCCTTCCTATTAAAAATATGCTGCATGTTTCTTCCTGGCTTGTTTCAAATTATCATTTGCCAGTTTCCATCCAGCTTTCAAACGAGTGGTCAGTTCGTTCACGTATTGATACGATGAGGTAACAGTCTCTTCCGCCTTCTCATCTGTCCAGGTCCTTAATAGAGCTTCTAATGGACCTTTTATTGGCCTCCCAAATAGCAGAGTTGCGGGAGCCATCCCGGTTGAACTATGTGGTACCTCCCGGTACGCAAACAATGCGGCGGGCAGGAATTGATCCCACAGATCCGGTTTTTCGTGTGCCAGCTTTCTCAGGATAGAAATGAGAGTCCCATTGAACCTCTCTACCTGGCCGTTCCCTTGTGGATGGTACGGACTACAATGAAAGTGCCTGGCTTGAAATAGCTTAAAAACTTCTTCCGTTAGTTTCCCCTTGAACTGAGAACCATTATCCGTCAAGATTTGATGCGGGAATCCTAATCGGGTAAATATTGTAAGTAGTGCCTCTGCTACATGTTTTGAATCAATTGATGGCAGGGCTACCGCCTCTCCCCACATAGAACAAGTGTCCACCAGAGTAAGGATGTAACTGTTCCTCCTCTTGGTCCGAGTGAGAGGTCCTACAATATCCACTGCAACCCTCTCAAAAGGTGTTCCCACTATGGGCATTTCCCCTAGAGTTGCAGGAGCAGTCCAGTGCTTTGGAGCTACCCTTTGACATTCTGGGCAGGATTTGACACATCTTTTTATATCCTCCGTTATCCCTGGCCAGAAGTAATGACAAGCTATACGCTGTCCTGTGGCGCTGATCCCCATGTGACCACTGAAGGGAATCGCATGCCCGAGTTCCATCACTTTACCTCTATATGAAGTGGGAAGAACCAGCTGGTTGTGACCATTTGTTCCAGTTCCGGCCTTCCTGTATAAGAGTTTGTTCTTCATGAAATATTCCCCCTTGCTCGGAGGTGTGTGGCATTTGGGTAATTTTTTAAAACAGGGCTTGAGTGTCCTATCCTCAGCCTGCGCCTTCCTCATCTCCTCTGGATGAGCATTTATAGGTTCACCTTCTTCCTCCTTCTTCTGTGACCTGGTCTGCACTGTCGCCATGATCACAGGTTTCTCGGGATTCCCCAAGAAGACGTATCTACACCCCAATATCAGAGGGTAGATTGGTTCATCTATCACTGCTGCTCTGATTTCTCCTTCCACATAGCGAGTTTTCACCGTTATCCTTGCGATGGGAAGTGTCATGAGTGGTATGTCCTTAGTCGCCCCTTGTATTTCCACTGTTTCTGTGGTATACTGACTTGGGTCCACTAGGCTAGACTTCACAACTGAATCATAATCCCAACCTGTATCATAAAGGCACCTTATGGTGACCCCATTACAAATAACATCCTCACAAACTGGGGGGTGATAAGGTTCCTGTTGTCCCTTAGGATTAACCTTTAATCTTTGCGTCCCCGACTTCATTGCAGCAATGTTTGAAGGTTTCCTTCTACAAAATTCGGTGTTATGGTTATCCTTCTTGCACCATTTACACCATTTTTTTCCTTGGTTCAACGGTTTTCTTTCATTGAACTTTTGGTCATTGAACTGTGAGTTTCTGTCGCGATAGTCATTTCTTGGCCGCTCAAAGTTTGTCCTACCTTTATTTCCCTGCTCTCTATTATCAAATTTATTAAATTGCTGTGGAGCTTTAAAATTGTCTATGTGCTTCTTCTTAGCACCACTTACCTCTGCCTGAGCTGCCTGATACCTCTCAGCAACATTTAAAATTTCCCCCAACTTCTCTGCACCTTGTTCCATGAGAAATTTTCTCATGTCTGGAGCCATGGACTCTCTCAATTGCTCAATCATGATCATTTCTTTAAGATCTTGGGTCTTCCCCAGAGCCGTCCATTTCTCCAAATAGGTTTCTAGTCTGGCAGAGAATTGGTGGTATGTCTCCCCAGACAACAGTTTGGCATTTCTAAATTTCTTACGATAAAAATCACCATTCTTCTCGTACCTTAATAACAAAGCCTGCTTTAACATGTCATAATTGTCTTGGTCTTCCCTGTTCATTTTAGCAAATACTTCATAAGAAGTACCCCTCAATCCCTGTGATAGCTTTAAACTCCACCTCTCTCTCTCTCTCTAACCCATATGTAGTAGCTAATAACTCAAAACGTCCTAGGTACCCCTCTATGTCATCGTCTTTTTCAACAAAATGGTCTAAATGAAACCCCATAGCTGAGTTTGAGGCTCCCATACTGGGCGTAGCATCTGAGGCAAAAGGGCTGGCACCATTTTCAGGGGCCGGGCCTTGTAATTCCAGCTCCCTTAGTCGTAATTCGTGCTCCCTCTGCAACCTTCTATCTTCTGCCTCCCTTTCGGCAGTCAACCTTTTTTCTTCTGCCTCCCTTTGCTGTCGTTTTTCTTCTGCCTCCCTTTGCTGTCGTTTTTCTTCTGCCTCCCTTTGCTGTCGTTTTTCTTCTGCCTCAATCTGCAGCCTCTTAATTTCTCTATCAGCCTCAATTTGTAACCTCTTCTCTTCAGCTACCTTTCTATCTTCCCTTTCAATATATTTATCACATTCAGTCGTTACGTATTGAATTAAAATTTGACCATCCATCCCCATCTCCTTCGCAGTGAGCACAGCAGCTGATCTAAACTTTGCTAGCTCTGCCATACTTTTTGGACAATATAATAATATACAAGATAAATCTCTAACCAGTAAATACACTAAGTACTTCTAATTACTATATGACTATAGTCTAACTAATTCTAACTAACCAGTTAACTAATTAATTATTACTGGCTGTGAAGATTCACCAACTTTTATCTGCAGGGACACTTTTACTTTTAAAGGAAATTTTACAATTTATTTCCCTACTTTTATTTCTCCCACCAGGAGATCCTAATTTTACTGTTGGGCTAATTATCCCTGGACAAGACCCCAATTTATGTAGTGGTATTGATGGTATTGTATGATGATGATGGTACTACATGTAAATTGTATGAGGCCAGCTGTGAAGGCTCCTGAGATAAAATGTAGTTGAGAATTATCAGAAGGCCTTTCTTGCTACCACTACGACCTCACACTTAATTTTTTTTTTTTCTTAATGAATGTGGCTACGTAAAGTGTCTAGGGTAATGATGTGTAATGTGGTGTGTTAGTTATAAATACACCCACAGACATTTAAGAAGACTAATAAGATTAACAAGTGTTAAAATACACTGAACTAACTCACGTGTATAAAGTTTTTGATATAATTATATATTACATTTATTGGTTCTGGATCAAGTTTTATGTGACCAGAACTTGTTTTAAAAGAAGGATTGAAAATTTATGAAAAAAAATGCATGGAATGTTACATAATAAATGCAAGAGCGTACCTATTTAAGTACTAGACTAGTTAGTTTTATTAAAAAAAAGTTCGAGTAGTCATCTCTTTGGGAGGATATTTACTGTTTGTGCTGTTGGGGTGGCCTCATCACACCTGTCTATATTGACTACACAATGTCCAGAAAATGGTGGGAATTTTTACGGGGATATTAGTCACTACCAATAGTTGGTGAATGTCCAGCAGACCAGAGGCTCACTCATCTTTTTGTAGCTCTGGTGCTGAAAACTTGCGGTCCCACCTCTCCGTGCTGGCGGGCAATAATGGTGGTCTCTGTCACAAGAACTGCACAGATACACTCGAGTACAGTCACCCACCGAATAGACTCTGCTTTGTTGTCGATAGAAACTCACAGTTCTGCAATCAAAGTATGGGCCATGTGTCAAAATCTATTCTCTACCCACGTCTGGACACAACACTGACACAACAACCACATCATACAGACAGGTCAGATCTCTCTGACCAAACAGCACAGTTACCATGGTGGGCCTACATCAGACAGATCCTCCCAGACCATAGATTCTGAAAAAATATTTATTAGTTGTCGGCCCTAAAAGAAGATAGGTAACCTGTTTCAACGCTTGATCTATCTTGCATAATCCTTGCTGTAGTTTATGTACCTTGTTGGTCCCTAGACCCTGACTTGGGCGGGGGGTCTAGAGCAAAATCCCTACTTGTTTGTAAGGCTAGATTATGATATGGCAGTATCAAATCACTCGAACATGAAACAATATTCAAAATATATAAAGAAATAATTTCAATCTTACCAGATTATGAATAATTAACACAGAAGTGCTAGCAAAACTCAGCTGAGCTGCTGGCTATAGTATGGCGTCCCTAAATTTATTCACTGTCTTTCATATGGGAAAACACCACACTTTAAAATCTGTGTCTAACACTGAACAATTATTGAAGAATGACCCCACTTTCGCGTCTGAGCGCTAATGATATGATTGTCTGTGGCCAATCACTGCCTAGTTGTACTTTAAATTTCAAATTTCTACACTAAAGTCATTTCAGTCATGCTTCAGTCAAGTATGGATGGTTATCTGTTAGTCTGTCCGTCTCTACTTGTGTTTCTAAAAAAAATGTGCTTGATTTTTGAAGCAACCTTTCTCTCCCCTTAAAATTTTGTCGTAAAAAGTTATATTTAGACACAGCTACCGCTCAAAAACCCTCTCCTCCATAATAAGTAACTTTGAACACCTGCGTCCCCAAGGTCGTGTTTTGTGTGCAAATAACGACACTTTTTATTCAAGGCAGTCTGTCGATGATGTAAACTACACTGTCTTTTGTCATTATCTTCAATATTATCTATCCGTTTGTAAAATTAAGATCATATTATTTCATTGCTCAGAATAGGCCATCCGGCCAGCTAATTTTTATTTTCCTAACATTAATATTAAGAAAAAATTACTTTTTAAATTTTTGTAATTTTCCTACCATCCGCGTTCTGCCGCTCAATTCAAATCAAGGCTTGGTATCGCAAAACGTCCAATTCCGTACCTCGTGTCAATTTGGGGGACGTGAATTTTTACTTTCCTCCATCCCCCCCCCATTGCGTCTCCTTAGCCTTTCCAGTCATATTTTTTTTTCTTTTGATCCGCCGTTCCCCTCCTGTCTAGCAAGTCAATTTTATGGAGGGTGATGACCCGCGGTCTAGGCGATCATGTACATCAGCAGCCTACGCATTATGTTTTTATCCTTAAATGTTATCTTTTGAGTATTTTACCGTTGTATCTCTGTCAATTTCACTACAGTAGTGACCACGATCAAAGACACTGGCGGGGGCGGGGGAGATCTCAGGAAGGACTGGCGGCATGCTATCAAAGGCAGTAGTGGTCCCTGAAACGAGCGACGCAAGTTTCCTGCCGGTATTTCGCATCTCGGTGTTAAACACGAAACCGATTGCAGTAGGAGCGAACGGGAAAGCCGGCGCAAGCAGCGAGCGAAGATACGAGAGACCAGGGGCGGCTTCTCTCTTTAGTCTTGCGGTCAGATCCCCAAAAGTCTTCTGAGATCAAAAAAGGTGTCAAAATTTCACATGTCCCCCCAATCTTGCATTCCAGTTGTAGATATACAGACTATGAAGAAATGCATGTTATCACTCGTTGGCCAGAACTTGACAGAAGCACTAGCGATATTGAAATCTTGTTATAGATTTTCCCCTGGATTTTCATATATATTTGCAGTGAATTCTATTCTGTGCAAAACGGTAAAATATAACTGTGTCTAGTGATCAGTGGTCTAGTTCATTCATTCTATTTCACTGGATATTGTGTTAATTTAAATTTATTAAATTAAACCATCTCAATAGTTCCCAGTTGTAAATGTAATGTTATACCTGTTATATTATTTCCAAAAATATTAGAGGCTTAAATGCTAAAGTAACTTTTATAGTCGCGAAGGAATTTATAATTAATGAATTTAGTTAAGTCCCATATATATATAGATGTGGGTTTTAACCATTAGAACTCGCGCAGTGTTTATTAAATACATAATTAAATACGCGAGGGTATATATAGTCTTAACGGGAAATTCATCGCGCTTTAGAATGTTATTTGATTTTTCGGTATTACATGGTTTTTTTCTTCCTACAGAGTGATCGTAACCTTTGCAATCCCAGCACTAGAGAAATCATACAGAGTCCTTTTCAGACTCGGTTCTTAACTTCCAGATATATTGATGGAACATTTTTTAAATATAATTCTAGTGGCGGTCCGATGCGACCTAGCTATCAATTTCATGAAAGAAAGCACCCCCAAGAACTTTTTTTAAATAAATCATCAAATTTAATTACAATCTGTAATATAAACTGGAAGATGAACAGTGCCAGTAGCGATCATTTATTTACTGCTCTACTGTGAGAGAATACATATTTACCTGACTGTGACTGAGCCTAATTTTTCCTCACTGGATTTAAACCATACCGGTCAGTTGCTATCATCACGCCTTGAAGGAATTTTACCTCCAGCAGCGAAATTAAAGAGACCTCATTTTCACCCCTGTATTGAATTGTGTCAGTGCCATCCCATAGACTCCTTTTATATAATAAAACATAATAACTCTGAGTCTTCAAGTCCGGCAATTAGTGGGAATATTCGCTATCAGCAAACCTCGCTACATCTGGGGCGGGACATCGAAGTACTAGACATTTTCACGTGTCAAGAGTAATTGTTGTTTATATAATTCTATGGATTGTCTGATGCTGCAATCGGTAAGTGTGTGTGTGTGTGTGTGTATATGAGTGTGGATCCTCACGCGCGTGCATGAATGACAGGAAATCTAATTGTTTTTTTTTTTGCAAACCATTTGTTAACTTGCCTACCGGGCAATACATTTTCTGTATACCCCGCATTGTTCCTTTAAGTGGGATATTTTGTTAACTCTGTTTAACCCCCTCCCCTTTCAATTGCTTAGTAAAGGGAAGAACAATTTGGGATAACAGGATTTTTTTCTATCACCCATGCCTAGTATTGTAACCCCTCTTTCAGAGTAATTAATTTCACTGTTAGGTTACATTACCTATGTTCCTGATAACTATCTATCTTTGGACTGGGTTCATCTTTGTCTAATAAGCGGGAAGGGCTTAGTCGATACCAATCTTCTTCACCCCCTCCCCACCTTGTTATTTGCATTTTCTGTACTTATGATAATTTTTATGTAACACTTGATAGTTGTTTGTGATTTGATTCTTTTTTGTTTAATAAACATCATAAACCTAGTTAGCACTGTGTTGGAAATACCCAAAGCCCAACATTTCCCCTATTTGTTTAATATAGTTGTATCCACATGCGTCTGTGTGTTTGAAGCACCAAATCGGTGTGAGCGCAGGTGTGTGTCTGGAAACTGGCAAATAATTGTTTGACCAAGAGGGATGAAAAGTAGATTGAGAAAAACGATTTGACGTAAATAAGTCTGTCTTTTCTCTCCCCAGCACACTGTGAAGCAACTAGTTACTCTGTAACCTTTTCTATCACTGAGCTTTCATCATCATTCTCCACTCTAAACCGGACCACTATTTCTAAGACTCTTTCTTTCTAAATAAATTTACGACAATATTTGTGGGCTGGTCCTGGGATCTTGAGCTACATTTGAGGCAATCGCATAGCCGGGATAAAGATATTTTGAGTCTGATTAAGTCTGGGTCTAACTAGATAGAGTGTGAATGATCTGTCTTTGTGAAGTAGGGAAATAAAAATAATTAATTACACCCCTAGACAACGCCTTTTAGTATTTGGGTCGTCCACACAGCATATTTACAGGTTGTTTTCTTTCCACAGCAGTAGAAAGTACGGATAAACAAAAATATTTGTTATTTAAATTATTCTCTGGCAGAGAAACATTACATTTTTCTTTATAAGATTTGCTGGGATTGCGTGATTGTTTTTACAGTCACTAAAGGTTTTTGAAGTTACTAGAGTTGAGCTTAAGCTAAAGACGCCTTGTTCTGACTTTTAAGTCTAGTTAACATCGTCTCTTCATAAACTGACTTCAGGGGCGGAGTTTTTGTAGCGGAGAATTAAAATTTCAGGAAATTGTTTTTTCCTTTAAATTGTTTTAATATAAATTTTTCTCTACTTTTAGTAAAAGTAAATTTTTTTCCAGTGTAACTTACCATTTTAGTGGCATTAGTCGCTTGCGTTTAGAGCCTTAATTGCCAGAAAACAGCAGCGATAAGTTAACACATTTAAGGTAGGAGGTAACTCAAGTAAATTTTTACTTTGGGTTTTCTCGTAGCGGTTCCGAGTTTCTTCCCCTTGTCGTTTCTTCGTACTAGTTCTCTAGTCATACTACATCTTATTCTTTGACAATGGCAGAGAGAATAAAGATGAGGTCCATCCTGAGGCTGGAAGCGAAAGAGGCAGGATTAGACGCAGAAGCTGCAAACGCGTTTGTCAACCAGGAACTGGAAATATATGACGCGGACAACGGAGAGCAGAAGCTGAGAGGAAGGAAGAGAAGGAAAGAGCAGAAGCTGAGAGGAAGGAAGAGAAGGAAAGAGCAGAAGCTGAGAGGAAGGAAGAGAAAGCGAGAGCAGAGAGGAGAGAATCACAGGAGAGGGCAGATAGGAAAGAAGCGGAAGAACGCCTATTGGAACAGAAGAAAATTGAGGCAGAGATAGAAGCTCGCAGGGAAAGAGAGAGAGAGGGAAAGACAGCACGAACTGGTGCTTAAGGCTTTAGAGAGTCGGGGCGCCTCTATTTCAAATAACGGAGAGCCGTCTTCGCCCCAGTCTCAGTCAATGGATCTCTCCAGCACTCAATCTGCCCAATTAACTGCGATGTCCTTTGCTTTAGAGTCTTTTCCTAGCCCCAATGAAAAAATTGACAGCTACCTAGAAAAATTCGAGAGGCTCGCAAATCTGTATGGGTTAGAGAGTTTCCGTTGGGCACTTAAACTCTCAACGTCACTGAAAAGTACTGCTTATGACGTGTACACAAAGCTGGGACCGAATCAACATGATTACGAAATGCTGAAGAAGGCCGTGCTAGAGCGGTTTGAGATGACCGCCCGAAAATTTCTGCAAATGTTCAGAAACAGCCGGAAAGAGAGCACGGAAACTTTTCCGCAGTTCACTTCACGTCTCACGGGCTATTTGACAAAGTGCATTGAATTATCTGACCTACCTCTTACATATGAGGGACTACTTGAACGTGTTCTTGTGGAACAGATAAAGTCAACTTTGTCAAACGAAACCCGTAGATTTTTGGCTGAACAGGGCGCAGTCAGGCTTGAGGACATCTTCAATAAGGCAGAACGCTATACCAATGCAATGGCCGAACTTCCCAGCACTAAACGTAAACCCACAGATGAGCCATCTCGAAAAAAAATCTAGAGCAGTCATCCTTCTCCTCTAATTCTTGTCAGCAGTATAGCCAACGAGATAATAATACCCAAAGACCTCCCGATGAAAAATCAAAATTCTACAAATCCCGATTTCCCCAAAATAATAATTCTGATCAACCCAGCAAGCCTACGTGGCAGCGCGGCCACCAAGGTCAAGGAAAAGGGAAGACCCCTACACCAGGAACGTCTGATCAGGGCAAAATGACCGGGCCCAACCACATCGGATGTTTGCATACAGCCTCGAAAGGTAGAGTCAATGTCAGTGATTCTCAACCTGAGGGGGATAGACCCTCAACGCGAGGAACTGTCATTTTGAATGGTACCTCAACTACTTGTCTCTTTGACACTGGACTAAGCTTTAGTTGTATTGTCGCCAGACACCTAGTCAAACCAGGTCAGGAGACAGAGGAAACCGTCAAACTTAATGGAGTTTTTAGGAGTGATGCACCCAGGACGCTTCCTATCGCACTGGTAGAGATACACTCTGATTTTGTCAGAGGTGTTATTAAAGCGGCCATAATGGATGATCCGATCTACCCAGTTATCCTGGGATGTAGATATGTGTTCATTGGGAGACCTAAGGAGCCGATTGTGGCAGCGGTAACCACAAGAGGGCAAGCCAAGAAGGAGAGGGAGCCAGCGCCAAATTTGTTGCCGAATGAACTGAAGGAGGCGCAACAAAAGGACCCTACTCTGGAGCTCTGCTTTAGAAAACTGCCCATGGCTAAGGACCCAAGACACAACGGAGACATCTTTTCTAAGGATAGCGTATTGTATCGTAGAATGGGCAACCCGGACACGGGGAATAACCAGCTCCTAGTACCGACGCAGTACAGAAGCCAGATCTTAGAAATGGGGTACTCTCTCCCCTTTAGCGGACATATGGGACAAAACGCCACTATTCAGCGAATAAAAACCCACTATTGGTGGCCAGGAATGAACTCTGACATTATCAGGTATGTGAAATCCTGCGCCCAGTACCAACGGGTAGCACCCAAGCACTTGAGACCCCCAGTACCTATGGGGCAAATGCCAATAGCAGGGACTCAATTTGAACGGGTTGCTGTCGACATTATTGGTCCCCTGGAAAAGACCAAAAGAAAGCACAGGTTCATCCTGACCTTAGTCGACACTTGCACTATGTACGCAGAAGCTGTACCGCTACCATGCATAGATTCCAAGCATGTCGCAGAAGCCCTCGTGCAAAATTTTACACGGTTGGGATTCCCTCAACAAGTTTTGACGGACAATGGATCCCAATTCCGTAGCCTGTTAATGGAGGAGATCTTTAAGATCTTGAGGGCCAAACATATCCACACAAGTCCCTACCATCCGGCCGGAAATGGGCTCGTGGAACGTTTTAATTGCAGCCTCACCACCATGTTACGTAAGCTGGGTCAGGAGAAACCGGAAGACTGGGACCTATATATATATATCGGCTGCCTTATTCGCCTACCGAGAGGTACCCCAAGCGTCTACGGGATTCCCGCCTGCTACACTTTTATTTGGCAGACCTATTAAGGGGCCACTAGAAGCCTTACTTCGGTCCCTGACAGACCAAAAGGCTGACGAGACAGTCGTCTCTGCAAGCAAGTATGTATCTGAGCTCAAGGAAAGGCTAAAGCTAGGATGGGATCTAGCTACGACCAACCTTACGAAAGCCCGCGCTAAACATGCTAAAAAATACAACAAAGCTGCAAAAGAGAGAGAACTACAACCAAGGGGAGAAAGTTTTGTTGCTACTTCCAACCGGAAGCAATAAACTTTGCATCGGATGGAAAGGGCCGTTTACCGTCCTTAAAAAGATCTCACGTACCAATTACAAGATCTCCATGAAAGGAAAGGAGAAGGTCTTCCACATAAATCTCCTTTAGAAATATTTGGAAAGACCGGTGCCATCCTCCGAGCATCTCCTGGCTGTCGCCATAGCAACGGAAGACGAGGAAGATGATAATGGTTGCATGGAGTACCCATTTCAACCCACAGAATCCTTTAAAGATGTCAAGTTCGGCGACAATCTCTCACCAGAACAACAAACAGAAACCAGGGCTCTACTAAAACAGTACAGTGCAGTCTTAACGGATGCACCTGGTCGAACAAATCTCATCGAATTTGATATGAAATTAACAAACGAGACCCCTGTTCGAACCAGAGTTTACCCCATCCCGTATGCTAAAGCTGATGCACTTCGCGGAGAAATAGACAAGCTGCGTCAGGCAGGAATTATCAGTGAGTCTACATCTCCTTACAGTTCCAGTGTAGTGCTGTTGCAGAAGCCCAATAAGGAAGTTCGGCTGTGTATGGATTACCGGCTGCTAAACGCTGTAACGGAATTCCAGCCCGAACCTCTCCAAACTGTTTCTGAGTTGTTCACCAAGCTCAGCAAAGCAAAGATTTTCTCCAAAATTGACCTCAGTAAAGGTTATTATCAAATACCAGTCAAGGAGGAAATTAAACCTTTGTTAGCTTTCAGCACTAGTGAAGGACATTACACATTTAACGTGATGCCGTTCGGATTGCAAAACGCACCAGGAGTGTTCACCAGGATGATGAGGAAGCTTCTAGAACCTTTGCAAAGTCCCCATATCCATAATTTCATGGATGCCTTTTTAATTGCATCGGAAACCTACGAAGAACATATTGCTACGGTTGCTATGCTCCTCAGGAGACTACAGGAAACTGGTCTCACAGCCAGACCTAGCAAATGTCTCATCGGGTTTGAACAGTTAGACTTCCTGGGGCATACTATTTCTCACGGCTGTAGTTGGCCTATTAAGAAGAACGTGGAGAAAATAGTGGCAGCAAAAAGACCCCGAACGAAGAAAGACGTACGTTCCTTCATATCACTATGTGCATACTATCAGAAGTACATCCAGAACTTCAACGGACTGACGGCACCTCTGACTGACCTCACAAAGAAAGGTTGTCCTGATAAGGTCATATGGGATCAAAAGTGCGAACACGCGTACAGCACTTTGAAAGGACAGTTGTCTGCATACCCCATTTTGAGGTTGCCTGACCTCAATAAACCTTTTGTACTGCGGGTCGACGCGTCAGGTCAGGGCATCGGGTCAACACTGCTTCAAGCCGAGGACAGTGACCTGAACATGCTATTTCCAGTTGCCTATGGCAGTCGGAAATTAAATAAAGCTGAACGGAACTACAGCGTAGTCGAAAGAGAATGCCTCGCTCTGATTGACGGTATCAGACGCCATCATGAGTTTCTCTATGGGACATCTTTCACGGTGCAAACAGACCACGCTCCGTTAGCCTTTCTTGGTGCCAATAAAGAATTTAACGCAAGGATCATGCGATGGGCCCTTCTTTTAAGTGGAATACATTCCGGGAAGACAGAATGTCGGGGCGGATTTCCTGAGTAGAAACTGGACTACGGAGGAAGAGGAGGAAGTTGAAGATACCAATCATACTAAAGGTCCCGATCAGGGCAGCTTCAGTGTCATAAATCAAACATGAAAAGAGATTTTCATGTCTCAAAAGAGGGGAGGACTGTGACAGACGAACTTAGCTGACCCTGATTGACCCTGAAGCGTTGGATGATATAGTACGACCCTTTGTAACGACCCCTTCGTATAGCATCAGTGCCCCCGAATATATTGTAACTTTTCGTCAAACGGGATTTTTTTTCACCTGGACTCATTAGCTATGCAACCTTTCCACGCAGATGGTCAACACGTTTGCTGATTAATATGTGGACAGTTTATCTACCGTTCATTCTGGTCATCGCATTGATTTAAGGAGAGATTAAATCACGCCCATGGACATCTCCTGAGCAATCATATGTAGGTATTTTCATTAACTTGGCCAGTGGAGGGCGTTGCCAGCATCAAACGATAGTAGTGACCACGATCAAAGACACTGTTGGGAGGGGGGAGATCTCAGGAAGGACTGGCGGCATGCTATCAAAGGCAGTAGGGTCCCTGAAACGAGCGACGCAAGTTTCCTGCCGGTATTTCGCATCTCGGTGTTAAACACGAAACCGATTGCAGTAGGAGCGAACGGGAAAGCCGGCGCAAGCGGCGAGCGAAGATACGAGAGACCAGGGGCGGCTTCTCTCTTTAGTCTGGCGGTCAGATCCCCAAAAGTCTTCTGAGATCAAAAAAGGTGTCAAAATTTCACATGTCCCCCCAATCTTGCATTCCAGTTGTAGATATACAGACCATGAAGAAATGCATGTTATCACTCGTTGGCCAGAACTTGACAGAAGCACTAGCGATATTGAAATCTTGTTATAGATTTTCCCCTGGATTTTCATATATATTTGCAGTGAATTCTATTCTGTGCAAAACGGTAAAATATAACTGTGTCTAGTGATCAGTGGTCTAGTTCATTCATTCTATTTCACTGGATATTGTGTTAATTTAAATTTATTAAATTAAACCATCTCAATAGTTCCCAGTTGTAAATGTAATGTTATACCTGTTATATTATTTCCAAAAATATTAGAGGCTTAAATGCTAAAGTAACTTTTATAGTCGCGAAGGAATTTATAATTAATGAATTTAGTTAAGTCCCATATATATATAGATGTGGGTTTTAACCATTAGAACTCGCGCAGTGTTTATTAAATACATAATTAAATACGCGAGGGTATATATAGTCTTAACGGGAAATTCATCGCGCTTTAGAATGTTATTTGATTTTTCGGTATTACATGGTTTTTTTCTTCCTACAGAGTGATCGTAACCTTTGCAATCCCAGCACTAGAGAAATCATACAGAGTCCTTTTCAGACTCGGTTCTTAACTTCCAGATATATTGATGGAACATTTTTAAAATATAATTCTTGTGGCGGTCCGATGCGACCTAGCTATCAATTACATGAAAGAAAGCACCCCCAAGAACTTTTTTAAAATAAATCATCAAATTTAATTACAATCTGTAATATAAACTGGAAGATGAACAGTGCCAGTAGCGATAATTTATTTACTGCTCTACTGTGAGAGAATACATATTTAGACATGACTTCCTACGTTTCAACTGAGTATTGTTGTTTATATAATTCTATGAATTGTCTGATGCTGCAATCGGTAAGTGTGTGTGTAGGTGTATATAAGTGTGGATCCTCACGCGCGTGCATGAATGACAGGAAATCTAATTTTTTTTTGCAAACCATTTGTTAACTTGCCTACCGGGCAATACATTTTCTGTATACCCCGCATTGTTCCTTTAAGTGGGATATTTTGTTAACTCTGTTTAACCCCCTCCCCTTCAATTGCTTAGTAAAGGGAAGAACAATTTGGGATAACAGTTTTTTTCTACCACCCATGCCTAGTATTGTAACCCCTCTTTCAGAGTAATTAACTTCACTGTTAGGTTACATTACCTATGTTCCTGATAACTATCTATCTTTGGACTGGGTTCATCTTTGTCTAATAAGCGGGAAGGGCTTAGTCGATACCAATCTTCTTCACCCCCTCCCCACCTTGTTATTTGCATTTTCTGTACTTATGATAATTTTTATGTAATACTTGATAGTTGTTTGTGATTTGATTCTTTTTTGGTTAATAAACATCATAAACCTAGTTAGCACTGTGTTGGAAATACCCAAAGCCCAACATTTCGCCTATTTGTTTAATATAGTTTTATCCACGTGCGTCTGTGTGTTTGAAGCACCAAATCGGTGTGAGCGCAGGCGTGTGTCTGGAAACTGGCAAATAATTGTTTGACCAGGAGGGATGAAGAGTAGATTGAGAAAAACGATTTGTCGTGAATAGGTCTGTCTTTTCTCTCCCCCAGCACACTGTGAAGCAACTAGTTACTCTGTAACCTTTTCTATCACTGAGCTTTCATCATCATTCTCCACTCTAAACCGGACCACTATTTCTAAGACTCTTTCTCTCTAAATAAATTTACGACAACATGACAGCATTGAACCACTTATTGAGCATGGAACAACTGCTACACATGACAGCATTGAACCACTTATTGAGTATGGAACAACTGCTACACATGACAGCATTGAACCACTTATTGACCATGGAACAACTGCTACACATGACAGCATTGAACAACTTATTGAGCATGGAACAACTGCTACACATGACAGCATTGAACCACTTATTGAACACGGAACAACTGCTACACATGACATCACTGAACCACTTATTGTCCATGGAACAACTGCTACACATGACATCATTGAACCACTTATTGAGCACGGAACAACTGCTACACATGACATCATTGAACGGACTTATTTAAAAGCTCATACTGTTATAGTCATTTTTGTTTATGAAAAGGTTACCAGTCCCATTCTTAATCTAATTTTATTCGCCTTTATTACGCCTAAAGCAGCAGATGCATTAATGTTCTTTAATCGTATCATACCTACCCTGAAATCCCTTCTCTGTCTCATACTGATGCTTTTCCTCTCATTCCTTCCAACTGTTGAGCAAGACTTTTCATTTTTGTTTGTCTTCTTTTTATGTCACGAATGTGTCATGGTTAAAAGACACACACACATCCTTGTGTAACACGGTCACTTTCAATGTACAAAATCACTATCAGTTTTGTCGCTCCTTATAAATACATGGCTGAAACAGTTTCTCTCCACCAAATAAGCGCCTTCTTCAACTCTGCTCTTGAATTTCGGATTTCTGAAGCTTTCCCTTCTGCAGTTCATCTCATGATCCATTTTACCTTACAAAGTTTATTTTACCGTGTGTGCTCTAGTCAAAGGCTTGTCTTGCTATACTGGTTGGTTGTTTGTTGAGGGTATGTACTATCCATTTCTGCTAACTCTTACAGTTTCAGATGGACTGCCTGTTGCCAGTGTCGCCAATGTAATCTAGATTTTTGTCAGAACAATTAACTGAAGCAATGTACGCACTACTACAACAAAAGTAGCTGTAAACTGTGTTTCTATGATATCAGAATCAATAAATATTCTTGACGTAGCTCAACATGACAGTGTAGTTAGTATCTGGAAGTCGTTGCGTGTTCTTGATTGGGATTTAAAAAATTGCAAATAATTTTTCTTTCAAAAATCAATTTGATAACGAGGTCTTGCATTTAAACAGATCCCCGATTCATCTAGAAGAGTTCATAAAATTAGTTTCTCATCTCAGAAAATAGTTGCGAGCAGTTGAAACCTTTCGTGATCGGCAACTATGTTTGACTAGTACCCGGTGTCAAATTCTTGGTACATCGCCGTTCCTCGTCCAGATATACTATTTGTGAAATTTATGGAAAAAAATAAATCTTACGAAACAAACAGGCTGTTTATTTTATAGTCAAGACAATCTGGGTAAAACTACAATACAGAATTATAATCCTAGCTATTCATGTGTCTAGATTGTTACTATTGAGCTTACCCCCAAAGAACTCGAAATTATCCTTGCCGGGATAATTCACCCATAGTAGCCAGGTATAGTTTTAGAGAAACATGTATGTTATACAACATAAATTACAACTAAGAATGGTGATAACGCAAAAAACCAAAACGGGAGAGGGACACAACGCATACTACAAACTTGATCGATTAAGAAGAATTCGATATTTTTAAACATAATGTATCAGTACATCACAGATAAACTCACCAATTGTATAGCGATGACTGTCCAGGGAGACAACACATTTCTTTACGTTGGTCTGTAGCTCAGATCCAAGACTACTCTGTACCTGGAGACCCTGAACTAAATCCGGGTCAATTGGCGTGACCTCTAACGATTGAATTCGAGTGTCTTAGCTCTTTATTTCAAATGTACTTGTTGTCTTCTGTGCTGTGGCACTTTCTGGCTGAGTCTAGTGCGCAGACAAGGATTACTCAATCCATTGTTTCACATTTTAATTCGAAAATAATGTATTACGAATCAAATACTCAGTTGTCTTTGTTATTTGAGCAGTTGTCTTCGGTAAAATATGTTAGACCGGAGCAAGTACTGCATATCTCCTATCTGAGATCCGAATATATCATTCTTAGACATCACAGAAAGCAGAATGAACTATTACGTAGATAGCACCTCGTTTCCGCAAGTGTGTGTATCACTGCGCGCTTTTCTGTGCAAGTGTGTATCAGTTTATCGGTGTTAGTTTCAAGATGTACATTAATACGTATACGATTACATGTGGACGTTCAACCTTGTGTGTGTGTGTGTGCGTGCGTGCGTGCGTGCGTGCGTGTGTGTGTGTGTGTGGTTTTTTTTTCAGTTGCTTAAACTAGCATAGGTGCGTATAAACCAGACGACCCACCAAAACAGTCGTTTATTGGAGACGAGCTTCTATATTACTGCATTGGGGTTTTTTTAATGTCTCGAGTTATATTATCTACGAGAGGAAAAATAATTCAGATTATGCTAGATAAAAACGTTTTGGAGCAGTTCAACCACTTTGTAAACCTTGGAGCTATTGTAGACTGGAACGGCGGCATCAAAGATGAGTTGGCTACCGGACCTTTTAAGATCATAAATTGAGGATTCCTCAGGAAAAACGAAGTTGGCAAGAAGACGAAAATGGCTGTATACCGCTACACCTATGTTCCAGTCTTGACTTATGCGTGCGTGTTATGGACAATGACAACCCACAAAAACCAGCTTCAAACCTTTAAAATGAGATGTCTGAGGAAGGATGTTGACATAAAAAAGAGACATGGTCAGCAAACAAACGATACGTCATGGCCTCAAAGCCCAGCCCTTGCAAACCCAAGTAGAACAGTCCCAATTACGGTTGTTTGACCATGTCTGCAGAACAGAAGAAGATCGGCTACCACGACAAATATGGGAATCCAAGAGTCAGAGATCCAAACTTCCAGGACAACCCGTGTAGCCGTTAGGTTGGTTAAGAGGGACAATTATGTTCGATTTATTTTTATGAGATTGATTTTTATGATTGATATTAGCTGAGTTTAATTTATGGTCAAAGCGAAATAATACATAGAATGTAAATGGGGACAAAATACGTCTTACCCTCCCTTCTTTAGTTACAGGGAATATGTTTTTGTTTATGTCTTGAGATGGCCTAGATGATCGTAATTCACGTGTTTTGAATGGAGTGGTTAGTTGGTTTTAGCGAACTATGTTCTGGATGCTCCGAAAATAGTTGTAATGGTAAATCGTGATTTTAGACTAAATCAGTTTGCTCCTAGATATGATAGAGTTGGCTTCTAGATGTGGTAGCGAGTAGAAGTTCCATTGGAAGATAATTCATTCATAACCCTTCACTCACAAAGGAGCATAGGCCTTCAACAAACACATGCCAAGTCCTCCTGTCACGTGCCATCATCTCAAGTTCTTTCCACGTTCTCCTCATCATTTTCACCTCTGTTTCCAGCTCTCTTCTCCATGTGCTTCTTGATCTACCTCTGCCTCTCTTGCCCTGGGGGTTCCAGAACAAAGACTGCCTTGTAATGCTATCAACAGGTTTCCTCAGTGTGTGTCCTATCCATCGCCATCGTTTTCTTCTCATCTCTTGTTCCACTGGCAATTGTCTAGCTCTTGTCATCAGTTCCACGTTGGTAACCGTGTCATACCATTTTAATCCCTCTATTCTACGCAAGCACCAATTTATGAAAGTCTGTAGCTTTTTGGTTGTTGTCTTTGTTGTTCTCCATGTCTCAGAGCCATACAATAGGACTGACTTCACATTTGAGTTGAAGATTCTTATTTTCGTGTTGGATCCGATTTCTCTTGATCTCCATATATTTCCCAATGCAATGAAAGCTCCTCTTGCCTTTTGTATTCTTATTTTGATATCGCTGTCTGTCCCTCCAAATTTGTCTATATTACTGCCAAGATATGTGTATGATTCTACATCTTGTATTGGTGTTTCTTCAAGTTCAACCCTGTTATCATTACCTGCATTTATTCTCATTATTTTTGTCTTCTCTCTGTGTATTTTCAGACCCAATTGCTGTGACCTCTCATCGAGTGTTTTCAATTTGTCCTGCATCTGATTACGGTTATGGGACAGAAGAGCCAAGTCATCAGCAAAATTCAGATCATCCAACTGCTTAGTCAGAGTCCACTGGATTCCATTTCTGTTGTGTGTTGTCGATGATCCCATAACCCAGTCTATTGCTAGTAAGAAAAGAAATGGAGACAAGAGGCATCCCTGTCGCACTCCTGTTCTTATCCCAAATGGTTCTGTAAGCTGTCCTTCATGAAGAACTCTGCATGTCTTCATATGTTTTCTTTATTAAATTAGTGATCTTCAGGGGAACTCCAAAATGCCTCATCAATTTCCAAAGTGATTCTATGTCTACACTGTCAAATACCTTTTCGTAGTCCACAAATCCGATGTATAATGGTGAATTCCATTCCAGACTTTGCTCAACTATTATTCTCAAAGTGGCTATATGGTCTGTACATGATCTGTGTTGTCGAAAACCTGCTTGTTCATCTCTCAGTTTCTTATCTATGTACTCTTTTAATCTCTCAAGGATAATCCTATTTAATACTTTTCTCTTCACTGATAGTAACATTATTCCTCTATAATTTGTGCACTCTTGTAAATTTCCTCTCTTAGGCAACTTAACCAGATATCCTTCCTTCCATTCTGCTGGTATCTCTTCCTTTTCCTAGACTTTACCAAGTAATTTATATAACATCTCTGTAGCCGTGTCAATATCTGCTTTTATGGCCTCTGCTGGAATGCCATCAGGTCCAGCCGCTTTTTCATCTCTTAGAAGCTTTATGGCTTTCTTTATTTCTTCCTTCGTTGGTCTTTCACCGTTAATCTGTAGCTCTTCTTCTGCTGGCTGGATGTCTGGGGGGTTTTGTGGAGCTGGTCTATTGAGAAGGTCCTCAAAATATTCTGTCCACCTCTTCATTTGCTCTTGTATATTGCTGAGCAGTTTCCCATTCTTGTCTTTTATGAGGCAACTTTTTTGCTTGTATTTCCCTGTTAGCTTCTTTGTGCTGCTATACAGTTCTCTCATATTTCCTTTGGCTGCAGCATCTTCTGCCTCTCTTGCTAACTCCTCAATATACTTCCTCTTGTCTCTTTTGATACTTCTTTTTACTTCTTTGTTTGCTTCTGTGTACACTTCTTGAGCCTTGGCTTTGGAACTTCTGGTTTTGCTTGTGTTTAAACCTGCTTTCTTGTTTTTCCTGTCTTTTATCTTATTGATGGTTTCTGTTGTTATCCATGCTTTTTGTTGTCTTTCCCTTTTCCCCAGTATTTCTTCACATGTCTCATTCCATACAGTTGTGACCTGCTGCCAATAGTCTTCTGTATTCTCTACATCTTCCAGCTGTTGGAGCACTGATGCCACATCTGCTCCTCTGTATACCTTTGCATCCTGCAATGATGATCTAAACTTCTTGTTTATGCATATGTTATCAATCTGATTTTCTGTTCTATGGTCTGGTGATATCCATGTTGCCTTGTGTATTCTCTTATGTGGAAACATGCTTCCTCCTATAGCCAGTTGATTTAAAGCACAGAAGTTTGAGAATAGTTCCCCATTTTCATTCATTATTCCTAGCCCCTGTTTTCCCATGACTTCTTCAAATCCGGTATTGACTGTACCTATCTTTGCATTCATGTCACCCATCAAAATTGTGATGTCTCTTCTTTTTACTTTATCCATAATTTCCTGTAGTCTAGTATAAAATGCTTCTTTCATCGACTCTTCTTTGTCATTAGTTGGTGCATAACATTGGATGACATTTACATGTATTTTCTTTTTAGCTGTTTTAAAAGTGGCTGTTATTATTCTAGGTCCAACAGCTTCCCATTCAATGAGTGCCTTCTGTGCTTCTTTAGATAACATAAGAGCTACCCCTTCACTGTGGTGTGAACTTTCGTCTTCATGTCCTGAGGACAGCACCAATTCACCTGTGATGAGTTTCTTCCTGTCTACCCCCTTCCACTTTGTTTCACACATTCCCAGAACCTCGATTTTATATTTCTTATTTTCTGCTGCTACTTGTGCCACTTTTCCTTGTTCGTTTAATGTCCGAACATTCCAGGTGCCAAATCTGAAAGTTCTCCTAGAAGAAAGAAGGTTAATCAGCAACACAGACTCCTTTCGGCTTTCTCTGTGTTGCATCATACGCTTCCCTGCGAGAGGACCTTCCCCTGTCTTGGATGGCTGTGTTTTATTTTCCTTATTTGACTTGTCCATATTTGTTGAAGTTTTTTGTGGTTTAAATTTTTTACAGGATTGGGTAACCAGCCCCATGCCCAACCCTCCTTAGTCGCTTTCTACGACATGCATGGAAGGGAACAGTGTTACTATTCTTTGCTCCCCTTTCGGGCCCCGGTAACACACGGGTGATCGGATGATAAGCCAATGCTTAATTGGTTGCTCTGCGGTGGCAGAAAGCTGTACTATCATCCAGACGTCTATCTAGATATTTGCCACGTTTGTTATATGACAGTGTTTAGTTATTCTGAGGACGAGATGTCAGTGTTTCCAAGTTAGAGAAATGTGTGTATTCGAGTTATAAGGTATGTTGAGTTTTGCCAAACTATTAATGAACTGTTGGTAAAGTGAAATACAGTAGACAGACAAGAGTAAAGTGAACTATAGTAGACGGTCAAGAGTAAAGTGAAATACAGTAGACAGTCAAGTTTAAAGTGAACTACAGTAGACAGCCCAGAGAAAAGGACAGCAGCGTTTGGTAAATGTACATCCCTGGCGGTCAGGCCAGTGTCTATATCTAGATACGCCAAATGTTAGCTGCTGTTTACCAGTTAAAGAAAAATGGAGATAAACATTTTTAGTATATAACAGATGGGAACAAGACGTATCAACACGGGTTCTCAAATGGCTAGGTCAAACAGCCACAGTAGAGCAGTCTGATAGAAAGAGAAACATAACTGAAGAAATATTGTTAACTATTATCACATCATTTAGTTGTACCAACCAGCTTATATTGTTAATTTAGAAGGCTGAAGAAAATGGTTGCTGTTGAAAGATTTATGTCAAGATGCAAGTAGCATCAAATACACTTCTCATGTAAATAAACATCACCATCATCTGTTACAAGTCGTTCTGATGTTGAGCGTACTACAGTCTGATAGGAATAGACAGAAAGAGAGCATGATTTTTAAGGTATTGATAAAACAACCGTGGGTTTGCTGTAGGGTTGGGATCTGAACCTAAAACACAATCAACGAGATTTCAAATCATCAACAGCCACACCCGGAGTTCGCTGGAAGCAACCTTAGACAGTCTCTAAAGGGCCGAGGACTATATTGGAATCAGGTCAAGAAGAAGACAGCCGATAGGATATTATGGCGCTGTCTCAGGCAAACCTCTACACCCCAGGGTAGAAGAAGAATGACTAAGTAAATAAGTTCTTTTACCATTTTGTTTCTTCGCCTCTAGCCCCCCTCCTCCCAACCATCTCTCATTCCACTAGTAGCTCATTCTTCTGTGTTCGTTTCTAGTCTATCATTCTACTCATTCCTGCCTATTTTTACTTGGATCTATTGGAGTGGGTATTTTTGTTCATACGGGTTTTCACGGGAGTAACCAGCAACTTCTTTTTACGAGTTGTATATTTATTTATTTTAAACGTGTTTAACTTAGTTCTTGCTTTCTTTCTTTTCTGTTTTTGTCATTTGCCCCAGACTAAGACCTAGTGGCCGTAACATAAGCAGTTCTTGATGTCCTTGGAGACGCGTGAGAGACTGTATTTTACCTCTCCATTTATGTCATGCATATTTGTGTGTATATAACTTCATTAATAAGCTTATATATATATATATAAGCGATATTGCGTATGTATCTATGTCTTGTACTGGAAGCTGCTTTCCGGTGTAGGATAACGGGAATTATTATTTTTATGTCTCTTTCCCGCACCGAATAGCACTACTGTCGCATAGAGATTTATGATCAATAAATTTTCTATATTCTTTTCTTTTCTACCCGTGTCCTCTACTTTATTATCGCTCTTTTATCCTTTTCCTGTATTTTTCGCATTCGTTCGTTTGCGAAAAATACATTTCTTTCCCATTCTGACTTTACCGTTTTTCTCATACACTGGTAAAACGCATTTTATTTCATCAGATGTCAGTCGCTGCAGGTAGACGACAAACTGTGAATATCCGTCTAGTCAGACAAGAGAGCAGACATTTGTCTAGCATTTCCATCGGACACGTAGCTTCTACGGCTAAAGTTCTCGGCAAGGTGTGGAAACTGCCATCTGCCTCGACCAGAAATGAGACATTCGTCTAGCATTTCCATCTGACACGGCACTCTACGGCCAGTTTCTTAGACGGAGGTGTCAAAGACGCGAAGTGGCAGTTTATGGCAATCTCTTGGTTTACGTAAGTGTTAAGAGGAGAGGGGAAGACGGGGGGGGGGGGGGGGGCGAAATAATATGGGATCCTTTGTCTATTTCATATATCTTAACCGGAGTTTTAGATTTCATTCACTCAGTAACTTTGCAGTCAAGACTAGAACAACCTACGTTCGATTCCTAAGAATCTCTGTTGATAGAAGATGGCATTTAGTTGGTCGAAGTGGATTTAGTTCTTAATAGTTCTGTGTTGAGGTAAATATAATCTAGTATTTTGCGAGTGATTAAGTGTTAAATCGCTTATTATATTTCACTTGTTTCTTTTGTGCAGAGTGATTAAATTATAAGTCTGTTTTATTCTCTAGTGACGTGTTTCAGTGGAAAGCAGAATAAATTATAATTTCTAGCTTAAACTCATTTGGCTATTAATGAATTTAATTAAACTACTAGAAATCAGTCGAGAATATTTTAAACAAACTGATAACTGCACTGATTCATCATTGAGTATTGACGAAATACACATGTATTTCTAATTCATGATGATTGGTTTTATAGATATAACTTATTTCACGGGAAGTTTTAAACGATAAGTAAAGCTCTCCGCTTGCAGTTTATAATGTAAGTTATAACCGAGTACATAGTATGTATAAGTATTTTATATGTTGTTTTTCTTTATTCAGTGAAAACTGGGGTGACCCAACTCTACCAGCGTTGAGTACTGAGTAGTATCTGTGAAGAACATAAACATTTTATTCTTAAAGACGTGGGTGTATCAAGTAAAACCTATCTGGCATTGCATTGGCATCCAGAACGACAGAGTACCCATTCCATAAAATTTAAGATTTAAAAAAAGTAACGGGCCTATCGCGCCAGATTTAATTCTTCCAGAGAAAAACCTCAAGTACATTTCAGCCCTTGTGGCAAGCAAAGTATTAATAACAGTAACATTCCGACGAAGTTTTGACTGGCGGTGGTGCGACCAAATAAAGTCCTATATTGAGAGAAGGCAGTTACCTGACATTCCTAATTACTAGAAACCTAAGCTATTGACACTGTGCTCGCTGTTAACGTTCGTGCCTGGACAATTTTAATGTGACAGAACCAGATATCCTAAACTAAGTATAACCAAGAAAATTTTGCTGTCTTAACTTTCTTTATGCAAGTTTGTTTTGTTGCTAACAATATTTTTCCTTAGGATAGATCAGAGTATCCAAGTCTGTTCATACCTTTAAAGGGAAATCTTAGACTAAATCATATGTATCCGTGACTCTTTGTGGCTATCACTTTTCTTCTAACAGGACTGTGGGCTATACATCGGGGGAAAAGATCATACCAATGGGTCTATCTTTTTTGTAGCAATTCATTGACTTTATGACTATTTGTATATGCTTAAATTTAATTTTATATGTTGTGATGAAAGTTTATTTTGATAATTAAACTTCACAATTAAACTTAATCAGTGTGGCGGTCAGTTCGTTCCCAAATATCTATATTTTTCATTCTCATAGGTTCACGTGTTTGTGCGTCTATTGTCGTCACTTATATGTATGGGTATGTGGGGACAGATATATTAATATATATTACGAGGGGCGTTCAGAAAGTAATGCACCACATCGTTTTCCTCAGCTAATAATGAAGATAGAAGCATGACATTTTGCACACTTCAAATATGGCAAGTGCCAATTGTGTGCACTAAATTGTACTGCAACCGGCCAAATAATACGGCTGCCCTAAACCATTGAAATGGAGCGTGTTAGCAGCTTGCGTTATAAACAGCGAATTGTGATAGAATTTCTCGTTGCTGAGAAGGAAACTTGTGAATATTCACAAGCGTCTATGTGACGTGTTTGGAAGTTTTGCAGTCGACAGGATTACAGTCAGTCGCTGGGTTCAGAGAATCAAAGAATCAGGAAGTGGAGATACGGAACTGCTTGATCGGCCGCGCTGTGGACGTCCTGCCACAGTCACCAACGCAGAAATGTTGAAATGCGCTGAGGGCATTATTCTTACTGATAGGCGAATCACTACTCAACAATTGGCCTTACAGCTGTCAGTCAGCATTGGTAGTGCAAATGCAGTTATAAAAACTCTCGGATTTTCTAAGGTTTGCGCAAGATGGGTTCCTCGAAGTCTAACAAATGACCACCGATTGCAAAGGAAAGCAATTTCTTCTGAATTGCTGGAGCGTTTCAATGCTGATGGAGAGAACTTTTTGGCTAAGATCGTTACAAGCGACGAAACCTGGGCACATCATTTTGAACCTGAGAAAAAAAGACAGTCAATGGAGTGGCATCATCCGCAATCACCAAGAAGAAAGAAATTCAAGACAATTCCTTCAGCTGGAAAGGTCATGATCACTGTCTTTTTGGACATTGAAGGTGTGATTCTTGTGGACGTTATGCCAAGAGTAGAGACAATCAATTCGCAAGCTTACATTAAGACATTGAATAAACTCAATCAACGTTTTCGCAGAGTTCGGCCGCACAAGAATCCAGCAGACCTGCTTCTCCTTCACGACAATGCGCGCCCTCACACAAGTCTGGCAACAAGGGAAGCAATTACCAAATTGGTAAGGACTGTACTACCCCATCCACCCTATAGTCCCGATTTGGCACCCTCTGATTTTCATCTATTTGGTCCACTTAAAGATGTACTCCGTGGGACAAGGTTTGAAGATGATGAAGGAGTGATTCATGCAGCGAAGAAATGGCAACATGATCAAGACAAAATCTGGACTAGTCAGTAAAGCATCCTTTTTTGGGGATGCCTAGCTGGCCGTGGGGTCAGTGTGATTCGCTTGTATAGCTAGGCGGAGTTGTCGTACGGAAGGTACGGGGTTCGAACCCTGGGTAAGCCACTCACGTCTGTTGTTTTTCTGTTGTCCAAGTGTTCTACTTCTTTATTTTTTACGAGTGCCTGAAAACATACCTTTATGTTTGTCTAATATTAATTTACTGTTTACAGGCCTCGGGTTTCCCTTCCTTATGTGTTATTAATGTTTATACAATACCAGAAACCTACCCTCTGTTCTATACTACTGTCCTTAAGTCTTCTATCATTTACTGGACACAGTATCAAGGTCTTTGTCTTGTTTGGACTGACATATACTGCTGTATAGAGGAACAACAGAAGTGATTGCGTCATTAATGAGCTGAGTTGCCCACTGTATACTTCAGGTGTTGTCTTGTGTTTCGCACTGATGACTAGTCAGTAAAGCATCCTTTTTTGGGGATGCCTAGCTGGCCGTGGGGTCAGTGTGATTCGCTTGTATAGCTAGGCGGAGTTGTCGTACGGAAGGTACGGGGTTCGAACCCTGGGTAAGCCACTCACGTCTGTTGTTTTTCTGTTGTCCAAGTGTTCTACTTCTTTATTTCTTACGAGTGCCTGAAAACATACCTTTATGTTTGTCTAATATTAATTTAGGAATACATGCACTTGTTTCGCGCTGGCATAAAGCCGTACAAGTTGATGGGGATTATATTGAATAATACCGATGTTTACATGACATATCCATGTATATTGTATATAAATTTCATGCTTTTCGAATAAACAGCTCCTGAGAAAAACGATGTGGTGCATTACTTTCTGAACGCCCCTCGTATATTAGATTTGTCTGACTAATCTAACTCTGTTGTAGATGATAGGCTGACTGAGAGGAGCTTCTCGAGTGTCAGAGACAGAATCTACTATATTTCCTCCACCTCACTCGTGAAATCTATTTTTCTATTTTTTTCACCTCCCACTGAGCTATCACTTATGTCTATGTCTATTCAGAAGGGACCAAACTAAGTCTTAATCACCTATCACAAATCTACGACAACTACCATCAATACATGGTTGTATAAGGTTAGTTTTTTGTGACGTTGGATGTAGCTAAGAAAGGGGAGAATTCTGTAAGCCACCTGAATGTGAGCAGTGTGTGGACCGGCATGTGTGACAGTATAACTGTGTGTCTATGTTTATTCCAAGGTGCCAAATTATTATAGAAAGTGTTAAGGCCACAGCACCTAGAATTCAGTAAGTTCCGGAGGCGTAATGCCTAGTTATAATAAGTGTTAAAGCCACAGATCTTAGAATTCATTACGTGCCGGAGGCTGTAGTGCCTATAATTATAATAAATTTAACTCGGAAAATAGAGGCCAATAGTCAACTCTTGAATGTGTGGAGTGAAACATATCTGTATATTAACTATGTTTACAATTGTAATTGTGATTAAAAAAGAATCAGATCGATTATATATGGAATCGCTATTGAATCCTTACGCCATATGTCATGCTTCGCTTGGTTGTTCATAAAGTTAAATAACTGTTAATAGTGTTATCCAATAAGCAAGAAACCAAAAAACAAGAATGAAAATGCTATAAACTTTCATCAGAAAGCACTTATAAAGCAGAACCCCTTGACATAACAAAAGAAAGTTCATGACATCTTGGTTGTGGAATTTTGGATAAGCTAGTATGTTCGTGTGTACACTTATTTATGGATGTCAATTTGCGTGCTATTTGTGCCCGGCATTTTCATTGTATTTGTAATAAAGATTGTCATTTCCAAAAAATAAATAAAAATAAATACATGTAATTTCCATAAATAATAAAAATAATTACATAAGATAAAACAAAATTCATTAAATAAAAATAAAAAATGCCTAAACAGCAGACGACACTGATTATTATCAAATTTAATTCTTCCAAAATATCTGTCAGTTTCCAGAATTAACTGGCACGGATTAAATTTTGTTTCTTGGGATTTAGGAATAAAATAAGATTGCCAGTTTTGACCAGTGCCCGGCTGTGGTAAAAAGGGTCCTTGAATTGAATGACCCAGACAAGCTTTGTACGGTTCGTGTCATTCCTACGAGTTCATTTGAAAAGAAACCCCGGAAACGTTCGGCTAACAGCACTTCCTTAATTTGTTCGTATTACGCTAATGCTGGGGTCGGCAACCAGTCAATCCCGATCTACCGGTAAATCCCAGTGGATGAATTGGTATAACTTTAGGCGACTGAGGTGGAAAGGGGGGGGGGGGGGAGAGAGAGAAAGACTATTAAACTACGCAGTGCCTGTTTATTGATATAATTATTAATAGAATGGGCCGATAAAAGAACCACATCACTTGCCCGACAGGGGAGAAACTTCTGATGATCAGATTGCATCCTGTTGTAACGCTCTGTATAGAGTTTCCTAGCATCACTAGAGAAACTTAAGACAAGAACCAGTGTCTCCTTACAAGCGATGCTGTTAAACCCGACCATGGACGGCTGTTTGCGTACGACCGACCTGCAAAATTGCATGATATAAAAAATGACTACCGAAACGTTTTTTCCTCACAGCTTGTTTAGGCTGATCTTTAAGTTACACCTGAGCGCAGCGCTCGGCAATAATACCTGCAGGAATTAATATGAATATCCTTGCAACTTTTTAACAATTTAGCTCTTCATTGCCACTTGATTTTTATTGGGGGAACAAACTAATCCATTCACACTGAAGAGAGTAACTAACCCTTAAATAAACATGGAGCACAGAGTGATATTGGAATGTTTCATTGAAATTATCGATTATGCTATAAATGTGTTTTTGGGAAGCGGAATAGATGGTGCGGGGAGAGATATAATAAATGTATTAGCATCCTACTGAGTTACTAATACTAATGTAGCTTTGGCTGTCTTTAAAAACATATATTTGTTACTGAAAACAGAATAATAATGTTGTGCGTGTGTGGATGTATAGGAGAACATATTTGAACATACTGAATGGAGGGGAGAGAGTGAGAGATAGAACCTAAAGGCAGACGATAAGAGGAAAACACAAAGAAGTGGGAGAATTAAACCACGTGATAAGCATTCAAGAGGAGACATGGTCCGCGGCCAGACGACACGTCAAGGCCTAAAATCCCAACCCCTGCAGACCCAAGTAGAACAGTCCCAACTAAGATGGTTTGGTCATGTCTGCAGAATGGGAGAAGATCGGCTACCACGACAAGCATGGGAAACAAAGAGCCAGGGATCCAGACCCCCAGGACGACCCAGAGTCCGCTGGGAGGACAACATTGGACGATCTTTGGGGGGCCAAGGACTGGAGTGGGGCCGGGCCGGGAGGAGGACGGCCGGTGGGATAGTCTGGTGCTCTCTCTCCCAAACCTCTACACCTTACGGTAGAAGGGGAACGACTAAGTAAGTAAGTAAGATAAGCATTCAGGTAGACATACAGATTGGCAGACATACAGATGAGTAGACAGATTTACAGACAGACTAAAAGACGGACAGACCGGGGACGGACAGACGGACGAGAGAGTGAACACAGGGGGCGGGCTGGCGCCCCACCGACGGACGGACGGCCGGACAGATAAATAGACAGGGAGCATTATAGACAGACAGACCGTCAGACAGACAGAGAGGTAGGTAGGTTGGTTGGTTGTTTGGTAGACAAACCGACAGGCGGACGAACGAATGGACCAGAGCCGAGTCTGTTCCATCATTTAATTGCCATATGGAATAAAATTTCATTCTAGTGGA
This sequence comes from Oreohelix idahoensis, assembly GCA_024509875.1. Classification (NCBI taxonomy): domain Eukaryota; kingdom Metazoa; phylum Mollusca; class Gastropoda; order Stylommatophora; family Oreohelicidae; genus Oreohelix; species Oreohelix idahoensis. The sequence goes on along the minus strand of JAMPIV010005862.1, from coordinate 445,083 downwards.
AGTTAAGTCCAATAGTGGTTTTTAAGAAACTCTTGAAAGAAAGAAGAAGTTAATAGACTTTATAAAAATTATTAATAACTGTTCTTCTTCATTATTTGAGATTGTTATTTAAAATTAGCCTCGTGTCTAAATATGCGAAATACTATATTTCATTACTTCTATTTGTTAATTGCCAATTGAATAATATATTTATTTCCTTTCCAGTAATTGTATAACCAATATGTAAAGTAGTTTACAGTTATATTACTTCACCTTCATCTAGATTATAAGATCATCCCTACAGACTGACATTGACACACACTTTCATGCTCTCAAATATTTGACAATGTCATGCGCTCCTCAAGCAATACCATCAAACATGAGAATTAAAAACAGAGTGCTCTGTTATGAAGAAGCAATAGTGAGGAATAAGAAAATGAACTATTGATATAAGATGTGAAACTGATGAAACCACTTTGTGTCTTCAGTCCTGCAGAAATGTGAGTCTACACATTAAGTGTTTGAAGTGTCGCGGATTGACTCCCCTGCTTTGCAGTAATGGTCCAACAGTGACCAAAACTCAAGAGTATCTAATTTTGACTTCCAATGTATCTACCTGCGCGCAAGATTACTCTTGGGAGAGATGTAGATAGAAGATTAATGACATTTCTACCTTAAGGGAGTATTCACAAGATATTTCCAGAAGTCACGAACAATGTTTACATTGGGCTGAACAATTGTTAACGCATTATATCTGGTCCGTCGCCTTTTGTGAAGGATGTAAGCAATGTTTTTTAGCCCGTTCAAGCCCCCAGTTGGTGTAATCCAACTAATACCTTCTTATACGTAATGGTTCTCTCTCTCTCTCTCTCTCTCTCTCTCTCTCTCTCTATATATATATATATATATATATATATATATATATATATATATATATATATATATATATATATATATATATATATATATATATATATATATATATATATATATATATATATATATATATATATACACACGACCTGAACATCGAGGAAAACTGGCTCATAAACAATATCATGTCCCGTAAACTGAAATATTTTGGCCACATTAAACGTCATAGTGGCTTGGAGAGAGCAGTGATGGAGGGTATGGTACCCGGAAGGCGAGGCAGGGGCCGACCAAGACGACGGTGGACACAGGACATTGAAGACACCTTGAACATGACAATCGAGGAGGCAGGAGGGCTGGCTAGAGATCGAGAGTCTTTCAGGCGGGCTGTGATGAGAGCGACGTTCTGCAAAGGACATGCTACATGATGATGGTGATGATTTATCAAATAGTCTTGCTCATACGTGTTCTTTCATACTTCTAATGACTGAATAAATAATTATTTGTTTAGTTTAAAATAACATACAACAAATTTAATAGTCAATTAGTTCAACAAGTTAAAATAAGGATTAAATTGTGGTGAAAGGTAAATTAAATTTTTCCTCACAGAGGTTGGATCGGGGCGCTATCAATGTCCGTGATTTGCTGTTGCCTGTAAAAACTTAACTTTCATTGGTTCATCAATTCTGTGATGACGGAAGCCTTGTCCATACTCTCTTCCACTGTGGGCTGTTAAGGTGGATGCTTTTCCTTCACAATAGCGGCGTGAATACCACAAATCAGCTGATGGCTTGTAACCACGAACTTTAGACAAATATAAAGAAACAAATGCCTGCTAAGTACATTTGTTCGCCGCAAACTAACAGGCCCATTGTCATGCGCTTCACCAACCAATGTTAACCTCTCAGAAGATTTAAATTCCCGAGCACACAGTGTAACTCAGGGAATGTGATGAAATTCACCAATATTCTTCTGGGTGTTAATAGGAAATTGCGTTTGGAGTGCGTGAATAATGATTTGCCTGAATTACAATTTAAAAAGGTACATAAATCTCATAGGATTATATGTTACACCTTAGGCACATGTGATGTAATCATCACTCATTACTCATCACTACTCCCGTCGGAGTCTGGGGTCGCTCTGCTGTCGGGTTTCCCGCACGACTAGTCAGAAACAATCACCAGCTCTTGCAGTAGTGGTTCATGCATATACTATTTTCATATGTTGAGGTTACCAGCCTTGTATATAACCACTTAGCAAGAAACCTGTAGAATTTACATTAGTAAATAAATTGTTTACATTTACCCCAAAATTGTGGGAATACACAATCTCCTTGCACAGATTTAGACTGGACACAGCTCTGTATTAGATGCTTCGAAATCACTTTGGTCTGGAAATTAGAGTTAATTTCTCTGACGACGGGTGTTCTATGAAATCACCTGGGCCTGGAAAAACTTTTGTTAAAATTCTTCTATGACTTGTGATCAAATTCCTAGGATTCCAGTCTTGTTAGTTAAAGTCCTGGCCCCTTTAAGTTTCCAGTCTTGTATTTAAATTGCGGGTTTCCTTGTGAATTCCGAAGTTGCCCGATACTCGATCTGTTATTTATAGTTGTGGAATTTCTAAGTCCAATGTTTCTTTTTTCTTTTTAGCTTTTAGGAGTCGCTGATATGACTTGTGCGATGCAGTCTCACTGTGTGATCTGTGTCTGTGTTTTCATTGCACTATATTCTCAGTTCTTAGCGCAAATCACAGACTGCACTTCCGACTAGTTTACCAATAAAATACATTGTATATTTCAGCTCCTGTCAATGAACCAATACAATCGAATCTCGTTCAGCACTACGTGGGTAGGGGCGTTTTTCAAATTCGAAAAATACCCTCACGTGTTTCAAAATATTAAATTTAATATCCACGCATGACATCTTACAGTGATGTCATATCGTTGCGCCAGACTTCCGGCTGCACCTATCTGCCTCTCACCATATTGTGACCATGTGTTCCTGGCGTAACGTCTACAAATCTTGAGTTTCCAGACAGATTATCTGAGATAATCACACACAGGGATAGTCTAAGCGGAAACAAATTACGCATTACCACCTGTGTTTTGCTAGATGGATCTCCGCCAGATTAGCAAAAAAAAATAGGGTTCTATTCAAAGACTGTGCACGATGCAAGCTTGAATAAACAGGCACAGTCGCTTTGAAAAGATGGTCAGCCTGATAATACGTGATAAAATATTATCGCTGCCCGGGTCAATAAACCTGGCTTAACACAAACAGTCGAGGAGTGAAGTGTTAGAGACTTAACTCTACTGATCCAACGTAAAGAGCAAAAGTGAATGACAAGGCACAAATTATGCCAAATAAAAACGATGATCGGTTAGAGAAAAATGAAGGAAGAGAAGTGATACTGCCGGAGTGGATTAAAAAGTGAGAGAGCGCACAAAAGTACACGCACAAAGTAAGACGTACCGTCACAGGAAGTCTAATCGGAAAGAAGCTAGAAAACTTAAGTCCGTAAAGCATAATTCGAAAGATAGCACATCACAAACTTCCTAAATTACAGGGTCGGAAATCTACGCCCGCGTTTGTATACATCGGTGATGCAGAGTTTTATTCATCTGCTTATCAAGTTCAAACACTCACAAGTTCATTTGCCTACATATCAAATTGACATACTCACAGGTTGATTCGCCTATATATCAAGATAACCAACTCACAAGGTGATTGGTCTATATATCAAGTTCAAATCACTCGAAAGATTATTGCCCGAACCAAGTTACTACACGTGCCAGTGCATGAGGTGAATTCATCTATTTCAATGTGTTTTGCACTATATAAATTCCATCAATCAAGCTTCATAAGCTTAATTGCATAAAACCTACTGATATCAGAAGACCATTTCGTTAAACACTCAAGTCAAGCCAGGGCCTTCTTCAAGATCGGACATCAGTCAGTTTCCTGAGACAAATGTCAACAGTTTATTTACGCTACAAAGATTTTCAAGTGTTGATGGACACTACATCTTACAAGTTTCTCATTACTACACGGGCGATAGTTACAGCAATAAGTGCTCGTCTTTGAGATAACCAACACTGTGAAAAAGACTTCTTCATCCGACAGTCTATGTATTCTTTGTATGACTATACAGTAGAGGAAATTCGGAAGGATTACGGACTTTCTAGAGTACAGGCATCAGTGTTGTAACACTTAGTATCACTCCCCATCATGTCATTATTTACATAATTTCACTATTATATTTAATAAGGTACATTTTTACCTTTCATGTGTGAACTGACTTTCACAATCATACTTTTTATTTTCTACTAACCCTATATATGTATATATTTAACAAAAAACAGTTTAGCCCCGTTGATAGTGAATTCGTTATTGAGCTATTATGATAAATCGTGCTTTCTGTGTTATGTATTTACATGTAGTCAAAATACTTCATTTGGGAGGTTGGGGGTTCTTTCTTTATCGAGATCTTAGGGACGAAGTCAATGTCGCAGGGATCCTAACTTCAACTCTTCTTGATTTATTAGATATCATTATCTAGTGGAGAGCATTCGCCTTTTCTTCTTTTTGTCCTTATCTCAAATAGGTCTCTTTATTTTCTTAACGAGCCAATTTCTCGAGACCGTCTTGATAATATTCCATAGACCATCTCCATCAGGCAGGCGAACTACAATCAATCAATACCATTTAGCTCCCCGAGGAGCATAGGCCTTCAAAAAACACATGCTAAGTCTTCCTGTCCTGTGCCGTCCGCTCAAGTTCTTTCCATGTTTTTCTCATAATTTTCACCTCTGTATCCAGTTCTCCATGTGTTTTTCGGTCTTCCTCTGCCTGTTATGTAATGCTGGTCGCACTAATGACCCGTCATCAAAGCATCATTTATTGGTGATGCCTAGATGGCAGGGAGGATAGTGTGATTCGCATGCATAGCTAGGCGGGGTTGTCACACGGAAGGTCCTGGGTTCGAGTCCTAGGTAAGCCACTCACGTCTGTTGTTTTTCTGTTGTCTAGTGTTCTACTTCTTTATTTCTTAAGAGTGCCTGAAAACATACCTTTATGTTTGTCTAATATTTATTTACTCTCTTTCCGTGTGGATTTCAGAACAAGGACTGCCTTGTAATGTTATCAACAAGTCTCCTCAATGTGTGTCTTATCCATCGCCAGCGTCTTCTTCTCAACTCTTGTTCCACTGGCACTTGTCTGGTTCTTGTCATCAATTCCACATGTGTGACTTTGTCATACCATTTCAGTCCTTTTATATCTACGCAAGCACCCGTTTTTAAAGTCTCTAGCTTTTTGGTTGTTGTTTTTGTTGCTATCCATGTCTCAGAGCCATACAATAGGACTGGCTTCACATTTGAGTTGAAGATTCGTATTTTCGTGTTGTGTTAGTCGGCAACCCAGACTCCTTTCGGCTTTCTCTGGGTTGCTTCGTGCACCTCCTTTCCAGAGGACCTTCTTCTATCTTGGGCGGCTAAGTTGATTTATATTCTGTATTTGACTTGTCCATGTATGTTGAAGTTTTTTTCGTAAAAAGTTTTTTTACGGGATGGGGTAACCAGTCCCATGTCCAACCCTCATTAGTCGCTTTTTACGACATGCATGGTAGGGTACAGTGTTACTATTCTTTGTTCCCCATTCGGGCCCGGTAAGACACGGGTGAGGCAAACAACAGTAGCAGTAAAATCGGATTGAGCAATAACTATGACAGAACATAAATATGAATTTAACAAAACAGATGAGAAGCTAACATTAAACATTAGAATAACAAAGAAAATACTGCTTGTGTCCTTTCGTTATTTATTATAGGTCCCGTTTATTTTAAGTTGTAGTCACTGTAAATTATGTCCATTAATTTTGATGATTCTTGTGATTTCTTCCTGCAATATTTTTTGTTTATTTGTGATTTTCACTATCCTGTGAAATCACTTACTTCAATTAGGATGTTGAGATGGTATGATAAAATCACCGGCGTGGAACTCACGTACAAAAGCAGATTAAAACACAAGGAATATAGGACGAGAAAAACAAGATAACGCTGGATAGGACACATTTTGAGGGAACCAGCTAATGGTATTACAAGACAATGTTTCTTGTATAAAATCCTCACAATAAGTCTAAAGATGCCAAATGCGCTGGGTCAGGATGTGGATGTAGCACCATTTATTATTTTCGATAACTATAAATTGGCAGTGGTGCACCACTTCACATATCTGGCATCTATCATCAACGACTAACTCTCTGGTCACGTAAATTGACAGCCGCGTTGGCAAAGCTGTCCGCCTCACAATGCTCACAACTGCGAACTGACAATGAAGATCAAAGCTGCGGTATATTATGCTGTGTCACGAGTATGTTTCTATATGGCAACGAGACATGGACAACTTATGTTAAGAAAGAAAGAAGGCTCAATACCTTCCATCTACGGAGTCTACGCCCCATCCTTGGTATTTCTTGGAAGAACAAAGTGATAGGTGCTGTCACGTGCTGGACCACACAGCATGTATACACTGCTTAGACAAAGCAGACTAAGCTGGCTTGGTCATATCCGCCGCATGGATGATGGTCGCATCCTCCAAGATATTTTGTACGGAGAACTGGCAGATGGCAAAAGAACATTCGGCCGACCTCAGCTGAGGATCAGAGATGTGTGCAAGACAAACATGAAAGCAGTGGACATAAATTCAGCAACCTGGGAGCATGACGCTACCGATTGTACCAAGTGGCGATGCTCTCTACTGCGTCCCCTCAGATTTGGGGAAAAGAAGCTCTCGAAACTAGTAAAAAAGAAAAGAACATGCCGAAAGAAACGTCAGACCAAAAAAAAAAAGCTGAGGGTTATCACCTCAGGGGTGCTTTCTAATAATTCCTTTATGACTGGAGGGGCTACATACATGGAAGAGAAATATCCAACACAACAGCCATTAAGTTACAGACTTTCATCAAAGGGACACTTGCTTAGAATGGAATGAGTGTAATCGTATGACAAGATTAGTCATTCGGAAATAATAGAAAGACGCAGACAAATACCAGTAGAAGATCTGCTGTCAACGCAAAGGATACGCACTTAGAAAACTAGGTGATAGTATAACAAAACAGTCATTGTTCTTAAATCTCCGTGGTGAGAGAAATAGAGAGCAACCAAAGACACAGTGAGAAGATAAATGGAGACAGAAATTACAATGATGAGGTAGACAAGCAAAGACTTTGAGCTGATAGCAAGCAGCTTGAGATTTAAGGAACAAACGTATATCTATAGTGGTTATACAAATACCTGAACGACGACCAATTCAAACATCTCAAACGTTACTGTACATCTATACAAGTATGTCGAACACAGCAGCAAATACGAATCAGCAAAAAATACGTGTGGCTACCATTAGAAATATACAAAATGACGTCAGCGGACACTTCAAGTTGATAGTGGGCAAACAGACGTTAATTAAATGGGTGACGATATCCAGATAGATAAGATCAATGACAAGTTGACAAAAGGAAAGAAGAGAAAAAGACGCAATAATAAAAATAAAATAAAAAAGAACATAAAATTTCTAAATAAAAGAGATGAAGAAGAAAAGAACAAGACGAGCAAGAGAAAGAGAAAGAAGAGATGACGAATTCAAAGAACAAGCTACTAAAAAAAAGCACCTTGTAGATGGATCTATCGTGTCAATATCGACATCCAAGGGGTCGATAAACCCCAGAGGGTCGATTGAACTTTGAGATATTCATTAATCAGCTCGAGAAATTAATGGATGACTTTCGATAAACTGGATTGGTATGCTGTTTAATGTAGAAATAGACAATTCAGTCACTGAATCTCACCTACAATATGAACTCATTACGTGAATCTTGCAGCTACATAATTGTTCAAAAATCAAAGCCTCAGTGGCTTTTGAAGCAATGTAAATACTGCTACAAAATACCCCTAGCTTTGTGCAGCAGTTCAGCAGCTTCAACTTACATTCCCAAGTTCGTACATGGCTGAAGCTGGTTTTAGCCACGCCGCAAATGCAACCCTGTCAAAGCAAAGGAACTAGCTGAACCTGGAAAAATACGTGGTGACTTAAAGCTAAAATTCGCCAACCTCCATCCAAGTATCACTGCCCTAGTTAATTCTTATCAGCCAATTCCTTCCCATTAATGAATGTAATGAGTTCAGTAACAAGGTGACGTTAATTATTGTGCCTTTTTAATCACTTCCTTATTTTATTTATTTATTTATTTTAAATAGGAGTTGATTAAAAATCAAGGATTCCACAAAGGTGTCATGACTCAAAAATGTTTGGGAACCCCTGGATTAGATAGAGAGCATATGATAGAGATGATGGTAAAACAATGAAAATTGCGGCAGAAGTCAACTAACAAGTCAAAACAGTGCGATCATCGAAACTCGTTAAGAACAGCAAAGAGAATAACAAGACTAAGATTAATATTATAATATAATAAGAAATTATAGTGAGATCCATTTACGTCTGTCCGGATTATCAGTCCGGGGATATAACATAATAAACATGAGGTAAGATGATGAGACAATTTCAACAACCACACAAGAAAATAGAGTTTAGGCAATGATTGGTACAATAGTGACAGAAATTTTTTTTTTAAAAAGAGGCCGCAGCTTAAATATTAAAAAGATAGAAATTGTGATGAAATCAACTGTGCCCTTTTCATTAATTTCGTTCTCTCCTGCATTATTAACTTATTTCTTCATTTCCCTTCCCCATTGTCCTATTATTTGGCATGTTTTATGCACTTTCATTTTTTGCTCTGACCACTCCTTAGACTTGTTTACGTTTCACCAGGTGAATCGTAGTATTACAAGGCTAATTAGACAGGTCAGCGGATAATACTTTTATCACTTAAGTTGTCTAGCAACCTTTGATAGAGACGATCCTTGACACAAGGTGGTTGCGCACGATCGATGGAAAGAAAGCCACATTGGCTGTCTAAGAAATCCGTCCGAGGGATGTAAGCAAACACAGGTGATAATATGTAATCGCTTCCGCTTGACCATCTCTGTAACAATAGTACGAATAACCTGTCAGAGGAGACAATATGGGCGGAAGATATTAGCAATGAATTATGTTCGGCGGTGTGTTTGTGAGATTGTGCCGATGCACTCGGAAGTAGTCGTATTACTTGCATATTTGAAAGAGGTCAAGAGTTTAAATTTTAAAAGTGATATTTTAAAACACGCGGGGGATAGTAATGATTTAACACCCCGACCCACATAGTTCGAAATTGCTTACCACTGGTTTAATTTGAGAGCCAGAATAGACTTTGGCTTTCATTGGAAAGTTTGTCGGAAATACCATCTGGGACTTGAACTGAGAAATGGGAATATAATCTAGCGAAATCGGAGACACAAATCAGACTGCATTTTCAACAACGTCAAGTGACAACTCCCAATAGCCAGAGAAAAGGATGGGACAAAGGATTCCTAAATTAAAAGTGACAGATTGAAGTATTTGGGCGTCTTTATAACTTAAAGAGAACCCGCAATTTTAAATACCAAGACTGGAAACTTAAGGAATCAGAGCACGCGTCATAAGAGGAATACTAAAATTTTCCCAATGAAGTGTTCGAAGCATCTAATCAAAGTTGCTGTGTCCATTCATCTGTGCCAGGAGATTGTGTTCCCAAGTAATTTGGGTTCGTGGTTTGAAGCTACAAGACGTGTCTTAGTACCAGACCAGTCTGAAGTAAGAACCTTCGCCACTATCTTGTGATTTAAACAGCTGGCATCGACACTAACTACGTACAGTGGGCACGTTGTGAAGACACCCACCTTGACATAAGGAGTGAAGTTCGTCTAGACGCCTCTAGAAAAGAGTCCTCATCACAAACGACCTGACAACGACCCAATGCAGTACTCTGCCAGTTAAGTCTTTTTGTAACAGGTGCACGCAACAGACAATAATAACCAGCAGTCCCCAATTAAATCTCAGTAAACACAAATTTTAAAAACTTCTAAAGTCACTTTCATCCATATTTATTTAAATTGGTTAAAGACTAACTGATTATTAAATTTGTTATATGTTATTTTTACAAATTCATAGTTGATTCCGTTCTTATAGATAAGAGAGCACATGTATGATCAAAAATCTTTACAGCCATAGAGCCAAAAATATTTATAAAAGGAATTTCGCTGGATTAAACCAGCTGGGGGTTTGAACAAGCCAAACCACTGCTTAAAACTTCACAAAATGTGCCGGATCAGATATAACTTAATAGTGATCTGCCCTATGCAGGATTGTTCTTGACTTCTGAATTATCTTGTGAACATTCCCTTGAGACAGAAGCATCATTATCCTTCTATCTACAACTCTACCAAGAGTAATCTTGTGCGAAGGTAGACACCTTTGAAGACTCATTCTAGATACTCTTGAGTTTTGGCCACTGGTGGACCACTACTGTAGAGAAAAGGGAAGGCACAAGTAAAAGTGATCTTGTAGAGAGAGATCAAGTAACGAATGCTGAAGAGAACTGGGGACACATGAATGGGATAAAGAAGTGATTTCTTAGAAACTGACTTCCAAGAAAGCACCGTCACAGTAAATGAAACAGTTGTAAAATAAGTCAAAAGATTTAGATACCTAAGCACGTTAATACCATCCAGGCAAAAGCAGCGTTCATTAAATTAAAAGAATTTTATGCAACAAATCTTTATGGGTAAATGTAAGAAAGGACTTTATTCTGTGTTAAACAGAGAAATTTCCGACATATGGACTTGAATTATGAGCAATTAGTAGACACGCAGGAGAATTAGAAGAGGCCACACAGATGTGGTTTCACAGTAGAATGTGGAGAATACCATGGACAGCTAATCATTTTAATGAGGAGGCTAATGCGCACAAGAACCTCAATACTCACGTCAGACGGAACCAATCCACATTATTTTTGGCATGTTGTGAGACGAAAAAACAAGTTGGAATATATTGTGACAACAGCAAAGAGATTGAAGGAAGCAGAAATAAAGGACGAAAAAGAGAATATGCAAGACCGTTTGACATCATGGCATGGAACGAAGTCAAGAACAGATTTTACAAAAAGCAGTAGGAACTGATTGTCGTTGAGAGATTTGATCACCACGTTTACGGGCATGGTAAATTAATATGAAACAAATATAAAGGTATGTTATCAGGCACTCGTAAGAAATAAAGAAGTAGAACACTAGACAACAGAAAAACAACAGACATGAGTGGCTTACCCAGGATTTGAACCCTGGGTCTTCCGTGCGACAACCCCGCCTAGCTATGCAAGTGAACCACACTATCCTCCCTGCCATCTACGCATCACCAAAAATGATGTTTCGACGACAGGTCATTAGTGCGAACCTCTATACATAACACCGGAAGTTTACCATGGGCAGTTCAGCCTATTAATGACGCAATCACTTCTGTTGTTCCCCTATATATCAGTATTGGTCTGTCCAACAAGACAAAGACCTAAATACTGTGTCCAGTATGATAATAGACTTAGAACAGTGAGAACAGGACAGAGGGTAGGTTTGGTATTGTATAAACATATATAACACATAAGGAAGGGAAACCCGAGGCCTGTAAACAGTAAATTAATATGAAACAAATATAAAAGTATGTTATCAGGCACTCGTTACGGGCATGGTACTTGATGAAGGATTCTATTATTAATAACAGCGCATTCTACTTTGAAAGCAAGGTAGTATGTCTTGACCAAACTACACATCTTACCATCTCCAAATTGTAATACATTCCAATTCATTCACCCATTAACGTTGCTGTAACGTTTTCTCACTTGGAATAACACATGATAGAATTCACAACCTGCATACTATTCTGCTATTTCACTGTTAGCTTTGATTACTTATTTTAAACTGTAAAATAAGCTAATGATACATCATCTGGCCTTCTGTGATCGCATTTACACCTTTAATGTTATCCTATATCTGAGAAGAATATCCTCATTAATACGATTAAATGCTATAATCAGAAAATTACATAACATTTACCAATGCAGGTAAAATTCGGTCAGTTTTTAATATCAAATTTTTATTCTCTACCACTTTTAGTGAAAAGAGCAGCACATAGGTTTTATCCAATTCTCCAACGATTTGTCTATCATATTTATTCGTATGTTTTCTGGGTTTTTTTTTTAATACACACCGAGTAAATCAAAAAGATTTTTAGCTGCCGAATTATACGACTCGCGAGACTTGCACGTGTATTTGCCGTGCGCGCGAGTGTTTGCTCGTGTCGTGTGTGACTTTACTGAAATAATAATAACCCCTTCGCCGGGTATGGCAATCGCGATTCCGGACATGTGGCTTGTATTCTATTTGTCCAAAAATGACGTGTGGTTGAGGATCACCAGAACGGTTCCTGATGAACTTCAAATATTAGGGGACAAGACAGGAATTTCGAAAAGAGAGTTTAAATGTTAAAGGTGGATGTTGAAGGTCACGTGACATCGGCGGAGCTATATATATATATATATATATATATATATATATATATACACACACACACACAGGCACGAGCCATTTACTTGCCAAAATATCTTCTTCTTCCCTTAGGATTCTTAGCCCCTGTCTGACAAAGCAATCAGTGGCCATCACGCCTAGTGGTGTCTTGTAGGGCAGCAACAAGCTGTCCCCACTTTGCTCGGTCGGTGGCCATCCTTCGTGCAGTGCCCCAACTCCGACTCATGTTTTGCGTCTCGGCCTCCACAGCTCTCTGCCAGGTTGTCTTTGGTATGCCTCTCTTTCGCTGTCCTTCTGAGATCCATAGTATAGAAGTTCTTATGATGGTGTGAGGGTGTCTTCTGAGGACATGGCCAATATAGTTCCAGCGTCTGCCCGCAATGATGGCACACATATCTTTTAGGCTGCACCATGTGAGCAGTTCCTGGTTGGAGATGTGACAACACGTGGTAGTGAAATAATTATGCGGTTCTTTTTGTGCTGCATGTCGTGATAATGGCATTAATTATCCTGTGGTCATTTATCTGGATGCATTAGTTATGAGGCTGTGGTGCCACGCGTCAAAACTGGCAAGGAAAGATGGGAAAAAATACTAAAGCCAGTTGACAGAACTTTGACTTATTAATTAACAGCTGCATTACCACAACACTGTTTGTATATGTATGGACTTTAATTTTTTTAATCTCGACTTGGTACGCACCAAAAAAAAAAAAAAAAAAAATATACTTTATATTACTCTGTCTCCAAATTATTATTTAAGGGAGTATAAACTTCAGCGACTAAATCAGTCGAGTTAGTGCACATCTAATGTACAATCCGTGAATTATTGAAACTAACAGGAATTAAATTTGGGAAAGTTTCTTTTGAGCTAATAAAAAAAATATTATATATATATATATATATACATATATATATATATATATATATATATATATATATATATATATATATATATATATATATATATATATATATATATATATATATATATATATATATATATATATATATATATATATATATATATATATATATATATATTTATTTATTTATTTATTTATTTATTTATTTATTTATTTATTTATTTATGTATATAAACACGAAGCGGATGGGCTCCCGACGAAGCATAGGACGTTGGTAAAATTCTTGCTACCTATGGGATCGTCATTCACTCACTGCAAAATGTATTTACTTTTCTTTATTTCCACGTCTATTGATCTCTATGTGTTAATTGGTCCTAACCTATACTGTCGTTCTACTTATTCTAAGTCTTTAACCATTTTAATGCTATAATTCTTTACGTCTGACTAGTACGACTTATATCATGAACAAACCGGATTTTGGGCGGTTGTGGGGCACAGAAACACAAATTTAAAAGAAATATTTAATTTACATTTTAAAGTAATAATTTTAAAGGATAAAATTGTCTAGGTAAATCAATGAAGTGACTTATTAGGTTACACCTATTATGGAGCATTCGAGAAGTGCGTGACAACTGGGACGTATTGTGATGAATAAAATATTATACCAACTCTGTGCCTTGACTACCAGACCAGAGTACTGACCAATGAACCAGACATGAAGATCCCCAACTGTGAAATGACGAGTCAGATAATAGCAGTAACTGACATGTAAAACAACAGAAGAGCACACACACACACACATGTGCGCGCGCGTGTGTGTATGTGTGTAAATTTAGTTGTAACCGAATGGCAGTTCTTTCTAACCCAGTTTTCTAGCACATGCAGGTTTTCATAGGGATTGTTTCCACGGGGAGAGTACCAAGTTTGAGAACATTCCATAAACAATAAGCTAAACATGTTTATGTTCGTCTTGAAGGATGGTTTAAATATAAGTAGGTCATAGGACAAAGAAATAGTCTACGTTACGAACAGAGACTCTTCGTCGGGGACTAAGTTACGAACGAACGAACTTTATTTTCAAAGGGTTAAGAATTGGGCACGCAAGCCCGTCTTACATTCTGCCCTTCTTCTCTCTGTAATCTTACATACCGTATCCTTTCAATCGCACATGTATTTTGAGCATTATTTAAGCATACAACATTATCAAGGTAAAATAATAACATACATCTGTAACATCCAGTCATAATCAAATTTAAGTATGTTTAAAAAAAAAGAGAGAGAAAAAAATTAATTAATTAAAATAAATTAATTTTAAAAAAACAAAAAAACATACAAACAAAATCTAAACCATTACCTAAACAGTAGACACAAGTTACATTTATTCTAAATGCATTAGTTAGCAAAAACAAAATTAAAATTTATGTGGTCGCTCGTGTAACTTAAGATTATTAAAGGCTTATATCTGTATTCTGTCCTGTCATATTTATTCTGTAATACTAATATTAAAAGGAAAACACTAAGCGAAATACTCAAGGCAAAATACAAAAAAAAAACAAAAAACAAAAAAACAAATTAACAACAAACAAGCAAAAATCACTGATATGTGACATACGAGGGATTAACAGTTCCTATGGTATTTCTGCATATGCTACTGTTGCTCGGTTGTCGTTACTACGGCTTTCTCTCATTCACAATCTGCCGTAACCAGGAACAACAACAAAAATCATTACAAAAATATGAAGTGTTACAGCAAATATCTAAGAAACATTCATTATCTATTCACACAACTAGCGAAGGTAACTTAATAAACATCACACATAACAGAAATGGAATACAGTGGAATCTGACTATACAGTTTGATGATCTGGATTTTGCAGATGACTTGGCTCTTCTGTCCCATAACCATAGATGCAAGAGAAAATAAAAATTCTCGATGAGAGGTCACAACAAGTGGGCATGAAAATACACAGGGAAAAGACAAAGATTATGAGAATAAATGCAAGAAATTATAACAAGGTTGAACTTGAAGAAACACCACTAAAAGATGTAGAATTGTACACATATCTTGGCAGTAATATATACAAAGTTGGAGGGACAGCCAATGATATCAAAATAAGAATTAAAAAAAGCAAGAGGAGCTTTCATTGCATTGGGAAACATATGGAGAACAAGAGAAATCAAGCCCAACACGAAAATAAGAATCTTCAACTCAAATGTCAAGTCAGCCCTATTGTATGGCTCTGAGACATGGAGAGCAACAAAAACAGCACCCAAAAAGCTACAGACTTTTATAAACGGGTTGTCACAGGATGGATTTGGGGCGACCCTTCTCGATCTTTCTTTCACTCCGGCAGTACTCATTTTAAATTGTTGTACTGACTAATTGTGTGTTTTTCCATGGTCAGCACTTTTTTCTTTCTCTGCTATGTAGCAGATATTTTGTATTTCATTTTTGCACTCCTTTTAGTAATAATTCGTCTTGTCTGTTTACCTACCCATCCCTGCTGAGAGAGTAGACAGATGATGCAATATTGAAACGGCAGTCATGTTTGTAAATTCTTGTGTACCAAATCTTGGCCGCGACTGATTAGCACTAAAATTGCCCCAGCGTATTTGTTTAATCGCTGATAAGGCAAGGGTGCGTCTGTTGCCAAGGTGGTAAGGAGACAGGTAGTGTGTGCTCAAGCGACAGATAACAAGATTATTCGATTGTGAGACACCTTATGGACAGACATAAATGACATAATCGTTTCCTGTCCCACTATCACGAAGACATAACTTCATACGAAAGTAATAAGTTATTACGTCTGAAACACATTGTCGTATGAGTTTACAAATGTGTTGGTGAGTTTGTATGCCAGGCAATCGGATGTTTTATGACCATATATGGGAGAGTGACCTCTGCATCATGCACAGAATTATTCCATGTCGGAATATTTGAATTTCCCCACAAGACACGCATGTTTGAAAATGATTGGCGTTCTGATTAGCCTCGTAACAAACAAATGCGGGGCAGACTTGCAATATAATCTGACAATTTTTGCAAGTCTAGTTCACTGTAAGAAATCGCTTGCCAAAACGACACAACCAGACCTTGCCAGAAGTTAGAACTCAGAATTCCATTTATCAGCCCGGACTTTGTGGAAAATCTTGACGGACTTAAAGAGCCCAGGAATACCATTTTAATAAGGAACCGGAATCTGAGGAAACTGAAACACGGAGTCATAGAGGAAATCTATTATTAAAAAAATGACCCCCAAGTACAAGTGTAAGAGGCTTCTGCCAGTACCTTTATTCATCTGATCAAAACGTCTGTGAATGAGGATTGGCGTAAGCTGTGCATTTTACATTTTATATTTTCTCATTACTAACATGTGAACTAGTGAATCAGGATTGGTGTAAGTTGTGCATTTTACATTTTATATCTTCTCATTACTAACATGTGAACTAATATGTATATATTGCCACGTGAATATTAATATGTGAAAATCGCTAGTGGATGTCCAAGTCATTTGAGGCTGGCAACCTCTGCGTATAGAATGACTTGGCTATGATATAGAATGATGATTTCATGAACCACCACTGCAAGGGCTGGTGACTGCTTTATCACTAGTTTCTTAAAGAGAACTAAAAGCATAAGTAGTCCCAAGGTTCATATGGAGCAGGGAGGGAAAGATGAAAGAAATGATGTACATTCTAAGTATAATATTTACATTTTCAAACCAGTGTAAATGTCTATTTAAACATATTCACTTTAAAATTAATGAAACTTTCAAACTGTTCAACAAGTGTAGATATAAACGAAAACAATCAGTGTAAACACAAATGAAAACATGTTCAATTTATATTGTAAACATTTTTTAATCAGTTGAGAGATAAATGTAGACATATTCTATCTGTACAATTAACTTTTCGTTTAAATGTAAAATAAAGATAACGACTATTCAATTTAAATGTAAAGAAAGTTTTCTCTCGAGGGATTAAGTTTAATTCTCATCGAGGGTAAATTCTGAAATAGATGGGATGATGGAATAGCGAGAAGGAGACACATAAGTAGGTGTCGGGAAACGCAACATTCAGGACAGCGTTTCGTTTCTATTCTTTTACCATAGTTGTTGGTGGTACCAGCTGAGAGTACTATCTCTGGAACAAGAAGAGAACAGTGGCCTGGGCTTTAAAACGAGGGACCAACTTTGTAAACACTCCCTGACACTTCTGGGAACGTGCTACGCCATAAATCCTTGACCAGCGACGAGCGTTATCAGTGACCTATCTGCACAGAACCAAACCAACAGCGGGAGTAGAACCTACCAGTGGCAGATAAGTGAAATCTGTAAACTGTACGTGAACTCCTTTATAAACTTTCATCACATCACAACAGTGATGACCACTTTCTGTTAAATCATTATTAAAATTTTCTAAAACCTTGTTAAACCTAAATGATTATTAAATTTGTTATTTGTAATTATACAAACAAATTTAACTTCGATTTTATCATTTTAAATGTACTGCATGTTTGTCTCAGCCAATTTACTAAATACACTCTAAACAGAGCTATACCTTAATAATAAGAATTCCACTGAGTAAATCAGGGTGGGGGCTTGACGAGCTGAAATTTATAATTGCTTAATTCTTCATAACAGGCCGCGGACCGATATAAAGTTAACAATTGCCATGCCAATGCAGTATTGTTCTTGACTTCGGAAGTATTATGCATGGAGGCATATCTGGAATTCTCCTTATATAACCACCAGCTATGCACAATGCTACAAAATACATACGTGGAAGTAAACCTATTAGGCTGTGAGGATAATTGCATCCTCATTGGCTCTTGAAATCATCCACACACTTCCAGGGATTCCCTCTATGGTGAAACTTGTTGAGAACCTAGCATTGCACATTTGGCTTGGAGAAGTCACTTGAGCCTCATGCGTAATTCGTTGACTTGGTTGACTGCATGCAGAAGGATATAACTGTGGACCCAGTGACAGGCAGGGGAAGCTGAGAAGTGGCTCTGTGCAGGACGTGAAAATTCCTTGGGAGAGCCCAGAACCAGAGTACAGTATTTTAGCTCTGCATAGTTGGAGAGCTCCCTTGATGGCGGGGAATGCACAGTATGCCACACACTTCTTAATCCTAGCTTGGGACCAGATGTGACAATCCTTTAAATGCAAGCCAAGCTGAAGAAACTGGAGCTCATGACTTCAACTTAACACGTTTCGGAATGTCAGAAAAGCCACAGGAAAAGCCTAGATCTACAGTGTAGATAATACCAACTTAATATTGGCTGCTAAAGAGCAAGAAGCTCAGCAGGCCTAGTTCAACAACAACAACAAAACTTCGGAAGTATCTTAAGAATATTTCCTCGATATAGAAGCGTCATTATCCTTCTATCTACAACTCTGCCAAGAGTAATGTTAAGTCCTATTTTTATTAAAGGGAGTTAAGTGTTAAAGACTTGTATGCACAGGTCGGATTTTTGTAAACACGCTAGTAAACACGCTCTGAGTGATGCGAGATTTTTCTTAGTTGGGAGCTGTATGCTCAGTAATTTTTGAACACAGCTCTACTGTCTAGTTGCTAGTTTGTTTTTAAAAAATACGATTAAAAAAAGAGTGCTTGAATGTTCGGGGTGTTTGTTGGGGAAGGTTACGGGGGAGCCTGAGCTGTGGTCTCTCGCGGTGAGTCCGCGCATGTGTACTTTTTATTGAGTTGTACTGAGATACAAAAATCTCGGGACAGTAGATTGCTGGCAGAGCTTGGAGATGGCCGTTTCTTCCATCTCGCTAGTGTGTTTACAGTATATTTTTGTAAAGGGGAGAATTCTGATATACTGAAGAATGTTTTTCGAGGCCATGAAATATACAGGCCGGGATTATTATTGATGAAGATATTCACGCAAACCTTTGTTACTTATGGATGTTTACGATGGTCTCTTATGACGAGAGATACTGCGAGCTGCTTTGTTACGCAGCCTGTTTTTTCTCCCCATTGGATTTACTTACGAGATATTTAAGATGTTGGAAGTTTGTTCCTGATGAACACTTAGTGTACTAATGTACTGCGCTGAGGCCTGTGATGTAGGCAGTCCTCTTAATGGATATTTTGCTGTATTATCATGAAATGTGAGCTGTTGCGAACTGCGATGTGTGCAGTTCTTTTGAGGGATTTTTTTTTTTTTTGCTTGATTACTATGGAATTTGTGGATTTACCATTGATGCTCCATGCTGTATTATGAACTGCCGTCCCATGATGTCTTCGTGAGTCTGTTGTAATAAATCGTTTAACGTTACAGCTTGTTCCAAACATTTCCTGACTCCTACGTTTAAAGTGGTGTGTGATTTCAGTCTGTTAGATGAGAGAACCCTTAACATTCGCGTATACAGATAGTCATATTTACACACCTGTCGGCCATATGTAAGCCCGACCTATGCTGATCGCATCTATCAGCGAAAGATAATAACATTTGTCTTCTTGGGCTACTTAGACTTTAATAGTAATCTTGTGCAAAGGTAGACACATTTGAAGGCCCATATTAGATACTGTTGAGTTTTGGCCACTGTTGGACAACTACTGCAAAGCAGGGGAGGCTATCTGTGACACGGGTGCTTGCGTAGAATAGAAGGACTGAAATGGTTTGACAAAGTCACAAATGTGGAACTGATGACAAGAACTAGACAAGTGCCAGTGGAACAACAGCTGAGAAGAAGACGCTGGCGATGTGGAACCAGGCCAGAAGCAGGACAGCTAATAGGATAGTATGGTGCTCTCTCTGGCTAACCTCTACACCCCAGGGTAGAAAAAACGACTAAGTAAGAAAGTAAGGAGCTGTCATAGACTAGAAGGGGGGCATCAAAGAAGAGTTGACTACACGAAGAGCAGCAGCTGGGAGACTTTTTCAGCTCATAAATCGAAGATTCCTCAGCTTAAAGAAAAAAAAGCTGTTTCCAGTCTTGACTTATGGGTGTAAGTATGTGTCGCAGGCATCGCTGATTAACAGTTGGATGGTGCACACTGCCTTTGTTTACCCAGGATCTTTTGCCTCAAGCATTGGTGATTGACTTTTCCGTATGTTGGCCGTTTATATACAACACACATTTAATGACCACATAATACCACGTAGCAACTCTGGTACAAACATGGGAACGCCGCATTCAACTGGATCAAATGTTTATTTACACTAATTATAACAAATGTCGTCGGTGACCCCTCCAACAATCTGGGTCCACCCGACTCTCCTCTCTTGAACACTAATAACTTTCATACACCCATGTAATTCAGAATGTCACTGTCTGATGCATATTGTCCCTTTGAGGACAGTACAGGTATATTATTGGAATGCGCTCAGGTTATTAAGATAGTTTTACCAGACTGACTCCGGGGAATGTAACTTTTCCTGATTATGGTGGCCGCTATCTTAGTACACTTATCCACAATCGAATTGTCATAACTAGTTTACCATACGTACCCTTCCTTCCAAATAAAGCTTCACCGCTCCTTCCTCCTTGTACTATTGTCGGAACTCGTCAGCCTATATATCTATGGAGGCTTATGTCTACACAACCCGGACTTGGGATATCTAAGAGACAATACATAGTCTCCTTTAACTAGTGGTCGCCTTCAATATGGCTGCCCTGCTTCTGTCCCGACGTCTCTCACGCTTCTGCCTGATGCTGAGAAAAAACGTGCTTAACCTCCTTCTGTTTTGACCCTTTCTATGCGCATCATTTCCGTACATCCCTTTTTTATACCTCGTCTATACCAACTCATGTTATACTTCCCATTCTTCTTTCCCTTACTGCCACATAAGTATTGTTTGTTTGTTTGAATCCCTGGGCGCGAGTTATTCACTCTTTTGCCCTTTAGGGGACGAGTTATTTACTCGTTCATACCCTTGAGCCAGACCGCCTCGGAAGGCGGTGGCGCAGCCACCGCCGCCCTTCTGCACATGGTCCGTGTTGCCACACGGCCGGGAAGCCACCCATCGTGACACCAGGCGATGGTACCGCAACCCGCCGTGCATCCCACACGGTATCAGACGATTAGGGGGTGTGTTTTGGGCTTTCTTTCAACCCCAGGGAGCATCCTAGACTCGAGACAGGGTACACCAGGCCCACTTTGGCGTGTGTGTAATGTACTGCCTCAAGGTTTGATAACTCTCTACCCTGCAAAGGGGGTTAAACCTCCGAGGACAGTGATGACTGGCAGAGAGGCCAGTCACCAGTGGGCTTTGTTGCAACCCCAGGGAACCTCTTGTCGGGTGGCGAGAGTGCAATGCCACGAGAAAAGTGGTTCTCTACCCTGCAAAGGGGGTTATATCTCCGAGACAAGACGTATCGAGGGATCGGCACAGCCAGCGCCGAGCCTCTACCACTGCCGAGCTGCATTACCAAGAAGAAACAAGCTCCGGCCCGTCTGAACTGGGAGGACCCGGACCCGGGACCAAACAGTCTCGATAGATCACGGCTCTGTTCATCAATGGCGTAGCAGCGACCGAGCCTCAACCACTGTCAAATGACGTTATCGGACACAGACACATATCACTGCCTCTACTTTACTGGGAAGACCCGAAAGCCGGGACCACACACAGTCTTGAGAGGACAAAGATCGCTTGCAACGCCACATAAGTAAGGACATACAAAGACGCCCAGCTAATTGTGATAAAAGGCATTCTTTGTTCTAGAAGTCTGTAACAAAATAACCTCGATCGTCACATTTTCCTGTGCCATCCTGTAATTCATTCTGTGCTCTTCACTTCTTTTTCCCCCACCTATGACAGTACTTGGTATTTTCAGTTCATTGTTTACACTTCCTTCCTTCAATTCTTGTCATGTTGGGGCTTTATCGGCTATCTTTACTGAATATAGTAATCAATGACTTTCATTTGAACCCATGTTGACACCTATATCTGAAGAGTGAAATAATGTTTACGAATGCGTAACACACTCCAACCAGATATGAATGGGAGCATACAATTAATATGTAAAAACATTGGGATGGCCACAGTCATTTGTCTTATCACTGATAATATTTTTCTGTTTGGTCGGGCTGTTGCTTGAAAGTTGTTTACTGAACCAAGTAAATGATATAATTCTTTCCGGTCAGACTTCTTGTAGGTAATGGTTAAGATAAGTTATCCACCATGACATAAATTGTCTGTGATAGATCTATGAAGTCGTGAGCGTAAACATGATGGAAACCAATGAAAGACGAAATACCTTATATGGGAAATGACTTGTAAAAATCACATTTTATGTGTCACGCAGGAATTTTCCACGAGAGAAGGGGTGGGGATACACCCTTACCAATATACGCAAGCTGCATGTCATTGGTTTGGCCTTTGAGATGTTAAAATATAGCATTTCGTATTGGAGCCTTGTCATTTTAGTAGCAATGTGGATTCGTGGGCCGAATGTTGCCTTATACTCTAGCACCATTTGAGTATATGTCACTGATAATTCCACTCGTAAAGAAGACAGCCGGACAAGCCAGAATAAAGAATGGAATCAGGATTCTAATTTTAAGGACTAGACAACGTGTTTGAACATCTTGTGGACTTAACCACAAGAAAACTCTACCTTTACTAATACGGAAAGCCCGGAATCCTGGGAACCTGAAAACTAAGTCATAGTGGGATTCTAGTAAAAAGTAATACTCCAGACCACATGTAAGAGGACTCTTAACCAAGTTGCGGAAACTATTTCTCAGAGCCAGACGTCTGTGTAAAAAGGTAAAGGAAAAGGATCCCGTTACACGCCCATTGAGGCATATTGGGATTATGGTGTTAGGCCCATATTGTTTTGACCATCGGCAGACTAGGGGTGATGTGGTCAGCATCCCGCCGGCCGCTCTGATACCCAAATGGGGCTGGGTCGACCAAGAAGCCGTTTGCGGCCTAAAAAAATCTCACGTCATCTGGGGATCGAACCGTAGACCACTGAGCTAGGAAGCCAGTGCACTAACCACTATGCTACCGCGGTCTGTGTATTGCCAAAGATATTTGGGGTAAGTTGTACATTTGATATTTCTATATTTTGCATTATTAACATGTGAAAATTTCTAGCGGATGTCCAAGTCATACGAGGTTGGCAACCTCAGTATATAGAATAATGGTTTCATGAAACACCACGTCCAAGAGCTGGTGGCTGCTTCATGCGGGTGTTTCATAGAGAACCAAAATCAGAGGTATTTCCAAGTTTCCTATTGAGCAGGGAGTGGATGATGACAGAAGTGATATCCATACAGCATTATATTAACCTTTTCAACCAGTGCAAATGTATATGTAGACATGTTTTATATAAATGCAATGGGTGTTTTCATCTCACTGGGATTAACATTAAAACCTCAGAGAGGGTAAAGTTCTAAGGCAGATGGTATGGGGGAATAAAAGAGGAAGGGAAGGGACATCTGATTTTTTTTTTTTTTTTTTTTTTTAATTTGATGATGAGAAATATCCCGTTCAACCTCCGATGGGTTATAATTAGTATATTTTGTTTTCAATGACTTTCATTTCTTGTAAGTCATATTTATTATAAGAGGCGAAAGCAGCATTATATACAATGAAAGCGACAACTCTTTGTCAGTGGAAGTACGAAAGAGAGTTCTTCAGTCCTGACACATGAAAGTGGGTCATGGACAAATAGTAAACAAGCAGAAAAAGCCTCTCATTAGAGCCTAGCGATACCGCCCTTCCTTTCATCTTCAGACATCGTCACTTTCCTGTGATTTTGGCTTTTTCCATGACAATCAACAAAGTGCATGGACAATCATTTGATCATGCAGGTGTAAAACCTACCAGAACTAGTCTTTGCTCATGGCCAACTTTATGTTGCGCTCACGAGAGGAAAGAACCCAACCAATCTTAAATTATATATCCTGGACACAGTCTACGGGCAAGATTTTAAAAGATACACGAACATTTACGAGAAATGTTGTCATAAAAGAACTATTAGTTAATTAGTCAATTTCAGGTCCATTAGATCAATATCACTTCTCTCCGTGTCATTTAGGAAGGTTGCCCCATAGCTTCATATTTCATGCACCCATATAATTTTTACTACAAAGATCTGATGACTGTGACCTGAAATAAAATAACCAAAGTAGAAATAATGCCGTCTTTAGGACATGTAACAGAAAAAGCACACTTTAATTAAAAACCCGTCAATTTCTTACTAGTTATATAATACTTATGCTGTATAATTATACCCATGATCAGGAAAAGGGAAAACATGGAGCAGACGAATGTTCTTGAATTTAAGACAGTCGAACACCTGCTGCAGTACTGCCCAACCTACAATAATGAACGGGGTAGCATATGGCAACAACCCACTTCTGTCAACGAAAAACTGTTTGGAGATGTCGGGAACCTTGAGTTGACTGCTGCCTTTATTAGTCATAAATGTGGAAGTCTGAAGGCGAACGAGGAAGAAGAAGAAGAAGAATTTAAGACGATATAGCTCATCAGTCGTCAGAAGCAGCAGATAATCAGGACTAGAAACTCACAAGACACCAAACAACTAGAATAAAGAACATATGAACTGTGAAGACTCAAACCCAGCCCGTCCACGTAATAGCATCGCCTTGCTGAAAGAAAGAGAAGCAGAACCTTTTCACACAATTGATCAGCTTCGAATGTGATTTTGTTTTTAAATCGTGTTTTATTTGCCATTTGTATTATTTTTTTGTATTCATTACATTTTTAAATTTGCATGCATGAGAACCAAGACAACATCTTCGTCATTTCTGTGACTGTTAAGCACTTGAATGACAACGTTTATGATTGGAAATGGTGGCCATTCAATGCTCTCTGGTCTGTGTGCTGTGTGAGTGTGGTGTGTGTGTGTGTGGTGTGTGCTGTGTGTGTGGAGTGTGTGCGTTTAACAAATAACTTGAAAAAAAGCACTACGGCGCGTCGAAAAAAAAATTATGTTGATTTATTTAACTCTAGCTCGAACAACTGCAACTTTTTCTGTGCCTAATTAACTGGCTTCAAGACCTATTTACCTCTTGTGTAACCTCTTCTGTCATCCCTCCTCTCTTTCCTCATCCTCCTCTCTCTCGCCCCTCTCTCTACCTTCGCTCCCCCTCTCACTCACTCACTCCTAGCCACCTCAATGGACCAAATAACCTTATCAGAACACGAGAATACACAACATTGACTTTGCCACACCAGGCACAAAACTGATATCCCCACCACCGAATACAACACGGGCTGTGGATGACGTCATCGGTATCGAGTGGTCGTCCTTGCCTTACTGAGAATGTCAAGTGATTCCTAATCTTTTCTCCCTTTGATGAGTCACGCACACAATACAACACGCGCGCGCACCCACACATTTACACGTGCGCGCTTCCACACACTGAGGGAGAGATGGAAGTCAACGTTATTCTGAGATGTAAGATTAATAAGAATAGTGCGATTGTAAATAGTAGTGTTGATTGAAAAATAATAATTAATAGATATAGTCTTATTGACGCGTGGATCAGCTGAAAAAAAAGAGAAATATTCTAAAACATAAAACATTGCAAGAGTTTAATCAAGTAAAGTCAAGCCATGTTCCGTGTCTCGAGGTGTAGGCGATCATGATACTCTACAGTTTTCAATTGTTTATGTTGTTGTTATCGTTAATATCTTGCTCTGCCGTCGTGTCAAACTATCCGTTATCATTTCAACTTTTCTGTCCTTCTAATTTCCCCGTGGTCACGATATTTTAGAGCTTTCTTCCTCGCTCTCATTCCCAATGAAGATTTATATTTTCTCTTGTTCTTTTTCCTCTTTCTTTTCTTCTTCTTCCTTTTCTGTTTCTTCTTATCATTATTGTTCTTTTTCTTCTTCTTTTATTGTGTCTTGGGGCACAAGCGACCATGTCTTTCCACAACTTCCTGTCTCTAATACTGTTTTCTACTCTGTTCTTTCCATCCAATGATGCCATACTGTCCAGCATCTTCTCTGTCGTCCTCTATCTATTTTTCCTTTAATCCATTTGGTATGATATATTCCAGCTTTCTTCTGTTTCTCCTTACATCTGTTATTATACTTACTGATCCATTAGCTCTCTCCAAGAATTCTTTGTTAGCTATCTTAGTTGTCCATATAATTCTTATTAGTTTTCTGAGAAACACTAGCAATAACCCGTCAATATTGACAGGTTTTTAATTATAGTGTGTTGTTTCGGTTACACGTATAACAGAGGGTACTATTACCACCATTCACTGCAGGCGACCGTCATTAGATATTTGTAGTGAAAAGTATTTGGATGTATTAAATATGAAGACATGGAGTAACTGTTCGTGCATCTTTTAAAATCGTGACTTTCCATAATCAAATTGTTCATGCACACCTTCATTTGCACACCTTTCTATGTTCGGGAGAGTACATATAAGGGAAACAATACAATTATTGTTTTTATCAGTTGTGAGGTTGCTTTGGAAGAATTAATATTACAAATACGCGGCAGTTCAAATCTTAAGACAGATATTTTAAAACTGACAGGTTGGCACTAGGTATCACAGCACATTCAATTTACCATCATCGCTTTCCTTTTCGGCAGATTCTGGAGCAAGAGGTCCCTACTACAGCACGTTCCGTAAATGGGCTGTTGTAAAGAGTTTTTGCAGCAGTTTATTCCACATAAGGCATAGTATAACAATAGGGCTGTTGTGCGCGACAGTAGACTGGGAGCGGCAATATTTGTCAAAAACAAGGCGTTTCGCTTAAAGTTGGAATTTTTATTTTCATTATTTAATTTATCTTTTTGAAACGACCTCAATAATTGTCGGGCGTTATTAATTTTCACAAAGCTGGAAAGAGGTTTGGTGTTAGGTAAAGGCTAGCGGTTTCACAAAGCTCGAAACAGGTTTCGTGTTAGATTAAGGCTATAGCTGTATGGTAAATATGGATAGCCAATCTCGAATTATGGAGCAACATGGTGGACCTTGTCTTCTATCGTCGCTACCTACCTAAAACAGAATAAATACATCCAATCAACAACAGACAATAATATAATTCAGACTGAAAAAACAAACATCAGCTGAATAGGCTACACAGCGGGTAAACATGCATGGATATTAGTGGTATCTATAGACATACATTTAAAGATACGAAGATTCTGTATTTACTTAATAGCGGCGCGGAATCGCAGAACTATCCGTCAACAAAATAGCCTCATTGTGACGAAATGTCAGTCCCTGTCCTTTTGTATGATCTCTCACACCTCCAGCCCTACGGCAGAATCTTTACTTCTTCATTTTCTTTCTCCGATTGCTTTTATTTGGCATTTCATTTTTCCCTTTCATACATTTTATTCTTCATGCTGGACATAGCATGGGGAAAGTCTCTAACACGCCACTCCCCTATGGCAGTATTTGCTACGGAAGTAATTCTTATCTTATTGTGTCACATTCACGCTTCACGAAGACGTGTTAAGTTACGCCTGGTTATTAGACGGTCAGCGACAATATTTTATCGCATAATCTGTCTGACCATCTTTTCAAGCGACGGTGCTTGTTTATCCAAGCTTGTGTTGGGCAGGAGTGCTGAATAGAACCATATTTGTTTGTCTGGCAAAACACAGGTAACTAGCGACCATCCCTGAGTCATTACGCCAGAAAAACACGGTCACAATATTATGATGGACAAAAATCTGTCTGTAAGTGTGTACACGAGGGCATCGGACAGCATATTACCATATATGGGAGATTTAACCTTTGCAAAATTTTTCCATGTCGGAAATATTTTGGAAGTACCACACCCGGCCTTTTTGAATATGATTGGAGTGTTTATTTAACTCCATAACAAACGAAGGCGTGGGAATATAGGAATATAGGCTGACCATTTTGCAGTTTTATTTCACTGTGAATTTCAAGCTCGCCAAGACAACATCAGTCCTCGCCAGAGTGAAGACTAGATTCATAATTCCTTATTTAACCGGACCTTTTATTGGAGAACCAAAGAAGACTTGCAAAGCACAGGAAATATCTACATTTTAATAAGGAACACCGGGACTAGGAAACTGAAGAAAGTTTTCGGAGTCAAAAGAATTGATGTTAAAATTATCGACCCCCAAACCACGTGCAAAAAGGCAGCTGCCAGAGCCTTTTTTTAAGTCCTCTGAGCAAAAACGTATGTAGCCAATATTGGCGTAAGTAGTGCATTTTCATTCAATATTTTATTACTAACATGTGAACTAACATACATATATGTGCATTTTAGTATGTGAAACTAGCTATTGGAGGTCAAAGTCATTTGAGGCTGGTAACCTCAGCGTATATAATGATGATTCATGAACCACCAGTGCACGGGCTGGTGATTACTTTATTGATAGTTTCGTAAAGAGAACTAAAAGCATAAAGTAGTTCCAGGTTCCCTATGGAGCAGGGAAGGAAAGATGAAAGAAATGATGTACATTTTAAGAATAATACTTAGAGTTTGAAAGCTTTTCACTCAGTGTAAATGTAAACGACAAAAAATATTCATTTTAAAGTAATGGAAGTTTCAAACTTTTCAACAAGTGTAAACGTAAATGAAACATAAATGAATTTATATTGTGAACACTTTTTCAAACAGTGGAGATGTAAATGTAAACCGTATTATATCTGTACGTTTAACCTTTTCATTTAAATGTAATGTAAAGCTGAAGCTATTCAGTTCAAATGTAAAGGAAGTTTTATACCGAAGGATTAAATTTAATTCTCATCGAGGGTAAATTCTGACATGGGATGGTAGAATAGAAGAGGGGGCCACATATCTATGTGTCGGACAACGCCATACTCAGAAGAGCGTTTCGTTTCTATTTCTATTACCATTTATTGGTGGTACCAGAAGAAAGTACTATCTCTGGAACCAAGTGAAGGTAGAAGTGGACTGACGTTGTGCGAGACGCCATCATAGGAGGGTCTTATAGACAGACGCAGAACCAGCTTGGCCGTTACTCCTTGACGTTTTGGGAACGTGCGGCGCCTGAACTTTGACCAGAGACGAGTGACAGCAGTGTACAGAAAACCTACCCATCAGGAGGAGGATTACAATCATCACTGGCAGCAAAGTTAACCTATATGCTGCCACTTGAACTTCTTATCCAAAACCCATCACCCGAGTGATGAAAACGCCATTTTGCAACTATTATTCCTTTCTTTTAAACTGTTAAACTTAAAGTGATAATTAAATTTTGTTATTTCTAATTATACAAATTTAACTTCGATTCAATCATTTTAAATGTACTACATGTCTGTCTCAGTCAAAGATACTAACACACACTCTAAACAGAGCTAAATTATTATAATAATTCCACTGATTAACTCAGGGGTGGGGGCTTAACGAGCTAGAATAAACCATTGCGTAAATTCTTCATAAAAGGTGTCGACAGATTACAGAATTAACGTGCTCAGCAACAGCCAGCATTGTTTTCGCTTATTTGAATATCTTGTGAAGACTCCCATGTGATAGAAGCTTTACTACTCTTCTATCTACATTTCTGCCAAGAGTAATCGTGTGTAAAGAAAGACTCCATTGAAGTCTATAATAGATACTCTTGAGTTTTGGCCACTGTTGGACCACTACTGCAAAGCAGGGGAGGCAATACCGTCACACTCATGCAATGGGTATTTTACACAAACCCGAGCTATATTTAAGAAATAATTACCTTACGTTTCCGATAATTTGGTATTTACAAGTTTTCTCCTTTTGAATATACTTAGTCGAGATCAGATTTGAACACGAACTCCCATTTGCCCACCCAAAAAAATCCCGTTTTAAATGTTATTATCTACACATGTGAAACTGCATGAACTTGGAGTTTAGATAAAACGAATTATTTATTGTTCATTTTTTTTTTTTTTTACGAAGATGTTAAACTCTTTACAGCAGATACTATAGTAATTTTTGAAGCATCTAAAATCTAAACAATGACTCCACAGCAACAACTAATAAATTGAATATTTATATGAAAATTGTGTTTTTTAAGTGATTCGTCCATTAGACAGAAGAGCTTCGTCGTCGGCATAATCGAGACCGTTAAACTGTTGTCAGAGTCGACTGAGTTCATCATTCGTTGGCTGAATCTTGCTACTAAAATAACCGAATCTATAACCAGTTAGAAAAATATCGTAGCATTAGGCATTCTGGTTCATATTCTAGCGAACTAATGGGAAATTAAATGTTTTTGTTGTTGTTGTTTGTTATTTGTTTAAAACTAAATTATTTAATCTGTTAGGAAAAAAAATATCAAAGAACACTAGCCTCTGTTACGAGATCACGCAACAGATCTAACGATTATGGAATAATGGTACAAACTTCACAACTTTAGCCTGGAAACATCAAAGTGCCATAACTGTGCTCACATTACTACTTGCATTGTTATTCGTCATTAATAACTGATTTGAAAGATAGCCAGATATTGTTTTCCTACATGTGAGGAAAAACGGAATGATCTAAAGCACATCAAAAAGCCCTTTTTGCGATTAAATCGTTCGCTAATTTGTTTTAGCTGTATTTGGCATTCTATTAAGACAATAAAGTAGGGGTTTAGCAGCGACATCCACTACACATCGAAATTCAAGCACCTCATTCCACTGCACGGCAAAGGTCAAGCAGCGACTTCCACTACTCCGCAAAGATCTATCAGCGACCTCCACTACACAGTAAATATCTACCAGCGATCTCCAATACACAGTGACGATCTAACAGCGATCACCACTACATAGAAAATATCTACCAGCGGTCTCCACTACATAGTAAATATCTACCATCGACCTCCACTACATGGAAAATATCTACCAGCGACCTCCACTACATGGAAAATATCTACCATCGACCTCCACTACATGGAAAATATCTACCAGCGACCTCCACTACATAGAAAATATTTACCAGCGACCTCCACTACACAGTATAGATCTACGAGCGACCTCCACTACATAGAAAATATCTACAAGCGACCTCCACTACACAGCAAAGATTTACCAGCGACTACCACCACACAACAAAGATCTACCAGCGACCACCACCAAACAACAAAGATCTATCAGCGACCTCTACATAGAAAATATCTACCAGCGACCTCCACTACACAGCAAAGATCTACCACCGACCTCCACTACACAGCAAAGATCTACCAGCGACCACCACTACACAACAAAGAGCTACCAGCGACCACTACTACATAGCAAAGATCTATCAGTGACCTCCACTACACAGCAAAGGTTTACCAGGGACCACAACTACACAACAAAGATCTATCAGCGAACTCTACATAGAAAAAATCTACCAGCGACCTCCACTACACAGCAAAGATCTCCCACCGACCTCCACTACACAGCAAAGATCTACCAGCGACCTCCCCTACACAGCAAAGATCTACCAGCGACCACCACGTAGAAAATATCTACCAGCGACCTCCACTACACAGCAAAGATCTCCCACCGACATCCACTACACAGCAAAGATCTACCAGCGACCTCCCCTACACAGCAAAGATCTACCAGCGACCACCACGTAGAAAATATCTACCAGCGACCTCCACTACACAGCAAAGATCTCCCACCGACCTCCACTACACAGCAAAGATCTACCAGCGACCACCCCTACACAGCAAAGATCTACCACAGACTTCCACCACACAGCGAAGATCTACCAGAGGCTTTCACTAAACCGCAAAGATCAACCAGAGACTTCCACAACACAGCAAAGATCTACTAGAAACTTCCACTAAACAGCACAGATCCACCACAGACTTCCACCACACAGCAAAGATCTACCAGAGACTTCCACTAAACAGCAAAGATCAACCAGAGACTTCCACTAAACAGCAAGGATCTACCAGCGACTTTCCCACCACAGCAACGATCTACCAGAGACTTCCACTAAACAGCAAAGATCTACCAGAAACTTTCACTAAACAGTAAAGATCTACCAGCGAATATCTAAGCTCATTGTTCTTTCTGGGAGGTCACTGCGAAGACAATGAAATAATGGAATTACTGCTACCTCATGTAAGAAGTGGATAAATGTGTTCTGGTGTCAGATTGTAACGGCTGCGTCATTCTTCTGATTTTACCAGCAGAGGCATGCTGCACCGGCAACAGCTTCACCTATTTATTGAAGCACCCAGCCTTGTGCCACCGAGACATCGTATCAGGGGCACGCTCCTATAGTCAGAAATGATTTAAACGGATAGATAGATAGATAGATAGATAGATAGATAGATAGATAGATAGATAGATAGATAGATAGATAGATAGATAGATAGAAAGATAGAAAGATAGAAAGATAGATAGATAGATAGATAGATAGATAGATAGATAGATAGATAGATAGATAGATAGATAGATAGATAGATAGATAGATAGATAGATAGATAGATAGATAGATAGATAGATAGATAGATAGATAGATAGATAGATAGAAACAGATTCAAACGGTCTGCTACTGAATGACTAGGGACTCGGTGTTTTTTCCAGTGCACGCGAATTTACATTTAAATGAAAAGGTAGAATATGTTTAAATTTACATTTCCACTGATAGAAAAGTGTTCACAACATAAATTGAATATGTTTTCATTTATGTTTACACTGATTTGAAAAGTTTGAAACTTCCATTAATTTTAAAATGAATATTTTCACATAGACATTTACACTGGTTTGAAGTTGTAAGTATTTTAATTAGAATGTACATCATTTCTTTCATCTTTTCCTATCTGCTCCGTATGGAACCTGAAACAACTTTATGCTTTTAGTTCTCTTTACGAAACTAGCAATAAAGCAATCTCCAGCCCTTGCAGTGGTGGTTCATGAATCATCTTTCTATACGCTGAGGTTGCCAGCCTCAATTGACTGGGACATCCACTAGCGATTTTCACATATTAAAATTCACATGGTAACATATATATATATATATATATATATATATATATATATATATATATATATATATATATATATATATATATATATATATATATATATATATATATATATATATATATATATATATATATATATATATATATATATATATATATATATATATATATATATATATATATATATATATATATATGTGGTAAGAGAGAGGTTATTGATGTTACTACACTAAGGGTAAACAAAGTGAGGTCCAGCATGTAAGTTCCCTGAGTCTAATTGATGATGATGATGATGATCTCAGGGTACCTATCCCCTACCTATCTAAGATCTCAATCTGTGTAAAATAATCTCTGTGATGTTGTGTGGCAAGTGTCTAGGGTAATGTATCTATTGTGATGTATGAACAATGTCAAACATAACTTTAACTCAATAAAAGTGAAGTAAGTAAGACTGTTGGTAAAGTTATATTAATATATTACAATTTTTTGTTTTCCTGTACCTCAATTCTTTTGGGACAGGAATGTTTTCAAATCAAGAAAATGTTATTTACAACATATCAATAAATAAAGAGGACCCTTTGTCCATAACTGGTCTATTAAAGTGTCACTGTATGTGTATCCCACAGTCTGATTTAATATTTTCTATAACCAAGAGTCAATTATGTGAGGGTCTGTTGGTATCATCACGCCCACAGGAATTTATGTTCTTGTTGTGGAAATTGTTAAGATGAGATCTCATATGCCCATGTAAAGGGACTTGACCTGACAGCCTGTCTGAGGTGGATGACTGAAGACTATGCAAGGTCAACACAAGAGTTGTCTTCTGACCACCGATGCAGCATGCAGCTTTACTGAGGCTTCAGTGTACACAAGGTCTGCCTGCACCAGGTTTCCTGCCACCACTAAGTAATAGGCAATATAACCCTGAAAAAGAAGGATATTCCCTCCCTTTTATATGCTGGCTATAACAATTCCACAACTAATCACTACTAAGATTACCTGGGGGTCAGTCACGTGTGCGAACCATTTGCACCAGACCCTATTTTCTTTGACTTCACTCCGTCCTGTGTTTACATTCTTCTTCCATATGGCTGCAACGCCCCTGTCACCTTAAGCATTGATTGTCTTCCCTAAAATCAGCTGGGGTAGTATGTTTTCATGTGTCATTAGAACACTGTGGCACTGCAAAAGATTGCTAGTGGCCTCTGGACTTACAGTCGTAATATTTTATGGCAATATTCACACACAAATTAGTTTTACTTCCCTCTAAGTCTGCTAAGGCATTTCCTTCTTAGATTGTCGTAACCTCTTCCAACTGCCAATGACGAACTACAAAATATGGCGCACAATCTGTGGTTAGTTACATGCTAATGAAATAATAATACTTATTTATCTTATCGCAAGTAAAGAATAATCACACAATCACAGGATTGACTAGCAGTAAATGGCTCAATTCCAGACTGCTGTGACGTCCAGACGGCAAAGGCATTTGTCACCAACGCTTTGCATCTGCTCTCAACCTTCATGTGCTTAAGTTTTTCTCAAATGGCGGACTTATTCAAGCAGGGTTAAAAGTTATCAATTCCAACCAGCCAATCAAAAGACGCGTCAAAAAAACCAACTAATTTTGGACCATAAACATTGAGCGTTCTTCGGTGTGTTCGCTCGTCTGATTTTATTTATATATTATATATCTCAGTTATTTATAGACCGATTTTTAATATCAAAATTGATTATTAAACGGCCAGCTGTCCTCTATCTACCCCTATAGTTTCCTTTATTTATTTCTCCTCGTTTTCATCTGTGTAATTTTTAAGTAATTAATTGTGCTTTTTCCCGAACTGAAAATATTAATAAAATAAATGTTTCTTCGTCAAGATAGTTTTATTAATAGGAAATCTTTATGGTATTATGTTAATCAATATCAGCGCTACAATTCCAGATATCTCTTTCCTTTTAATTCTCTTTAGTTTTTGAGGAATAAATTATTTAATTTTTGGTAAAAACACATATTAGACATTTTTCTAACTCCAACCAAAATTTTTATCGTTACTATACAACGAGGTAACAATCCGATTGGTTGTTAATTTTTACGACATTCGTTAATAAATATAAGGGGAGGGGGAAGGGGGGGGAAGGGGTGTGTGTGTGTTTGGGGGTAGTAACCTTTTTAACTTGGTGTAGTAGAAAAATTCAAATTCTTTTGTCAAATTGTTGGCGGTTGATTTTACGGTGGCCTTGAGACAAATTTCAAATGCTGTAGTTATTAATAGATTTTAGGAGTACGTTAGTTAATTTTCAAGCGGGGAAATTTTTGAACGTGTCATTCAGATCCACTTGACGACATATCTCCCCGGTTTGAAAAGCATGAACTACTAGTTCAGCTTTCACATCTGTATGTCAATCACGTTTAAATTATGTCCAACTAACTCTATTATTCCTTAGTGTTATCCTGGTTTACTGCAGGTGGGTCATTCAAAGTAGGCACTACTCAGGAAATTTGCCTCGGACCGCTGCAATCCAGAGATAAAACATTATGTTATGTTAATAAACAGCTGCAGGTGCTACTGCCTGTCAAATGCTGATTATCAATCAATATTCACCATTACTCTTCTCTGGGTCTGTCCAATGACATGTCCAGAGGTTTTAGATGTCCCTCAAGGTTGCAATATTTATGAGGAGAAAATCTATAAAATGGTGATATTTGAGTTATGTAGGGGTCCCAGTAATTTCCTCATCAGCTTGGATATAACACTCGGAGTAATTTCTAATCCAAAAGCAACATATAAGTTCCATGTGCCCCTCCGAAATGTTCACAGCCAACACTTGGTCTGAGCTCAAGCTTGACTGGAATTTGGAAAAACCCTCTACTAATATTCAAGTCTGACTCTTTAATCTGCCATTCAGATAAAGGCCATATTCACCAGCTGTTTTCTTAGCCCAACGGCAAGTGGTGATATAATATATAATAGGGGAAATGAGTTCCTGCATCAAGAATCAATTCTACTTTTTAGCATTTGCTATAATATGTGTGATCTCAATCCAATGTCCGTACAATACTTCCAAGTGGACTGTATAGGGTCGGTCAACTACCACTGTCACCGGTGCCCTTCCTAATGCTACTTAATATCCGTATTGTGAAGTGAGCTTGACATTAGGCAACCTTGCCAAACGCCCGCTCCCCACTTTTCTAAGGTTAACATTTAGTTTCGGTTTCAATGTTGGCCGATTAACCTCAGTTCTATTTTTAGATAGTTCCAGGAATCTCGATCTACCCTGTGTCGAGTGGGACTGATCTGTGTTCATGTTTACTCTTTGTGCCATACATAGAGTTGCCATTTTAAATAT
Organism: Oreohelix idahoensis; assembly: GCA_024509875.1. NCBI lineage: Eukaryota > Metazoa > Mollusca > Gastropoda > Stylommatophora > Oreohelicidae > Oreohelix > Oreohelix idahoensis. The sequence continues at coordinate 408,683 of JAMPIV010005862.1, read as the reverse complement.
TTTATGGGAAGACTGTTTGTGGAAAAGTGTTTCCCTATCCACTATATCTACCTTATCATTTTTATTTACCTTTTTACTTTTAGGCCCATGTTTATGATTGCCGCAATGCTTTTCTCTGTCCTGAGTATTATTTTCCCAACTTGGGGATGTTACCTTGCTACATTTTTCACAGGCCCCCACAAATTGTGCAATGTCAGCAGCTACTTGGGGCCAGTAGAATTTCACAGATGTCCTTTGACGGATGGTGCCAATTTTCTGATGCCCACCGTCTGGATCAACATGTGCATGTGCCATAACTTGTGCCCTATAACTCCATGGCAGTACTAACTGTCCATATCCTTTGGGTCCTGCTCCAGCTTTCCTGTATAGCAGTCCCTCCTTCAAATAAAATTGTCCTTTCTTAGGGTTGTTATGGCTGGTTGGCAATTTGCCAAAGCAACTTTTCAGTGATTTGTCTTTTGCCTGGGCCTTTCTCATCTCTCTCGGATGAATATTAAGTGGTGGTTCCTCCTCCTTACTAAGGGTCGACCTGACCTGGAGCGTGGCCATTATCCCAGGTTTTATAGGGCTCCCTAGAAACACAAATCTCTTTCCTAACACCAGCGGGTAATTAGGATCCTTACACACTGCTGCTCTAATCACTCCTTCCACGTACCTAGTTTTGACATTTATCCTGGCTACGGGAAGTGTCATGGTGGCTGTATCCTTTAATGCCCCGTGTAACTCCACTTTGTCTGTGGTATAATGCTCAGGGTGCACCAGGGTTGCACTCACAACTGAGTCATATTCCAATCCTGAATCGTAAAGGCACATCACGTTATTGCCATTACACTTTACCTTTTCACAGATGGGGGGATGAGGAAGTTCATGCTGCCCTGTAGACAGTTCCTTCTTTCCCTTGTTTCCCATTGTTATCATGCATGCAGCGTGATATGGAGGAACTTTCCTACCACATTCAATTGTATTATGATTATGCATCCTACATATTTTACACCATTTTCCTTCTGGTCTGTAGGGTTTCTTTTCATTTACTTGCGGGTTTCTGTCTCTAGGGTCAAACCTAGTCCTATCACAGTCTTGTCTGAATCTAGATGGTTGATCCCTACTATTAGTGTACTCATCTTGGTCTTGTGGGGTTCTGCTACTTTCTACTGGTTTCTTTCTGATACCAGCCACTTCTTTCTGGGCTGCCTGATATCTCTCAGCAACATTGAGAACCTCCCCCAACCTCTCTGCACCTTGTTCCATGAGAAATTTTCTCAGGTCTGGAGCCATGGACTCTCTCAGTTGCTCTATCATAATCATTTCCTTCAAATATTGGGTTTTCCCCAGAGCAGTCCATTTCTCCAAATATGTTTCCAATCTGGCAGAGAATTGGTGCTTGGTTTACCCAGACAGTAGCTTAGCAGTTCTAAACCTCTTCCTATACAATTCGCTATTCTTCTCATACCTAATTAATAGAGCCTGTTTTAAAAGATCATAATCTTCCTGTCGTGAAACGACTCTCCCCGACTTCTTTCTTCTGTCTATTATTTTTTTTCCCTCTACAAATTTCTCCTATCATTTGACAAGAGACCAAAAGTCTCTCTCTCTCTCTCTCGCTAATCATAGATTTAACAGTATTTCACTAGCTGAATTCTCACGGCAAAAGGTAATAAATTATTCCCTTAGCCAGCGAAATTCATTTCTAACTCGAAGGTGAAACACAGTACAACGACCGGAAGTGACCTGTGTTGGGTTCACGGAGGGAACTCATGTAAAACAGCCGGCAACGATGAACGAACGCTAGGGCGAGTTGAAACGAAGTTAACTTGATATCCATGCGACCAAAAGATGTATTTGCAACAATGCCACCCAAATCACAGCCCACCCCTGCCCGGGAACCTCACCTGGAATTTTAGGAGGGAATTATAAGCATTAGACCACTAACCTTCATTCGGAACAGACGTGAGTTTATGGGCCCTAGAGAGGGGCATTTCTGGTTGCAAATATCGGTACGGTAGTGAATTCGTTGAGCGAAGTAAGTAGATCTAACTAATACTGCTGATTTTATAACATGCATAATCATATGTTTATCAACAGCTTGCTATTGCAGTAACTTTTTGTAAAGTTTAAATGCATTTCATTTTCAGTGACAATAACTGTTATTTGCATCTTTACAGATCACTCAAACTAATGTATGAGTTTGCAAAGTTCCTAAACCTAATTAACTCCTGATCTTTATCTCACAGCCTGGCAGAAATAAGACAGGGTTAAAACATATGATGTTTATTATTGTTGTTACTTTGAGATTTGCATATTGATCCAAGCAAAATAGAAGTGTATTAGTGGTTCTTCTATTTTCTATTTCTTATAAGACTTCTGTGTTCTCTGCCAAGACTACAAACTTGATAACAGTGTCTCAATCACTTCTTCTCACTTTGTCACATAAGGGACATTAATGTGTTTTTCATTATGGAAGGTTCTTTACATGTATTTAATGCAATCCTATGCATATACCATGTTGTATGATTGAAGAACTATTTTATGTATGATTGAAGAACTATTTTATTATCAGTTATGAATGTTATTTGCTACAGGAACCAGGACTTTAAGAATGCTTGCAATTATTTAGCTATTTAATGAATTTACCACTTGACTGACAAAATGTAAGTCAGCAGTTCTCAAGCCTTGAGACCATGACTACCCTCAAAATGATTTACTGCTCGAGTAAGCAAGAATGTAAATCATTGGTTCTCAGACCTTGGCCGCAATGACACCCCACCAAGTTAAAGCAGCATAGGAAACTATTACCCAGTGGTTCTCAAACCATTGTTGACAGTGACCCCGGAATTAAAATACTGCTCTATGGGCACTAGGTGAACCAGTGGTTCTCAACCATTTGATGACCCCAGCCCCTACCTCACAGTTTGTGAAACTCATTGCCACATGGGGAAAACCACTGCTGTAAATAAGCAGACAGCCAGATAGAGACTGAGAACTCAAGATACACTATAATGTCAGTTAAGAAGTGGTAGTTCATATCTAATAGATAACACAGTTACTAAATAGTAGTTAACCTTGTGTTAATTTAATTTCTGATGGACGCTTACCGGCCATCAGACTTAGGAGATGACTGCTCTTGAAACCACTAATGGGATTTCAATTGTTTCCAGTCCACCCAGGTTGCGGTTACAAAGTACAAACCAGGTTGCGGTTACACAGTACTTAACTAGGTTGCAGTACCAGATACTAAACCAGGTTGCGGTTACCAGATACCTAAACCAGGTCCAGGGTACAAGTCCATGGTACCAAGATTACCCTTACCCAACCTTATCCTATCACCCAGTAACCATCCCACACATCCCATAAACAGAAGAGGTATTCAGCAGAGGTGACTTACCCCATCCTTATCTGTGATGTGCACTGAGTCCAGGGAAGCAGACTCTGACACCCTCTGAACCCATTAACTGTTATAAGACCAACCTACTGGGGCAGACCAAACCAAGAGAGTTCGAACCACAATCATCTCCGCAGCTAATACAGTCCTTGAGGAGAGTTGAGTATAAAACCTACCAGCAACACTACCATAGAAAAGATCTCTGGTCCAAGTGATGACCACACTAGTTGATTTTTTTTTATAAACAGTAGAGCTAAACTTTTTTTTCATATATTTATATATATGTATATTAAAAAAAAATGTAAGATTCCATACCCTTTTATCCAACTTTACATAACAGAGTCTGTTGTTATTTTTCTTGTTAACTTTATTTGGGTTGTATTTTGTTTTAAATATAAATCTACACCCTGGGGGCTCAGCCATAATTCAATTAACTTCTATTGGGTCGGGATATTTTAATTGTGGCTGGACACCAAATCTCTTTCTCAACCTTATGTGCTTTACACAGTCCTTTTGTAGGATCCCTGAGGAAGAATTTATCGTCCAGAAAATATCCTGTTTAGGTACCAGAATTCTCTTTTTTAGTAAATTTCTAGTACACTATTTCCCGAAGAGAGGCAGTTTTCTTCAAACTCGGAAGCTATCAATAAGACATTATTATCTTTATTCTTCCATTCCATCCAAGCTGTCCTATCTCCTCAAAACACCTCGTGACAACTGGGACGCTCGTGTCCGGGATTAACTCTTATTTCATATTTAGACACTTGTCTGAGATATGAAAACTCTTTATCTTTCCTAGACCACTACTGCTGTAGGTACTTGTCACTTATTGGTGTCCAGGTCTAGGATTAGATTAAAGAGGGGACATATAAATTACCCTAGACTAAAATACATATAAATTTTTGCAAGAAAAACAGATTTTAAGTTGTGTTATGAGAACTCTTCTTGGTGGTACTGCTGGAAATTAGTTACCTATTGTTAACTAATTTTTAATTTGATGGTTATAAATGCTGGTTTGATTTAATATATGGTTTTGTAATACTTTAGTATAGTTAAGACTATAGAAAGTATTTTTGCCTTAATTATTGTTTGTGAGTTAGAGATCTCATACTCGCTCAACGAACCACTACGGATATAATGGAAGAATCTGTAGAGTTGAATGAGTGGAGAACATTCTGGACAGAGTTAGCCATTGAGTGTGAACTCTCCGGAGAAGAACTGGATACTTTTGTTTCACAAAAGATGGAAAAATGCAGGATGATAGAAGGACTGAAGAAATGGACCGCACAATCATATAAGATTGGAAAATTATGTGGCTTCTCTGGAAGTTTGCTGGAAAATTATGTCTCGGAACAGGAAGAATGTTTCATGAGCATAATGGGGCAACAGAAGGAAGGGAAAGCAAAATGCAAGGAAGAGAATGTGAAACATGAGAGACAAAGACAAGAAAAATCCCTCCAGTGTAAGGAAGAACTGCAAGAAATGGAAACTCAGTTTCAACCTACAAAAATGGAATCCAGGGATAAACTTGGATCTAGGAATACTCATCATGCCACTCCTTTGCCAGTTGCATCACCATACTCAGCGGTAAATATAACTGCACCACATGAAGCCAAGTCTATGTCTCAGAATTCAGGCTCAGACAGAGCAGAGGTACAGATATCTAAATGGAGACATCTAGACTATCCTGAAAACAAGATTGAGCACAGCGGTGCTAATAATCTGAAGAGACCTTCCTCATCCTCAGCAAAAACTCACAACAGGCATACCAACAACAACCGCACCAACAACCTGGTAAATAGGATCGCTCAACCAAATAGGATCACTCAACAGAAAAGGATTACGCAACCCTATGGGAAGGGAAGGGATGTTCTTGAACATCACCTGTCGGCCAACTTACATCAGTTAGACTGTATGCGCCGAGACCCAATCCCACAGACTTCTTACAAAGCTAAGGTCCCTACCATGGATGGGAACTTGACGAAGGCCCGGAGTGGATACAGGGATTCTCAAAATGTGGAGACTGCCACAGTAAATGGAGAACAAATCACCTGTTTGTATTATCAAGGTCTTGGGTGTGATGCCCTTGTCTCAGCCTCTGTCATCGACCTTGATCAAGTCACCGAAGAGGATGTTGAGGTAACAGCACCCATGATAATCAACAGAAGGATGATTTTGCCTTTAGCTTATGTAGAAGTTAGGTCGAACTTTGTAAACGGCAAAGTAAAGGCCGCAATATTAGATGAACGAATTTACCCGATACCTCAAGGAGGGAAATATATCATCTTAGGAGACTCAGCACGACCCAGAGACGGCGTGACTGAACAGGCTATGGAGACTCCAATGCCTAACTCATCTTCCAACATTTTCACTGAAAAGTTGGAAGAGTGCAAAGGGATTGACCACCCCAGTGCACTTAATTCTGAACAAGTTTTGATAGTCTCACCCACTATCTGCATGCAGAAAGTGAAGCCGGGCCAGAATTTCTTGGTACCTGGTGAGATGAAACATGTTTCAGAAATACCTTCCTTTAACATGGGAGAAGCGGCTGTAGAGGAACAGGACTCTCAAGCACTAAGACTTCACTCAGTTCCGATAACCTCACCCACTCTCTGGGATCAGAAAGTGAAGCGGGTCCAAATTTCTTTGGTACCTGGTGGGATGGAACATGTTTCAGGAATATCTTCCCTTAACACGGGAGAAATGGCTAAAGAGGAACATGAGCCTCAAGCACTTAGTCTTCAGTCAATTCCGATAACCTCACCCACTCTCTGGGATCAGAAAGTGAAGAAGGTCCAAATTTCCTTGGTACCTGGTGGGCAGGAACAAATGATAGACTTATCTTTCTCTGTCACTGGAGAAACAGCGATAGAGGAACATACATGCTCTCATACCTGGGAAGATAGGTATGTGTCCTTAGACAGGTCAAGCAATATGACTAAAATAAGGTTGTGTCTGAGGCTGGCAACCTCATCACGCAAAACTATTTGCTATAGATCCAATTGTAAGCAGAGTGTAGGCTTTAGGGCAAGCTCTTTGCCAGGAGGCAAGCTTCAATGGAGGATCCATAAGGGAGAAAAGAAGAGGGGGATATTTTTGCGAGCAGGCTTGCTCAACCCACCTCAACTACTTCTTGAAGAGGAAACGGATAGCCATGTGTGGATTACAGGCCTACCGTTCGACAGAGGAAAAAGTAGAAATATTTGGATTGAAGAATGGATGACACGATACATGAATGTAGTGTCTGACATAAGAGAAGAGTCGGCTCGAACTTAGTTGGCCGTTGGCTGAACTTTCAAAAGGGGGCTTATGTCGTGAAACGACTCTCCCCGACTTCTTTCTTCTGTCTATTATTTTTTTTCCCTCTACAAATTTCTCCTATCATTTGACAAGAGACCAAAAGTCTCTCTCTCTCTCGCTAATCATAGATTTAACAGTATTTCACTAGCTGAATTCTCACGGCAAAAGGTAATAAATTATTCCCTTAGCCAGCGAAATTCATTTCTAACTCGAAGGTGAAACACAGTACAACGACCGGAAGTGACCTGTGTTGGGTTCACGGAGGGAACTCATGTAAAACAGCCGGCAACGATGAACGAACGCTAGGGCGAGTTGAAACGAAGTTAACTTGATATCCATGCGACCAAAAGATGTATTTGCAACAATGCCACCCAAATCACAGCCCACCCCTGCCCGGGAACCTCACCTGGAATTTTAGGAGGGAATTATAAGCATTAGACCACTAACCTTCATTCGGAACAGACGTGAGTTTATGGGCCCTAGAGAGGGGCATTTCTGGTTGCAAATATCGGTACGGTAGTGAATTCGTTGAGCGAAGTAAGTAGATCTAACTAATACTGCTGATTTTATAACATGCATAATCATATGTTTATCAACAGCTTGCTATTGCAGTAACTTTTTGTAAAGTTTAAATGCATTTCATTTTCAGTGACAATAACTGTTATTTGCATCTTTACAGATCACTCAAACTAATGTATGAGTTTGCAAAGTTCCTAAACCTAATTAACTCCTGATCTTTATCTCACAGCCTGGCAGAAATAAGACAGGGTTAAATAATATGATGTTTATTATTGTTGTTACTTTGGAATTTGCATATTGATCCAAGCAAAATAGAAGTGTATTAGTGGTTCTTCTATTTTCTATTTCTTATAAGACTTCTGTGTTCTCTGCCAAGACTACAAACTTGATAACAGTGTCTCAATCACTTCTTCTCACTTTGTCACATAAGGGACATTAATGTGTTTTTCATTATGGAAGGTTCTTTACATGTATTTAATGCAATCCTATGCATATACCATGTTGTATGATTGAAGAACTATTTTATGTATGATTGAAGAACTATTTTATTATCAGTATATGAATGTTATTTGCTACAGGAACCAGGACTTTAAGAATGCTTGCAATTATTTAGCTATTTAATGAATTTACCACTTGACTGACAAAATGTAAGTCAGTAGTTCTCAAGCCTTGAGACCATGACTACCCTTCAAGTGATTTACTGCTCGAGTAAGCAAGAATGTAAATCATTGGTTCTCAGACCTTGGCCGCAATGACACCCCACCAAGTTAAAGCAGCATAGGAAACTATTACCCAGTGGTTCTCAAACCATTGTTGACAGTGACCCCGGAATTAAAATACTGCTCTATGGGCACTAGGTGAACCAGTGGTTCTCAACCATTTGATGACCCCAGCCCCTACCTCACAGTTTGTGAAACTCATTGCCACATGGGGAAAACCACTGCTGTAAATAAGCAGACAGCCAGATAGAGACTGAGAACTCAAGATACACTATAATGTCAGTTAAGAAGTGGTAGTTCATATCTAATAGATAACACAGTTACTAAATAGTAGTTAACCTTGTGTTAATTTAATTTCTGATGGACGCTTACCGGCCATCAGACTTAGGAGATGACTGCTCTTGAAACCACTAATGGGATTTCAATTGTTTCCAGTCCACCCAGGTTGCGGTTACAAAGTACAAACCAGGTTGCGGTTACACAGTACTTAACTAGGTTGCAGTACCAGATACTAAACCAGGTTGCGGTTACCAGATACCTAAACCAGGTCCAGGGTACAAGTCCATGGTACCAAGATTACCCTTACCCAACCTTATCCTATCACCCAGTAACCATCCCACACATCCCATAAACAGAAGAGGTATTCAGCAGAGGTGACTTACCCCATCCTTATCTGTGATGTGCACTGAGTCCAGGGAAGCAGACTCTGACACCCTCTGAACCCATTAACTGTTATAAGACCAACCTACTGGGGCAGACCAAACCAAGAGAGTTCGAACCAAAATCATCTCCGCAGCTACTACAGTCCTTGAGGAGATGAGTATAATACCTACCAGCAACACTACCATAGAAAAGATCTCTGGTCCAAGTGATGACCACACTAGTTGATTTTTTTTTATAACTAGTAGAGCTAAACCTTTTTTTTTCATATATTTATATATATGTATATAAAAAAAAATGTAAGATTCCATACCCTTTTATCCAACTTTACATAACAGAGTCTGTTGTTATTTTTCTTGTTAACTTTATTTGGGTTGTATTTTGTTTTAAATATAATCTACACCCTGGGGGCTCAGCCATAATTCAATTAATTTCTATTGGGTCGGGATATTTTAATTGTGGCTGGACACCAAATCTCTTTCTCAACCTTATGTGCTTTACACAGTCCTTTTGTAGGATCCCTGAGGAAGAATTTATCGTCCAGAAAATATCCTGTTTAGGTACCAGAATTCTCTTTTTTAGTAAATTTCTAGTACACTATTTCCCGAGGAGAGGCAGTTTTCTTCAAACTCGGAAGCTATCAATAAGACATTATTATCTTTATTCTTCCATTCCATCCAAGCTGTCCTATCTCCTCAAAACACCTCGTGACACTTCCTGATCCTCTCTGCTCAACTTTGAGAACACTTCATAAGATGTTCCCCTAAGACCTTGGGATAGTTTTAAACTCCACTTCTCCTTCTCTAACCCATAATTTGTAGCTAGTCTCTCATACCTATTTAAAAATGACTCAATGTCATCCTCTTTCACTACAAAAGGATCTAAGTGGAAATTCATGGCTGAATTGGAGGCCCCCTGACTTGTAGTAGTATCAGAGGTAGATGGGCTGCTTCAATTTTCTGGAACATGTCCTTGAAGTTCCAGTTCTTTTAATCTTAATTCATGTTCTCTTTGTAATCTCTTTTCTTCTGCGCAATCTTTTAGCCTCTTCCTCTCTCTGAAATCTCTTTTCCTCCTTTTCAGCCTCCATCTGCAATCTTTTTTCCTCTAACTGTAACCTTTTAATCTCAGCCTCCCTATCAGCCTCTAATTTCCTAGCCTCTTTATCTGCCTCTAATTTTAATCTTTTCTCTTCTTTATCTGCTTCTAATTGTAAACTTTTCTCTTCAGCTAACCTCCTATCTTTCCTATATATAAATTTGTCACATTCAGTGGTAACATACTGAATCAGAAGGTCCCCACTCATGCCAAGATCTTTTGCCGTCTGCACAGTTGCAGATCTGAATTTGGCCAAGTCTGCCATCTTTTCTCTCATACAAAATTTATTAATCTTACAGTATAAATAAACAAATATGACTAAAGTACTAAACTATAGGCAATGACAACTCATCCAATTTCCACAAAAGATTAATTTTAATTATATTATAGCAATGGGGATACCCTGGGTCTATGGTGGTAAAATAATCCCGGACAAGCCCCCAATATGTGGTAAGAGAGAGGGTATTGATGTTACTACACTGAGGGTAAACAAAGTGAGGACCAGCGTGTAAGTTCCCTGAGTCTAATTAATGATGATGATGATCTCAGGGTCCCTATCCGCTACCTCTCTAAGATCTCACTCTGTGTAAAATAATCTCTGTGATGTTGTGTGGCAAGTGTCTAGGGTAATGTATCTATTGTGATGTATGAACAATGTCAAACATAACTTTAACTCAATAAAAGTGAAGTAAGTAAGACTGTTGGTAAAGTTATATTAATATATTACAATTTTTTGTTTTCCTGTACCTCAATTCTTTTGGGACAGGAATGTTTTCAAATCAAGAAAATGTTATTTACAACATATAAATAAATAAAGGGGACCTTTTGTCCATAACTGGTCTATTAAAGTGTCACTGTATGTGTATCCCACAGTCTGATTTAATATTTTCTATAACCAAGAGTCAATTATGTGAGGGTCTGTTGGTATCATCACGCCCACAGGAATTTATGTTCTTGTTGTGGAAATTGTTAAGATGAGATCTCATATGCCCATGTAAAGGGACTTGACCTGACAGCCTGTCTGAGGTGGATGAATGTAGACTATGCAAGGTCAACACAAGAGTTGTCTTCTGACCACCGATGCAGCATGCAGCTTTACTGAGGCTTCAATGTACACAAGGTCTGCCTGCACCAGGTTTCCTGCCACCACTAAGTAATAGGCAATATAACCCTGAAAAAGAAGGATATTCCCTCCCTTTTATATGCTGGCTATAACAATTCCACAACTAATCACTACTAAGATTACCTGGGGGTCAGTCACGTGTGCGAACCATTTGCACCAGACCCTATTTTCTTTGACTTCACTCCGTCCTGTGTTTACATTCTTCTTCCATATAGCTGCAACGCCCCTGTCACCTTAAGCATTGATTGTCTTCCCTAAAATCAGCTGGGGTATACAATTTTCTTCTTGTGACCTCTTAAATCTTTTGTTCAAACATCCTAGGTATGTTTTCATGTGTCATTAGAACACTGTGGCACTGCAGAAGATTGCTAGTGGCCTCTGGACTTACAGTCGTAATATTTTATGGCAATATTCACACACAAATTAGTTTCATTTCCCTCTAGGTCTGCTTAGGCATTTCCTATTTAGGTTGTCGTAACCTCTTCCAACTGGCAATGTCGAACAACAAAATATGGCGCACAATCTGTGGCCAGTTACATGCTAATGAAATACTAATACTTATTTATCTTACCGCAAGTAAAGAATAATCACACAATCACAGGATTGACTAGTAGTAAATGGCTCAATTCCAGACTGCTGTATCGTCCAGACGGCAAAGGCATTTGTCACCAACGCTTTGCATCTGCTCTCAACCTTTCTGTGCTTAAGTTTTTCTCAAATGGCGTACTTATTTAAGCAGGGTTAAAAGTTATCAATTCCAACCAGCCAATCAAAAGACGCGTTAAAAAAAAACCAACTAATTTTGGACCATAAACATTGAGCGTTGTTCAGTGTGTTCGCTCGTCTGATTTTATTTATATATTATATATCTCAGTTATTTATAGACCGATTTTTAATATCAAAATTGATTATTAAACGGCCAGCTGTCCTCTATCTACCCTTATAGGTTTCCTTTATTTATTTCTCCTCGTTTTCATCTGTGTAATTTTTAAGTAATTAAATGTGCTTTTTCTCGAACAGAAAATATTAATAAAATAAATGTTTCTACGTCAAGATAGTTTTATTAATAGGAAATCTTTATGGTATTATGTTAATCAATATCAGCGCTAAAATTCTAGATATCTCTTTCTTTTTAATTCTCTTTAGTTTTTGAGGAATAAATTATTTAATTTTTGGTAAAAACACATATTAGACATTTTTCTCACTCCAACCAAAATTTTTATCGTTACTATACAACGAGGTAACAATCCGATTGGTTGTTAATTTTTACGACGTTCGTTAATAAATATTGGGGGGCGGGGGTGTGTGTTTGGGGGTAGTAACCTTTTTAACTTGGTGTAGTAGAAAAAATCAAATTCTTTAGTCAAAATGTTGGCGGTTGATTTTACGGTGGCCTTGAGACAAATTTCAAATGCGGTAGTTATTAATAGATTTTAGGAGTACGTTACTTAATTTTCAAGCGGGAAAATTTTTGAACGTTTTGTCATTCAGATCCACTTTACGAATATATATATATATATATATATATATATATATATATATATATATATATATATATATATATATATATATATATATATATATATATATATATATATATATATATATATATATATAAGTTCACATGTTAGTAATGAAATGTAGAATGTAAAATCACAACTTACGCCAATCCTGCCTCAAGAAATTTTGCTCAGATGAATAAAAGAGACTTGAATCGGCCTCTGGGGTGTCGTTAATTTAATAAGTTCCCTCTCTGACTTTGTGTGTTTCCTTCAGTTTCCTCGGGCAGCGGCTTGCCTTATTAAAATGATAGAGATTTACTGGTCAGTTTTTGTAAGTCCTGATAAATACTCAAATAAAAGGTGTCCGGTCTGATGAAATGGAATTCTGAATTCTAGGCTTCACTCTGGCAAGGTCTGGTGTCTTGGCAAGTGATCTTCACAGTCGTTTTGACTGACTGAAGCGTCAGGTTATATTCACTGCCTTCCCACTCATTCGTTGTCATGAAGCTGAGATGATCAGCCAATCTAATTTTAATATTTTGCATGACTCATTGTGACGTGTACTGGAAAAGAGCGTACAGTAACCTGACAGGTTATTGTAAACTTATAGCTGCTCTCTGATTTGCTAGCTAAACATGCATTTTACCAACTGTCTATTTCTGCAACGTACCATTTTGTCCCCGCCTTTTTTTCTATAAACACGACTTAACGCAGTGTTTACCATCTTCGCTGAACTGTCAGTCATAACAGGAAACAAATTACGCTTTGTTTACCTCGTTCCACCCACGCGAGTATCTGTCAGTCATATAATACTTGACAGACAGCACGTGAGAGAGAGACACATAACAGCATAACAGACTTCTTTGAAGTTTGCTCAGTGGAAATCCAAAACCCCTAATACCCTTTGATCTGGGAACACGTGCATCCTACAAGGAGGGCATCCTACAAGAGAACGCGCTAATGAACAGAAAGTCTTTTGATGTCGGTCAAAGCTCCAGACAAGAACCTCTGAAAGACCGACATGAAGTCTTTTATCTTGAAACCCCTAGCTTCTGATTTTTGTCTCTCACAGGAGCGCGAAAATAACGCATTAGAGATCAAGGAAAATTTAATTTTAAATATATATATATATATATATATATATATATATATATATGTATATATATATGTATATGTATATGTATATATACATATACATATACATATACATATATATATACATATACATGCACATATACATGCACATATACATGCACATATACATGCACATATACATATACATATACATGCACATGCACATGCACATGCACATGCACATACACATACACATACACATATATATATATATACTACTGTTTCCATAACCCATCTATCAGTCGTCATTCAGAATTTGAGAAGAATCTAGCGTGCAGCCTTAAACCATTTCCTTTTGATTATTGGTTAAAAAGTGATTCGTGTAGATTTTTATTCTGGATTTTTCTGGTAAATAGTGCTAAGTGTTAGAAGTGTTTTACAGTGATATCATTTAAAGTTAAACACTTAAATACTTTAAACATACAGTTAAATACTTCACTTAGATCTTTTTTCTTGCTAGTAAGGCGTATTAAATAAAATAACGCGTAGCGATTCCCATAACCAGATATTCAATTAAAATGTTAGACCACGTTCCCGACCGCTACCCAGCTGAGACGAGACGGTAATTTGTGTTTACAGCGTAGACGGTTAACCAGACAGAACTTAGAGGTGTTAGAACGACTGACAGTGGGAGGACAGAATACGGTTTATATTTCATTATTTTAATTATTGTTATTATAGCGTCTATTATTTTTTAAATGCCATACGACAAATTAACAGACACCGACAATTTACTAGATATTAAATGATAGGTAATAATTTGTACGTGGCGCATTGTGAGAAGAAAATAATAAATAATACACTGTGCGTGTGACTGCCAGCCACCAGAAGGGGCGGAAGAGTCTTCATTGACCCAGCCTGACCCACCTCCGCGGCCAGCGGTGCCTGTGTGTAAGGCGTAGGGAAAAACACCGTGTATCTTTTAAATTCGTTAGGATTTGACAGAGCGGAGGAGAGACTATCGTGTCCCCGTCTATACATATTTATATTTACATAGAGTGGTAGCATTTTCCCATAAAATGTTTCTTGTATTTTAGCAGACCTGACCCCAAGTGGACGAGCCAGCGGTCTTTTGTTTTCCTTTTCCATTTCCATTGTGAAGAGTGTACAAGCCGAGATACTGTATTACTGTAACTTATAATACTGGACTTACCAAATCCAGGATACTATTTTATCAGCCAACAGTGGCGTATACCTGAAACCTTATTGTTATTTTTCCCAACACCTGACAATTGTAATCCAAGTGGAGTACAAAAATATACACTGTGCAGGACTGACACTCTGACAAAGAGTCGGCCGATAGAAAATCCATCGTCATCATTTGTAACAACCGGATTTTTCTAGATTTTCTAGAAGTGTTCCCTCTCTTAAAACGGTAAACACCACGGACCTTCATATATTCAATATTTGTAGTAAACCCTATATATATCCAAATAGACGTTCCAGCCGAGCGGGAAAAAGACTGTTTTCCCCGCACGCCCTCATCACTGCAAGAGTTGTCGCAACGAAATTATTCAGTTGTAGTTCCTGTATCTAGAATCACATTTCCTTGTGCACCCATCGGAGGAACAGTGCTAGTTTTTTAGAACAGTGAAGACACCTCTTTATGACTCATATAGTCACCAGGCTTTATCGTGGAAGTAAACTTATTCGGCGTTCACCTCATTAGTTTGTTGGGATGAACTGGGGCCAATTTGTATCCTCGACAGCTGGGATGATACATTAGTCAACTGAAACAGTAGGGATTATGTTCACGGAATAAAATAATCAGGGGATACCACAGATCCAAGGGAAGAAATACAAAATAGGTAAGAGTGTGAGAGGTGGCCACATGAATGAGAGAGCGTGTGTTGATTTTATTGTTGCTGGAAATTATCTATTAATCGTTGGTGGTTTTATTTGATTCTGTTTACTTTACTTGGTCTTTTCTTCTTTTTCTTTTTCTTTGATCCTTAGCCGACGACCGTCAAAGTAGTCAGTGGCCATCACGCATGGTGGCGTCTTGTAGGGCAACAACAAATTGATTCCACTTTGCTCGGTCAGTGGCCATCCTTCGTACAGTGCCACAACTCTGGTTCATTCTTTGCATCTCAGCCTCCACAGTCCTCCGCCAAGTTGTTTTTGGTCGGCCTCTCTTTCGTTTTCCTTCAGGGGTCCATAACATAGCTGTTCTTGTGATGGCATTAGGGTCTCTTCTGAGGACATAGCCAACCCAGCTCCAGCGTCTGCCAGCTATGATGGTGTGCATGTCCTCTTGCTTGCTCCGAGTAAGCAGATCTTGGTTGGTGATGGTATTCGGCCAAAAGATTCGGTGAATTTTTCTTAGGCATGTTGTGTGAAAAGATGACAATTTCGACATTTCCTTCTCTGTAACTCTCCAGCATTCCGCACCATAGAGAAGCACAGAAAGCACACAGCTCTGATATAATCTTAATTTTGTCCATGTGCTGTAGTGAGAGGACTTCCAGATGTTGTTTAGACTAAAAAAGGCTGTTCTTGCTTTGTTCATTCTGTTGTTGATGTCTTTGCTTGCTTCGCCGTCTGGTATTACTATGCATCCTAGGTATGTGAAGGTTTCTGTCTGTTCCAGAACTTGGTCTTTTATTGTACCAATATTGTTATTCTGTAAACCTAGTGCTAACCTTCAACCTTTGGGTAAATATTTTCTTTGGGTTATTTTTCCTATACAGTGAAGGCGCACCATTCTTCTTTACTTCCTCTATATGTAAATGCTTTTCTTGATATTCTTTGGGTAACTTGATGTTGTAAAAAACAGTTTTAGTGATAATAAACAACAAGAAAACTTAACTTTGTGTGTTGGTCAGACCCATACCCAATTATCCTTAGTTTTTCACGTTTGTGTGTCATTTGTTGTCACATATTGTTGTGTGTGTTAGAGTAACCTGTTCTTTCATTAGACGCGGAGGCAAAGACTGTGTTGCTGTCATTTTCGACGGAGTCATCTGTCAAGTTATTTGCTTATGTTTGTATCATAAGTATAATTGTGTCTTTACCTGCGATGTCAGGTTGATTAGGGGTTGTCTTCCCTTGTTTATTCATTCATTGTGTTTGACCTTTAGGGTCAGAGGTTGACAGTTCGGCGTAGGCCTATGGGAAGGTTTTTTAAGCGGGAGTGAGATATACTTCCGGGAAGCCGGGAGGTCCTGTTTTTCTGAAGGGACCAAGAGTCCATTGTTTTTCGGGGAGAATCTTCGAAGTAACTGCTATGGCAGTTTTCCCCAGTGAATCTCTGTGCGTCGGGATGACGACAGAATTCCTTGTGTAGTTCTGAGGATTCATTTACCAGGTAATACCGACCTTTATGCATTATTACGCTTTTCGGTGGCAGAACATGTAAAGGATTACCTAGGGTGAACAGCAGCTCACTGATCCGCCATTTCAGAACTTATATATATTTGTGCTCGAGGTAGCCATCCAAGACTGTTAGTCTTATATTGTCCAGAAATCCAGTGACGAAGATATATTGTGGGAGCCGCAGATTGGCGGAACTTCTATCTACAATAAGTATTACTGCAGGGTTGATGATAACCTATTTAACAGAAGTACACGGCCGACGTCAGAACGAGGCCTGTGCTTCCGGCTATTATACTACAGCCTGATATGTGCAATTGGCGGGAGTGCCAAGTTGCACCTGTGTGTCAAGGTAACTAAGGCATCTGACGCGTTTAGTCAGAGACGCCAAGGGCGACGCTACGAACTGTCATTATTGAAGAACTTTGCTATTGACCATGCACGTCTATTCTGATGTTTACCTTTTTGAATGCCAAATGTATACCTATCGATGTCAGGTCAGCATGACCTTGTTACACTGACTGTTCCTGTTGATACTATGTGTGTTCCCGTCAATAAATGTCTTGAAACGTGCCTGCAGTGTCAAAGCATCCTTGATTACTGCATGTGAGAGTATGGGTTGCAGGATCTACATCTATACGAGCCTAAACACATTCGCGTCTTCATTCGCACCCACACTCAACTCATCATACGCTCGCACTACACATCTAACAACATGTATACTGTCTTGGGCCAGTGATCACATCAACAAGAGAAAAAAGACAGTTACATTTCTGGTGGCCAGTTACGTGGGCTCTTATGATACATTTCTTGTCGCCAATGTGGCCTAGAAACTTACATTTCTGATAGACCAGATCTGTGGGTTTAAAAAGAACAGAGCGAGCATTTGACATTATTGTTGACATTTATGGATCCAGAAATTTACATTCCTGGTTGGCTGTTACATGTATGATGTCTCCAGTTTTGTCGAGAAAGTTACAAGAAGGACAAGTACACATTACACTTCTGATCTGTGGGTCTAAGCTACACACGGGACAGCCGTAACACACATCGCTAATTCTACACTTGCAAGTTTTGGCTACAACAGGACAGATATAGGTCATCAACGGTTGACACAAATAAACAGTACGAGCATTTATATTATAATGCTACATAAAGCATAACAAGACAAGTACTGAAGTGAACTACTAGGCATTTGCTACGTGGACCATAACTGCATAGAAGGCGGGTTCCTATTGTAAACAGTACTGCGGGTTGTGACACGTTTCATTCAACAACAGACTTTTCTAGGTCAGAGCATTCAAGCTACATTGTTGGAGGTCAAGTGTCTGTAAACAGTACGTGAAATTGTAAACATTCAATGTGCAAGCCCTAATTTGAGAAGGTCATAGTAACTTTGGTTCGTAAATACCACTTTATGTTACAGTGGATTTGACGTTCAGTGCGCGTTTGACATTTCGTTTCTGTGTTCGCAAGGAGCAAGAAATTTATTTTAGTTTCAGCTGTGACTGAACTTGTTCTGCAACACATTGAAATTGATTGCTATATGTTTCTGTCACTTCTACTGTTTTTGGTGTATTTTTCTGCGGGTTTTTCGGTTGGTGGGTCTTACGGTAAATGTGCCACTTGATCGAGGCTTACTGTAAGCGGTCTGTAGGTGCAAATTTTCTTAATTGGGAAATTTGCTAGTGACAATTGGTCGCTATTGATGTTAGCTGTGATGTAATTGTACTTAACGTTGTTTTTGTAATATTTTGTCTGTTTTTCAGTTTTGATTGTCGATTTGTTTTGTTTGTATTCTGTAGGTCTCTCCTTTCTTGTGTATTTCTCTACACATTTTTGGTTAAAACAGTGTTGCCATTTGTATTGTTTTGTATTTTTGTCTTTGTATTTTTTTTTTTTGGTTGTACTACATTACTGTCATGCACAGTCTACATACACATACTTGGTCATGTTTTGATATTATTGATAAGGTAGACTCTTCATATAGAGTTTGTTAAATAATATTATATAAGATATTTATACAAGTTCTTTATAAAAAAGACTTGTGCCCATAGTGAGTGGGATATAAGGGAATTTTTTTTTCCCACAGGTACTCAAGTGATTTTTTGGGTACATTATAAACAAGAGGAACATACAAAGTCTTTGTCTAAGACTAAGACAGTAAAATAAAGTGAAGTGAGTATACAAGTCTATCATTTCAGACTTGTCTCCCATTGAAGTGGGATAAGGTAATTTATTTAATTTTTTTTCAGGTTTCTGATCTCATTAGACAGAATGTCTACATTGGATTTCTTCATCCAGCAAGGGTTGACCCTTGGTAAGTCTGGTAAAGAATTGGAAGAATATTCATCTGCTCAATTCGCCATTGCATTAAAGTCAGAAGAAAAGGAACAAAAAGAGGAAATTAAATTGAAAGCAGAAGCTGAACTAAAGAAGCTAGAAGCTGAGAATAGAAGATTAGAACTTGAAGAAAGAAGGTATCAAAGAGAGGCTGAGGAGAGAAAAGCTCAAGCTGCTGCTGAGGAGAGGAAAGCTCAAGCTGCAGCTGATGAAAGAAAATTCCAGATGGAAATGGAAGACAAAAAAATTCAAGCTCAAGCTGCTGCAGAGGAAAAAAAACTTCAAGCTGCTGCAGAGGAAAAAAAACTTCAAGCTGCTGCTGAGGCTGAAATTAGAAAAATGGAACATGAGGAAAGAAAACAAAAGATGGAACTTGATGAAAAACTCGCAATTTTGGAGTTAGAGAAATTGAAATTGGCGAGTACGGGTGCTCAGCAAACAACTTCGAGTACGACAAAGGAGTTTGTTAGTAGGATTAAGTTGCCTCATTTCAATCCTTTAAAGGATGACGTAGCAGATTATCTAGATAGATTCCAATTTTTGTGCGATACGCATAACATAAAAAAGGAAAAATATGTTGAACAACTGATGCCATTTTTTACAGGTGACACAGTGACTACTCTTATGTCAATAGACGAACATGAGAGGACTAATTATGATGTTGTCAGGGCAGCATTGCTAAAAAAAATACCAATTAAAACAAGAAGACTATCGTCTTCGTTTTAGGACAATGTTGCCAGAAAATGGAGTAGATTTCTCTGATTTTGTTACAAAGATACGTCGTACATTTACACGATGGGTTGAGTTGTCTCAGATTGAGAAAACATATGAAGGTCTAATGGACTTATTATTGCGAGATAAGGTTTTGTCATCTGTTAATGATTCTTTTCTTGCATTCCTTCATGAGCGTAAGCCTAAAAACTTAAAAGAAATGGAGGAATACTGTTGTCAGTATGCCACAGCACATCCCCATGCTACAGTTAGCAATTCTAAAGTGAAAGAAGGGTTGCCAGCTGCTTCGGCAACACCATATGGCCCTAATTTCAGAAAAAAATTTCAGGGTGCTCAACAAAATTGGAATAGGGGAAGTAATCAAAATTACACTCAGAAGCGGAGTAATCCAACACATGATGGTTCTTCGTCTATGCAGTGGAGACAAGATGGTAGTTCTCGTAATTTTAGTGGTAATAATTTGAGACACTTTCGTAAAGGCTATCCAAATAATAACTATTCAAATTTTCGAGGTAATCATTCTCGACGTCAAGATTATGACGATGGTGAATTTAGAAACCGGGATTCAAACCGGAATGATGATTACAATAGGCAATATGATAACAATTACAGGGGAAATGATAGTCGAAATAATCACAGGGGAAATGATAATCGAGGTAGACCTAGGTTTAACAAAAAAAAGACCTTACCAACAGGCAAACTCTGCGCAACAAGAGTTTGATGGAGCCTGTAATACAGTAAATGATAGTGGTAACTCTAGGGCTATCACTGGTTGTGCTTTCGATTTTGGGAGAGCAACTGAATGCCCCCAATGCTTAACATTGTTTGACTCATCAACTGTATCTACGCTAAGTTGTGGTCACCCTCTTCCTGCTCTACCTGCTACAGTTGCGCATGATGGGAGAGGATCTCTCATCTTAGACAAAGGTCTAATAAATGATAGGCTAGTCTCAGTACTTTTCGATTCGGGATGTACTACCGTCGGGGTTAAGGAGTCTCTGATAGATCCTTGCTGTGCCACTGGAAAAACAATCAAATGTGTTACATTTGGTGGTACTATGGAAAGCTATCCTACTGCTATTATTAGGATTGACACTCCTTTCTTCACAGGAGATGTCCATGCATGTCTTCTTCCTAATCCTATTGCGGATCTTATAATCGGTCGTATTCATGGGGTTAAGGAATGCACCCCGCAACAAATTTCTAGTTGGGAAGAAAAAAACATTCAAACGGTCAATGCAGTGGTGACAAGAGCTCAAGCTCTTAATCCCCCAACTTCATCTGATAATAGTAATGAAGTTGATAGCCAAGACGAGCACTTGGTGATTTCCCATGACTCGTTTGTTAAACGTCAAGAAGAGGATCCTTCTTTGAAGAAATACTTCCTTCTTGCAAAGAAAGGGGATCCCAATCAAAATACGAATCACAAATCGTATATCACTATGAAGAATGGTATATTGGTACGAATGGTACAACACTCGGACAAGTCTATGCACTCGCAAATTCTTGTGCCTAAGTGTATGAGAGCCTTAATTCTTCGGCATGCACACGATTCTCAGTGTGCGGGACACATGGGTTTTTCCAGAACTAAAACTAGAGTCCTTGCGTCATTCTTTTGGCCATTCGTGAATAAAGACATCCGAATTTATTGCCGATCTTGCAAAATTTGTCAAGAGGTCAAGTCTAGAGGTCCGAGACATGCTGCTCCTATTCAGGCTGCAGATATTCCGATTCGGCCGTTTCAGAAAATGGCTATAGACATCATTGGTCCGTTCAAAATTAAGTCAGCCAGAGGACACCAATTTATCCTCACTTGCGTGGACATGTGCACGCGTTGGCCAGAGGCTATTCCTCTGAAGAGCATATCAACTGTCGATATCGCTGATGCTCTTTGGCTCGTATTTTCTCGTCTGGGATTCCCCGGAGAAATACTGTCGGATCACGGCACTCAGTTAATTTCGGACGTTATGTCTCAGGTAATGGCTACGCTAGACATTAAAAGGTCTCTCAGTAGTATTTATCATCCAATGTCCAATGGATTGGTAGAACGTCTTAACAGGACACTAAAGAACTTACTTGGCAAGATAACGGAGGATCATCCTGAAGATTGGGACAGGGTTTTACCTGCAGTCCTCTTTGCCTATAGAGAGGTTCCCAACGAGCATACAGGGTTTTCTCCTTTCGAACTTGTCTTTGGCGCGCAACCGCGCGGGCCAATGTCCTTGTTACACGATTTGATAACTTCCGATAATATTGACGATGATACACAATCGTCATATGAATATGTTATAGCTCTTAGAGAAAAGATTATCGAATCGTGCAGGTTAGCAACTTCATCTTCCGAATTTGCGAAAGAAAAAGCTAGGCGAGTTGCTAATAAGAAAAGACGCCTACGTCAACTTTGTCCTGGAGACAAAGCATATGTCTTACTGCCCTCAAGAGAGAATAGACTTCTCATTTCTTGGAAGGGTCCATACACTATAGTCTCGAAAATTTCTGATGTCGACTATATTGTCGATGTGGATGGAAGGCATAAAACCTTCCATATAAATATGCTAACAGAGTTTATTGAACGTCCAGACTATTTACAGCCTATTTTCCAGGCGACGGACGACTCTCCAGTTCAACATGGTCACATCTCATCCCTGTCTGTTATACAGGATGAGGAAACTATTTTTTTCTGACGTGAACTTACCTCTTCCTACGATTCCACTTACTTCAACGGAATCGTGGAGAGACGTTACAGTCTCTTCCAACTTGTCTTTTGAGGAACAACGTCAAGTATCCTCTACGTTACAATCATATCAGGATGTCCTTACCGACATTCCTGGACACACAGATGTCATAGAACATGACATCATACTTACTGATCGTAATCCGATCAGAGTAAGACCATACCCAATACCTATTCATTTTCAAGCACAAGTCGAGAAAGAATTGGATGAAATGATTCAACTACAAATAATTGAACCATCCACTTCAGCTTATTCTTCGTCGATAGTTATTGTTCGAAAGAAAGACAATAACATACGTCTTTGCGTTGATTATCGCAAATTAAATCAAGTTACGAAGTTCGATGCTGAACCTATGCCGTTATTAGATGATCTACTTATTAGACTTTCTAAAGCTAAATTCTTTACTAAACTAGACTTGTCGAAAGGTTATTGGCAAGTCCCACTGACGGAACACGCCAAACCTCTCACTGCTTTTTCGACACCTAGGGGTCTGTTTCAATGGAATTTTATGCCTTTCGGGCTTATGAACGCCCCAGCGACTTTCGTACGCATGATGCGACGAATTCTATCAGATCGTGCAGATGTCATTGCATATTTAGACGACATCTGTCTTTTCAGCGATACTTGGGAAGAACACTATGTGGGTCTGAAGGAATTGCTATCTACTCTACGTGAGCATAGTTTGACTGCTAAACCCTCTAAAGCTTTTGTTGGGTTTAGTGAAATTTCCTTCCTAGGTCATCGAGTTGGTCATGGTCTGTTGAAGACAGAGGACCAAAACATTTCAAAGATATTAAATATCTCGGTTCCGAAGACAAAAAAGCAAGTGCGTAGTCTCTTGGGATTGATACAATTCTATGGAAGATTCATTGAGAATCTGTCCTCCATTATGGCACCACTTTCAACGTTATTGAAAAAAGGTTCTCCTAATATGGTGCGTTGGTCCCAAGAATGCCAATCTTCATTGGATCAGGTTAAGAATTTGTTCTCATCTCATCCTATCTTAAGACTACCGACGATTGATAAGACTTTTGTCCTTCGTAGTGATGCCTCTTCCACTGGCATTGGAGCGGCACTAATGCAGGAATATTCAGGAACTCTGCATCCTGTAATGTATATTTCTAGGAAGCTGAATGCGGCAGAAAGGAATTACTCGGTTTTGGACCGTGAATTGTTGGCTATGGTTTGGTCCATTCTTAAGCTACAAAGGTTCCTTCTGGGCGCGCATTTCTTTATGGAAACGACCAAAAAGCTCTTACGGCTATGCAAAGTAAGGATTTGAAGAGCTCGAGATCTACTCGTTATGCTATTGCTCTTCAGCCTTTCCATTTCACGGTGCGAGCTATCCGTGGTTCGGATAATGTGATGGCGGACATATTGTCTAGATGCCCACATGATTCCAGTTAAATCTTGTGTCCTAGTTTTTCCTGATATATTTTCAGACTTAGGTCTGTCCTTAATATCATAATATGTTGTAATACAAATGTATTTGGATGATGTTTAGATAATTTAACAAATTTCATTTTGTCCATCCATCAGTGATATGTTGCTAAAATAGCATTGACATTTGTATATTGCTATGATTATATTATTTAGTAATGTTTGATATATGATTGGTATTGCCAGCAACTTAGGTTTCTTGAATGGTATCCCTTAGTTTGTTTGGCTTAAAGGAAATATTTTCTCCTATGTTGGGAGATGATTTGTACCCTCTTCTATTGTACCTGATATTAGGTTCATTGTTTGCATGAGCACAGAAGTGATACTGGTGCTATCTTGCTCATGAACATATTAAAAAAAAAAATTGCATTTTTTTTTTTACAGGGGGGTGGTAGTAATGTTGCTGTCATTTTCGACGGAGTCATCTGTCAAGTTATTTGCTTATGTTTGTATCATAAGTATAATTGTGTCTTTACCTGCGATGTCAGGTTGATTAGGGGTTGTCTTCCCTTGTTTATTCATTCATTGTGTTTGACCTTTAGGGTCAGAGGTTGACAGTTCGGCGTAGGCCTATGGGAAGGTTTTTTAAGCGGGAGTGAGATATACTTCCGGGAAGCCGGGAGGTCCTGTTTTTCTGAAGGGACCAAGAGTCCATTGTTTTTCGGGGAGAATCTTCGAAGTAACTGCTATGGCAGTTTTCCCCAGTGAATCTCTGTGCGTCGGGATGACGACAGAATTCCTTGTGTAGTTCTGAGGATTCATTTACCAGGTAATACCGACCTTTATGCATTATTACGCTTTTCGGTGGCAGAACATGTAAAGGATTACCTAGGGTGAACAGCAGCTCACTGATCCGCCATTTCAGAACTTATATATATTTGTGCTCGAGGTAGCCATCCAAGACTGTTAGTCTTATATTGTCCAGAAATCCAGTGACGAAGATATATTGTGGGAGCCGCAGATTGGCGGAACTTCTATCTACAATAAGTATTACTGCAGGGTTGATGATAACCTATTTAACAGAAGTACACGGCCGACGTCAGAACGAGGCCTGTGCTTCCGGCTATTATACTACAGCCTGATATGTGCAATTGGCGGGAGTGCCAAGTCGCACCCACACTCAACTCATCATACGCTCGCACTACACATCTAACAACATGTATACTGTCTTGGGCCAGTGATCACATCAACAAGAGAAAAAAGACAGTTACAGACTGTCTTATAATAAAGCATAGTTGTACGGATAGGCTGGATGAGAGAAACCTACTCACTCCAGAGACATATCTTTCCCTCAACCTACCTCCTGCGAAATCTATTTTCTATACATTCTCGTGTATCTGTCAATCTTTACTCTTTACTTAGACTGGGCCCAATAAACCAATTAACCTACCGTACGAAACTCATCTAGTGTAAAATTTCAAACATCACTTTTCTGAAAATGGGCTGTAAACATCCGATTGCCGGGCAGGCGAACTTACAGACATATCGGTAACCTCACACGACAATGTACGTAAGATGTAACAAATTATTACTTTTGCTAAAGTATAATGTCTTATCTGTTGCTTGAGCACAAACAAATCCGTCTCTTTACAACCTTGGCGTAGACTATACCCGTGCCTTATCAGTGATTAAGCAGATTGCGCTGGCGATGTACGTGTTAATCTGTATACTGATATCGGCCGCGTCTGCGATTAACCAACTTGGTTGTCGATAATGTTCTCTCAGCCGCCCCTGCAAATGTTTAGTATTATCATCCACCAGGAGTGTCAGATAAATAGACAAGACACAATATACTGAACGTAGCGAAAGAATATAGATACACAATATCTGCTCCAGTGGACAGAGAAAGAAAAGTGTGAGAAATCTCAGGACATTTTAAGGGATGGCATTTAATAACTGAAGACCCTAGTTCCTCAAGAGCTGTAAGGCCAGAAGAAAAAATATGTTACAATACAGCGATATCAAATACAGAAAAAAGATCCTGCATATAAATGAAAAATGCTTCGCGCGCTGAACTTGGGTGCGTGACGTATGGACCGCGCATGACAAACTCCTCCGGCAGAGTCGGTCAAAATCAATGCCTACCGGGGAAGAATAAACAGTTACTGTAAGAGCCTAATAGAAAAATAAATTGCCGAGAACGCCTGGAAACAAGTCTCCGCAGAACCTCTGTTTTCAATAAATTCCGAGCCATATTTAAACAAATTCTAAAAGGTACCACATTATACGTCCAAATCCTAAATTAAGCTAACAAACAAAAATCGTTTTACTTCAATTACGCATAAAAAAGTCATCCTGATTGCCTTTTTTTACAATTTGTTTAGGAATAACATTAGCTCCAAGTGAATACAAAGTTAGTTTAGTAAAGTAAAACACACTATTATTTTTAAATTGGAGTTTTGTCTCGTTTTGGTGAGTCTCCCCCTATTCAACTTAAACACATAGTCAAGCTGGTATATTTGGTAGCGTGTCCAAGCGTAAAAGACCTTGAGGTCTCAGATCACTATTAAACGCGCTATTTGAAAATTAATATAATGAAGGAAAAACAATGAAATACAAACAAAATAAGTAGGTTCGTCTTGTCCTATCATTTCTTTGCTCGTGATGCAGATGTTGGAATAACTGTTGTTGTTAATACTGCTAGAGATCGAGTAAATAATATATGTTTACTAGGAAATCTAATGTCTTCTCTTTTCTTCACACCATAAGTGCTGCAATTACGTAGCTTGGAGAGATTCTGTGGTGTCCTTGATGAAAGCAGGTATCTTTATCATTCCCACATTTTGTAACATTATTTGTTGATATCACTCTACATTCCAGCAAACTCATCAATATCTGTGCAAGTTCTCTAAAATCTGTTATTTCCATTTACGTTACGTACATTTAAGCTTTCCTTCAATTTCACGTTCTATTACATCCATCTTCTCCTTAAACTTAACCAGACCACGTGTCGTGGAATATTCTAATCCACATATATAAATTATCAAGTAAATATAAAGCCTAATAAATACATATAATAAATAAAGGAAGAAGAATGGTAAAGAACAGTGCTGTCACAATGACAGTACTCGAAATCCCCCTTGTTTTCTACTTCGTCGGCAAATTGTAACGCTTTCACGTTGATAGTAAAAGCCTACTATATTATTACCCGCTTTCTTCAATGAAACGTGTGCTGTATTTCTTGGAAAAACATTTGAGATACGCAAGCTGAACAATGACCTAATTTTAATATTTCATTCATTCCATTTTATACACAGCGTAACTAAAAGACAGATGGACTAAAGGATAGAGAGAAGGGAGAGGCATAAAGCCGAACACGTGCAACACAAAACACGCGTCGCGCGATACACAATTACGACTATCACGCGTGTAAGGCCACATGCACTAACTTTTTCGGACGGACAGTGATAAAAACACTAACCTTCCCAGAGTTAGGTTTTTAAATCCTGAAAAACTCTTATTAGAAAGATGACAATAGATGGGTTTACGTTTGAAAACATTACAGTACCCAGACAGCACATCTTCGAAACAGGAGGTAGAAGGAATTGCATATTTTGAACGCAGCATTTTAGCTCTATTAAATATATATATTTGGGTTCCTTAGGGTTTGCTGACAAAGAATATGTACAACGTTATGCAAATAGTCTAGGAATTAACAAGTTATAGCCAAAATAAAATGATGGTGCTGTCAGACAACACCCAAAATCAGAATCGCTCAGTGGTAGATTTTTTTACACCACCATTGTACGGGAAATGGGCCACAAGTTACATTTGAACTGATTGGCTGGAATGATATGTAAGGCTAAACACGATTGGTCGGGCTATAAATGCTATCCTTGGTTGTTAGGGGAGACGTAGGAAGTTAAAATTTTTTCAAACACTTGTCGAAACGTGGCTCCATTGGCCAGACTCGCTGATATACTCACTTAGGAGCGTTAGTTCGAGACCACTAGTTCAAATAAGCTTGATAAAGCAACAGTGCGTTGAAGCCAGCTCATATTTTTGCTAAATAAAAGCCTGGAACATAAGCAGATGGGAATTTGTGCCAGTATTTGTGCCAGAATTCATTGCTAATCAACGTATCTGTGTTTGTTTCCATGAATTGTGGTAAGCTTGAAACATTCAGTATCTTTTAATGAAAATTGAATGTGAATTGTTAATTTATGCCTGTATATATGTGTAGTTCAGTAGCAAACATGATGTAAAGCCTATAATGCTCCAGCCTGAACAGAAGGTGTCGGAGGAAAGTAAAACGGCATGGAATGGCCAAACAGTACACTGACACCTAGATGATTGACTAGAAAGAAATAATGCTGGAAGTGCAGAGGCGTAGTAACCATTAAGGAGGTTAATACTGGTATAAAGTATTTCAGATGAAGCTGACAGTTGGCCTAACGCTCTGAACTCAATGTTTGTGATGTATTGTGCTCAGTGTAAAAAGAGAGTATAAATTAGTTATGAAGTAGAAGGTACATCCTTCTTGTTTTCAGGGACCGTGGTCTTGATGGTATTGAGCAGCACCTGGTCAGAGCTTTGCTGAATCCAGAGTCGGACAGCATACTCCTTGGTCCATTTAGCTATCAGTGAGGTGTCTCCAGAGCACAGGGGAGAAATCGAGCAGAGGAGTCCTTTCCTGCCGCCATCACGCAAGATAAGCTGATGTGGCCAGCTGAGCTCAAAATTATGTACCCCCATCTTAAAATAACATTGTAACATAAACTTAAGAGGGGAAGTAAATTGTTTTAATATCAGGAACTGAGAACATCTCCAATACTAGTTCCAATAAAGACAAACTATTGAAGTCATGATGACAAATACCAACAGAGCTTGAACAAAACAAAACCAGTATTACCTCATATTACTACTACACAACTGACACACATAGGATACTTTTAATAATATATGTCACTACAATATTCATATTGATAAATTCTGTACAAATAACTTGTAATTAAAATTGATTGTGATTCCTGGTTCCCTTTGTATTTGAATCAGGACACATATTCATTCATAACAGCAATGAATACATATTGTTATTTGAAAAGTTATCAGTGACTCCTTTAAGATATCCTTTAGAGTGTTATATGTATGTGAGTGTCACACTGTTATCAAGTGTGGTGGAATAAATTAAATTGTTTATCTGTCTGTTGTTGTTATGACTTACACTTCATCATACACATACCCTAGACATACAACGTAGTCATCACACTATTCCAGAATAATTCTGACTGAGGTATACATATGTGGCAGCAAGTAAGGTTATATATAATACACTACTCTTATTAGATATATATACCTTCACAGCTGATCTCAGTCAGTACACTAAGTCCCCTATACATATTTATAACATCCCACTTCACCACATATATTGGGGGCTCGTCCGGGATTTTGAATCTTTCCCTATTAAAAATATTGGGGGTAATTCACTTCAGGGAATATAAGAATTAAAAGGTATCCTTGGGTGGAATTAAATAAGGTTGAGCTCACGGTGCCTGTGTTGTCCATTAGATATATATGTAGAGATTGAATTGTTGGTTAGACATTGTATAAATTTACCTGATAGACAATGGCGGACCTGGCCAAATTTCGATCTGCTGCTGTTCAGACTGCAAAAGAGTTAGGATTAGATGGGCAAGTTATGGTTGCCTATGTCACTACGGAATGTGACAAATTTATTGAACGCGAAGAAAGAAGGTTTGAAGCCGAAAGAAAGTTAGAGGCTGAAAGGGAAATTAAGAAGTTACAATTTGAGGCTGAGGCTGAGACAAAGAGGTTGCAGATTGAGGCTGAGGCTAAGAAATTGGAAGCAGAAGAAAGCAGATTGGCTGCAGAAAGGGAAGAGAAGAAATTAGCTGCAGAAAGGGAAGCAGAAGAAAGAAGATTGACTGCAGAAAGGGAAGAGAAGAAATTAGCTGCAGAAAGGGAAGCAGAAGATAAAAGATTACAAAGGGAACATGAGTTACGACTAAGGGAGTTTGAGTTTCAAGGCCATGCTCCTGAAAATGGTGCCAGTCCCTTTGCCTCTGATGCCACTGCTAGCCAAGGAGCCTCAACCTCAGCTATGAATTTTCATTTAGATCATTTTGTTGAGAAAGACGATGATATAGAGAGCTATCTAAATAGGTACGAACTATTAGCTACCACATATGGGTTAGAGAGAGAGAGGTGGAGCTTAAAGTTATCTCAAGGACTTCGTGGGGCAGCTTATGAAGTTTTTGCAAAAATGAGCAGAGGTGATCAGGAAAATTATGACATGCTAAAGCAGGCTCTTTTGTTAAGATATGAAAAGAATGCAGAATTTTATAGGAAAAAATTTAGGAATGCTAAACTACTGTCAGGTGAAACCTATCACCAGTTTTCTGCACGAATAGAGACATACTTGGAGAAATGGACTTCTCTGGGGAAAACCCAAGATCTTAAGGAAATGGTCCTTATAGAGCAATTAAGAGAGTCCATGGCTCCAGACCTGAGAAAGTTTCTCATGGAACAAGGTGCAGAGAGGCTGGGTGAGTTGCTAAATGTTGCTGAAAGGTATCAAGCAGCTCAAGCAGAGGTAACAGGTTATAAAAAGAAACAAGTGGATAACTTTAGGGCACCACAGAACTTTAATAAATTTGATCCTAGGGATCAAAACAAAGGTAAGCACCAATTTGATAGGCCACGGTATGAAAATAAAAATAAATTCCCACAATTCGATGAAAGGAAATATGATGAAAGAAAATCTTTCAACCAAGGAAAAAGGTGGTGTAAGAATTGTCAGATGGACAATCATGACACTGACCGTTGCAGAAGGAAACCTGTGTATATGGCAACCCTTCAGGTCAGGTCGACCTCAAGACAGGAGGAGGATATTATGTTAGATACCACTCCAGAAGAGATGAGGAAGGCACAGGCTGGGGATAAAACACTCAAGCCTTGTTTCAGAAAATTGTCAACTTGTCATACAACTCCAGGCAAGGGAGATTTTTACATGAAAAACAAGTTGATGTATAGGAAGACTGGAACTAGATCCAAAGGTCAGGGACAGCTGGTACTTCCTAAAAGATATAGGGCAGACTTAATAAGGAGCCTACATGTGAAACCAGATGGGGACCATGAGAAGATAGGTACCATCATTCAAAAGGTGGCTCACAATTATTATTGGCCCAACGCAAGATGGGACATTGAGAATTTTGTAGAAAGGTGTAGCATAGCACATGAGGGAACACCCACAAGTGGGAACATTGATCAGGACCTGGACACGCCACGGGGCAAAATTAGGCCTGATAATAAAAAAAAAATAGATTTGATAAAGTGGACCAAATGGAATGGGAAGCCCCTTTTCACGGACAAGCTTCACTTAACTGTTTTACAATGGCCACTATGCGGAGAGTGCAAAAAGATGTCTTACCCCAGGATAAGCCGAAAATCCCTCAATCGGACTTAAACAAACTGGAGGAAGAAGATGTAGAGAGGAAATCTCTCATCAAGAATTTTAAGTGGGGAGAAAGCCCCAAAAGGAAAAGAATTAGTAGCGGTCGTTTTGTGCATGATAATTCTGGGAGGAAAAATCATCACTATAAAGCTTCGAGTGGAAGAGACCATACCGGTGCATGGACAAATAGGTCCACAAAATTAAAGGTCCATATGTAGCTTTGTTAAGAACGTGGACTGATGAAAAGGCAGAGGAAAACATTACATCTTCATACCAATATGTGAATGAGCTGACCACTCGTTTAAAAACTGGCTGGAAACTTGCCAATGAAAATTTGAAACAAGCCAGGAAGAAACATGCTGCCTATTATAACAGGAAGGCGAAAGACAGAAATTTGGCTGTGGGAGAGAAAGTACTGCTTCTTTTGCCCGGGAGTCAGAATAAGTTACAAATTGGATGGCAGGGTCCATATACAGTGTTAGAGAAGGTGTCTAGAACAAATTATAAGATAGATAAGAAGGGGAAAGAAAAAATCTATCATGTGAATCTCCTGAAGAAATATTTGGAAAGAGAACATCAGGAGGAGACACACTTGTTGACCTTGTCCATCGCCATGGAGATGAAAAAGGAACCACTTTCATCATTTGAGTATCCATTACACCCCTGTGAGACAGCAGCACAGGTGAAAATCAGTACACATTTAACGAAAACTCAGAAAGAGAGAGTGCAACAGGTTCTAAATAATCATGCAGAGGTGTTAACAGATCGACCAGGGCATACAAACCTATTGGAATATGATATGAAACTGATAGACCCCACACCTGTCTGTATGAAACCATATTCGATTCCGTTTGCTAAGGAGAAAGCTTTGAAGGAAGAGATAGACTATCTATTGAAGGAGGGAATTATTTCACACAGTGAATCCTCATATAGTTCCGGTGTTGTACTCTTAAGGAAGCCCTCTGGAGAACATAGACTCTGTATAGATTACAGGAGACTGAATGCTATTACAGAAGGACAGGTGGATCCATTGCCGGATACAAATCAGCTGTTTGCCAGACTAAATAAAGCTAAATATTTCTCAAAAGTGGATTTGAGTAAAGGATACTATCAGATTCCAGTAAAGCCTGAGGTTAGACCATACCTAGCCTTTAGTACCTCAGAAGGACACTATGAGTTTAATAGATTGCCATTTGGATTGAAGAATGCGCCTAGTGTCTTCTCTAGAATGATGAGAAAATTGTTGGATGTAAACATTTCGGAGGAACGTAATGAATCCCTGAGTTGCCTCTTTGATTGAGGATATTCCGAATGTTTCATACAGGATAATAAGAAGATTATGGGATCCACTACGAAAACTCTGCTATCACCAGGTATATGTTATCTCCTCATAACGTACATTTTGAGGGAAATATAATGTTCTCTGGACATGTCATTGCGCGGACTCAGAGAAGAGAAATGGTGAATACGGGTTGCGAAGCAGCATTAAGACAAGCACTCACACTTGCGGCTGTTCAGTAACATAACCGAAATATATTATTGGTTGTAGAAGTCTGAGGCAGATTTCATGAGTAGTGCCTACTCTGAATGGACCCAACTACATAAAACCATGATAGCACCACAGCAGAGTAAAGTCAAGTTGACTTACATTTATCTATGTGTATATAGAATAAAGGACTGACATATAATGTCTGTTTTAAGAGGGGAGATGTCGTGGAATATTCTAATCCACATATATAAATTATCAAGTAAATATAAAGCCTAATAAATACATATAATAAATAAAGGAAGAAGAATGGTAAAGAACAGTGCTGTCACAATGACAGTACTCGAAATCCCCCTTGTTTTCTACTTCGTCGGCAAATTGTAACGCTTTCACGTTGATAGTAAAAGCCTACTGTATTATATCCGCTTTCTTCAATGAAACGTGTGCTGTATTTCTTGGAAAAACATTTGAGATACGCAAGCTGAACAATGACCTAATTTTAATATTTCATTCATTCCATTTTATACACAGCGTAACTAAAAGACAGATGGACTAAAGGATAGAGAGAAGGGAGAGGCATAAAGCCGAACACATGCAACACAAAACACGCGTCGCGCGATACACAATTACTACTATCACGCGTGTAAGGCCACATGCACTAACTTTTTCGGACGGACAGTGATAAAAACACTAACCTTCCCAGAGTTAGGTTTTTAAATCCTGAAAAACTCTTATTAGAAAGATGACAATAGATGGGTTTACGTTTGAAAACATTACAGTACCCAGACAGCACATCTTCGAAACAGGAGGTAGAAGGAATTGCATATTTTGAACGCAGCATTTTAGCTCTATTTAATATATATATTTGGGTTCCTTAGGGTTTGCTGACAAAGAATATGTACAACGTTATGCAAATAGTCTAGGAATTAACAAGTTATAGCCAAAATAAAATGATGGTGCTGTCAGACAACACCCAAAATCAGAATCGCTCAGTGGTAGATTTTTTTTTACACCACCATTGTACGGGAAATGGGCCACAAGTTACATTTGAACTGATTGGCTGGAATGATATGTAAGGCTAAACACGATTGGTCGGGCTATAAATGCTATCCTTGGTTGTTAGGGGAGACGTAGGAAGTTAAAATTTTTTCAAACACTTGTCGAAACGTGGCTCCATTGGCCAGACTCGCTGATATACTCACTTAGGAGCGTTAGTTCGAGACCACTAGTTCAAATAAGCTTGATAAAGCAACAGTGCGTTGAAGCCAGCTCATATTTTTGCTAAATAAAAGCCTGGAACATAAGCAGATGGGAATTTGTGCCAGTATTTGTGCCAGAATTCATTGCTAATCAACGTATCTGTGTTTGTTTCCATGAATTGTGGTAAGCTTGAAACATTCAGTATCTTTTAATGAAAATTGAATGTGAATTGTTAATTTATGCCTGTATATATGTGTAGTTCAGTAGCAAACATGATGTAAAGCCTATAATGCTCCAGCCTGAACAGAAGGTGTCGGAGGAAAGTAAAACGGCATGGAATGGCCAAACAGTACACTGACACCTAGATGATTGACTAGAAAGAAATAATGCTGGAAGTGCAGAGGCGTAGTAACCATTAAGGAGGTTAATACTGGTATAAAGTATTTCAGATGAAGCTGACAGTTGGCCTAACGCTCTGAACTCAATGTTTGTGATGTATTGTTGATAAAGTTGATAAAGTTGGATTTTTATTCCCGTTAATGATATCCACCAAAAGATAGATATAAGTGGATGGAAGCAGACATCATCATCATCATCAGTTGATAAGATCTCTATGGTGTTGTTTGCTCCACTGTAGTGTATGGAATGTCAACTTGACCTACGCAGTGGTGTGTAGACATGGATTGAGTGTGTACCTTTTCTAAAGTTTAATTGGACGTACACACTCGACAGCACAGATAGTGACAAATCACAGGTTGCCATAATACATCATAGTACAGTGGATAAATGGTCTTGCAATGTTACATGGGCACTCATGTAGAATAAGTGTATAATGGACTGTCAGTAGCCAAGCACTCAGTATCGCCCGTACATATATATCATCTGACTTCACTGACTGAGCACGTCAGCTTATAAACAATATTTCAGATGGCTTCTAAACCTAATCTCGTCTAGCGACGATTCTTCAACATAATGTTCAGCACTTATTTTTCCATATAATAATATTGAACCGCTAGCAATGGGTTCTCATGTGTAGCAGTGATCTCTGGACTGATCAAGCGATAATACGGGCATCCCTTTTCTCTTCTTGAAAGTCACTACATGTTTTGGTTCCAAGATGGCTTCACTCGTGAGCTGTCACTCACGTTTGGATACAGATAATGAATCTGTCCTAAAGTTAGTCATTCATAAAACATTTCATTGCTCTGTAGATTTGATCATGAACAATTGACTGCAATCTACAGGATATAGTGCTGCTAGGAATCGAAGTCGTTTTCATCGAGTCAAATATATTCTCTTAGACATTCAAATCGTAACTATCGAAAATGGTGGCTTCGATCGAGAGTTCATAAGAGTATCTTTGATTACCTTGGTATAGGAAATATGAAACTGCCATTCCTTGGCAATACGACTAAACACTGGGGTAAAGCATACACGATAGGTTTAGACGACTATCACCTTCCCCACAAATACTGAGATCCCTTTTTCCCCGGCGACAGGCCGACATGGAAAACACACAGTCCCTATCAGGACGAAGCCAAATCACACCACACTCTAGCGACACATCCGCCGAATAGCCTTCGACCTCTCTAGAGACAACAGAACATATAGTTCGACTTAGATATGTAAAGATATACAGATATAAGACAGACTCGTCCTACTCAGACAAACAATACACATAAATTCAGGCCATAGATATTCTGAAGCAAGAACAATCTATTATTACCCAAACAACGAATAAATCGCAGTAAAATGGATTTATCCGCGGAGTTTGATCGAAAGAGCCGACACAACTTTCAAGGGAAGTAACACAATAATGACTTTCCCTTAAGCACTATTTTGCTTTCAAAATATTTGCGAAGATAACAAGAATACCAATGTATAATATTGTAAGATATCAAAGACTGCACGTAACAGTCTTACCACACCTCCCGGGAAAAAAAAAAATGGAACATTTTTTTTTCTTTTTTGAAATACATCTAGGAGCAACGTACAATAGGCTCACAACGCATGAATAATGCGCAGATGAAAATATCAGGAATACCTATAACGCCTAATATGAGGCTAAGTCGACTTATGGAGCGACTGGTGAGAATGTGTCTCATAAACTGAGAGAAATTATTTCTCTACAAGTATATTTTTCCAGGAAGGTGTCATCAAAGTATAATACAATTCTGGCAATTACACAATGCCTAAAAAATTCATATCATCATTTCGTATTAGATATCTTAAATTTATGATTTATGAAGAAAAAATCATCAAAGCACAGCGGTGAATAAACATCAATGAACCGCTATGTAGTGATACAATCATTATATTATTAAATTACAAATGTGTATCTATCATGATATAGAAAAGGAACTACTATAGAACTAGACATATCAAGAAGTCTAAGCCCTAATAGTTATGTGGAATCATGTGGGCATCTTGACAGAATGTCTGCCATCACATTATCTGATCCACGAATAGCTCGCACAGAGAAATGAAAAGGTTGAAGAGCAATTGCATATCGAGTAGACCTCGAGCTCTTCAAATTCTTACTCTGTATAGCAGTAAGAGCTTTTTGGTCGGTTTCTACTATGAAATGTGCGCCTAGAAGGAATCTCTGTAGTTTGAGGATCGACCAAACCATAGCTAATAGCTCACGGTCTAAAACCGAATAATTCCTTTCTGCCGCATTAAGTTTTCTGGAAATATACATTACAGGATGCAGAGTTCCAGAGTACTCTTGCATTAGTGCCGCTCCAATCCCAGTGGATGAAGCGTCACTACGAAGAACGAATGTCTTATCTTTAGTAGGTAGCACTAAAATAGGTGGTGTTGAAAACAATGTTTTAATCTTATCCAGAGAGCATTGGCATTCCTGAGACCAGTGGACCACATTAGGCGAACCTTTCTTTAGAAGTGTTGAGAGAGGTGCCATGATAGAGGATAGATTCTGAATGAATCTGCCATAAAATTGAATAAGACCTAACAGACTTCTCACCTGTTTTTTAGTCTTAGGGATTGAGATGTTAAGTATCTTACTAGTATTATGGTCCTCTGTCTTTAGGAAACCATGACCAACTCGGTGGCCTAGGAAAGAAATTTCGCTAAAACCAATATAGGCTTTAGAGGGTTTCGCTGTCAGGTTGTGCTCACGCAAAGTAGACAGCAATTCATCTAACCCTGAATAGTGATCTTCCCAAGTATCGCTGAAAAGACAGATGTCGTCTAGATATGCAATGACATCTGACCGATAAGATAGGATTCGGCGCATCATGCGTACGAACGTAGCTGGTGCGTTCATAAGACCGAAAGGCATAAAATTCCATTGGAACAAACCTCTAGGTGTTGAAAAAGCCGTGAGAGGTTTGGCGCGTTCAGATAAAGGAACTTGCCAATATCCTTTAGACAAATCAAGTTTAGTGAAAAAATGAGATTTGGAGAGTCGAGTAAGTAGCTCTTCCAGTAAAGGCATAGGTTCGGCATCGAACTTAGTTACTTGATTCAATTTTCGATAGTCAACGCAAAGACGTATGTTATTGTCTTTTTTACGCACAATAACCATCGGCGAAGAATATGCAGAGGTGGATGGTTCGATTATTTTCAAATCTATCATCTCATCCAACTCTTTCTCGACCTGTGCTTGAAAATGTATAGGTATAGGATAAGGTCTAACCCTAATAGGAGTATGGTCAGTTAGAACAATGTCATGTTGAATGACATTCGTTTGTCCAGGGATGTCAGTGAGTACATCCTGAAATGTTTGCAACATAGTTGAAACTTGTCGCTGTTCTCCTAGAGACAAATCAGGAGAGACAGTAACGTTCTTCCATGATTCACTGGAATGAAGTGGGATCATTGGAAGAGGAAGATTTACATCTGAAAAACTTGTTTCCTCATCCTGTATCACGGACAGTGATGAGTAATGACCATGTTGTACTGGAGAATTGTCCGTTGCTTGGAAAATGGGTTGCAAATAATCCGGACGTTCATGGAATTCAGTAAGCATATTGATGTGGAAGGTTTTATGCTTCCCATCAATATCGACAATATAGTCGACATCGGAAATTTTCGATATTATATCGTACGGACCTTTCCAAGAAATAAGTAATCTGTTTTCCCTACAAGGTAGTAATACAAATGCTTTGTCACCAGGACAAAGTTGTCGTAAGCATCTCTTCTTATTGGCAAATTGCCTTGCCTTCTGTTTCGCAAATTCAGAAGAAGAAGTTGCTAATTTGCATGCTTCGATAATTTTTTGTCTCAACGCGATGACATATTCGTAGGATGACTTTGTGTCATCGTCAATATTGTCAGATGTTATGAGATCGTGAAGCAACGACATAGGGCCACGCGGACGCGCGCCAAAGACGAGTTCAAAGGGAGAAAATCCCGTATGTTCATTGGGTACCTCTCTGTAAGCGAAGAGGGCCGCAGGTAAAACTCTGTCCCAGTCTTGAGGATGATCCTCAGTTATCTTCCCCAGTAAGTTTTTAAGTGTTCTATTAAGGCGTTCGACCATACCATTAGACATTGGATGGTAGATACTACTTAAAGATCTATCTATCTGCAGAGTAGACATTACTTGAGACATGGTATCTGATATTAGTTGGGTGCCATGGTCTGACAATATCTCTCCGGGGACCCCAGACGAGAAAATATAAGCCAAAGAGCATCTGCAATATCAGCAGTAGTAATGCTCTTCAGAGGAATAGCCTCTGGCCAACGTGTGCACATATCAACACACGTCAAGATAAACTGATGTCCTCTGGCAGACTTGATCTTAAATGGACCAATAATGTCTATGGCCATTTTTTGAAACGGCCGAATAGGAATGTCCGCCGCCTGAATGGGTGCAGCATGCCGTGGACCTTTGGATTTAACTTCCTGACATACTTTACAAGATCGACAATAAATACGTATGTCCTTGTTTACCAATGGCCAAAAGAAAGCCGCAAGGACTCTTGACTTAGTACGGGAAAAACCCATGTGTCCAGCACACTGAGAGTCGTGAGCGTGCTGCAAAATTTTAACTCTCAAATTCTTGGGAACCAGGATTTGAGAATGACTTGACGTAATGGAGTCTTGAACCATACGTACAAGTACGCCATTCTTCTTTGTAATCCACGATTTACGACTTGTGTCTTTATTCGGATCACCTTTAGTTGCAAGAATGAAGAATTTCTTCAGAGTGGGATCATCTTCTTGCTGTTTTATAAACGAGTCACGAGAAATTACCAAGGGATTATCTTGGTTATGCACTTCATTATCTTCAGTAGATGAAGTTTGAGGCATATTAAGAGCCTGAGCTCTAGTGACTACAGCGTTAGCAATCTGCATGTTTTGCCTTTCCCACGTGGAAATTTGTTGCGGAGTGCATTCCTTGACTCCATGAATGCGACCGATGATGAGGTCAGCGATCGGATTCGGAAGAAGACATGCGTGTACATCTCCTGTAAAGAAAGGAGTAGCAATCCTAATGATAGCAGTAGAGTATTTCTCTAATGTGCCGCCAAATGTTACACATTTGACTACTTGTCCAGTGGCACGGGAAGGATCTACGAGTGACTGCCTAACACCAATTGTGGTGCATCCAGAATCAAATAGCACAGAGACTGGATTGTTATTCACTAAACCCTTATGTAAGACAAGAGAACCTCTTCCATCATGCGCGACTGATGCTGGAAGAGCAGGAAGAGGATGGCCACAGCTTAAAGTAGACACTGTGGTTGGCTCAAATAACGTTTTGCATTGGGGGCACTGAGATGCTCTCCCAAAATCAAAAGCGGCACATGCCATATTACTAGCATCATTATTATCTTTACTCTGTTTATAGGCTTCATGGGACTCTTGTTGTGCAGGGTTTGCCTGAAAATGTGGTTTATGTCTTTTGTTTTGAGATCTACCTCGGTTATTATCACCTCTGTAGTTATTGTTACCTCTATTGTAACCCCTATTTGGGTTTGAGTCATAGTTCCCTTGGTTACCATTATCATATTCATTATAATGAGTATCTCTGTAATTATGATCTTGTTGACTCCAAGACGGATAACCCTGATAGTTTCTATAATTACTTCCTCTACGGAAATTCCTATAATTATGACCACCCCTGTGTCGAGAGCTATCAGGTCGTCTCCAGTTCTTTGAAGAAGAACCCTGAAATGATTGGTTACCTTGGTTTTGATAACTATTATGGTTACCTTTTTTATCAAATCTGTTTTGAGGTCCCTGAAATCTGTGTGAATAATTGGGATTGTATGGTGTTGCTGAAGCAACTGGCATACTCTCCTTAATCTTAGTGTTGCCAAAAGTCACGTCGGGGTGTGCAGTGACATATTGGGAACAATATTCTTCCATTTCTTTTAGAGATTTAGGTTTACGCTCATGTATAAATTCAAGGAAAGGTTTGTTCACACATGACATAATCTTATCTCTGAGCAACAAATCCATAAGTCCTTCATACGTTTTTTTCTGTTTTGGAAAGCTCAATCCAACGATCAACTGTGAGACGTGCCTTTGCAGTGAATTCTGAGAATTCTACACCCGTCTCAGGTACCATCGTTTTAAATAAAAGGCGATAGCCTTCCTCACTTAGCTGATATTTTTTTATCAAAGCCGCCCTAATGACATCATAATTATCCTTATCTGCTTCTCCTACAAGGCATAATCTAGTCAAAGATTCACCTTTCAAGTTTTCTGATAATTGATTAGCGTATTGTGATTTATCCACATTATGTGTACGACAAGAACGTTCAAATCTATCCAGCCAGAATGTAATATCGTCACTGGACTGATTGAACGGTGGAACCTTAACCTTGTAAGTAGAAGGTTTATCATTACCACTAGATGCCTGATTAACATTACTCATACTTGTCAATCTTAATTTCTCCAACTCAAATTCATGTTCTCTTATTGCTTTTTTTTTCTTCAGCCTCTCTGTCTAATCTTTTTTGTTCAGCTTCCCTGTCTAATCTTTTTTGTTCAGCTTCCCTGTCTAATCTTTTTTGTTCAGCTTCCCTGTCTAATCTTTTTTGTTCAGCTTCCCTGTCTAATCTTTTTTGTTCAGCTTCCCTGTCTAATCTTTTTTGTTCAGCTTCACTGTCTAATCTTTTTGTTCAGCTTCCCTGTCTAATCTTTTTTGTTCAGCTTCACTGTCTAATCTTTTTTGTTCAGCCGCAGCTTCTCTTTCCAATTTTTTTTGTTCAGCTTCAAATCTCCTTTCCTCTACCTGCATCTGCAATTTCTTTTGTTCAGCAGCAGCCTCAGCTTCTCTTTCTAATCTTTTCTCTTCCGCCATAGCTTTTCTTTCCTCTGCAGCTAATGCTTTGTCATATTGAGCAACTGCCCATTGTTCTAATTGTTGACCAGTCTTATCAAGGGCTTTCCCTTGTGTAATGAAGTATTCTAATGTAGCCATGATGTCTAACAATAATACTAATCACCTGAATCAATAATAATACCACAAGTTCTCAATGACTTGATTAATCAGTATACTATCCCAATATCTGTGGGTCACAAGCCTTTAATAAGGTCTTGTATAATAGTAATAATAATCAGGTACTGGTTTATACCATAATCCAAGTGCAGTGCACAGGCAATTGTGTCTTATGAAATATACCTATATAAAACATATGTCAACCAACAGAATACATAAAGTACAAATAGGACTGACAATACAAGAACGTTTGCAGAAATCAAAATAAATCAAATAGGGAAATCAATGAAAATAATCACTGAATCTGCAAAGAATAACAACACAAATGACGTCACAATATATGAATATAAATTGTGAATAGAACTGAAAGATAGAAAAGGTTAGACCAACAAATTACAAACAAATCAAAACAAAACTAAAGAACAAAGAAATATTACAAAAATAACAATAATTACAGACTTCACAGCTAACACAAAAGCAACAGTTGTCGCAGCAAATTTTTCAATCAAGAAAATTGCACCTATAGAAAACGCCCACAACGGACCCTCTATGACGTGGGATATTCTGTTGTGAGGACGCCGCCCAACCTTAAACACAACCCGCTGACATAGAAACTAACATACTATACAAACAAATAACATGTAAACATAAATATATATAAATTATGTGTATGATAGTATGTGTTGCAAAATAGGCTCAGTCTTACAGTAATGGCAAAGTTATTTTTATGAAAATAAACAAACTGCCACTTTATTCAATTAAACATTCTGGCCTTAAATATTAAAGTTCATATATGGAAAACAAGAAGATCCATCGATGAAAATAGGACTTCTTAGTTCACTCATACTGTCTTCCTGTTAACATTGAGAAGAATTGATCCAACTGTTCTGTGAAACTCTATAATGTCTAATGTAAAAAATGCCAACAACGCTGACCTACATACTGCATTCACCTGACAGGTCACGTGACGAAGTGTTGACAAAGAGCAAACCAATACTGCAAGTGATTCGTATCAGCCACAGGAAACGGTCTGGTATCGGTAATCTGTTGACTTCTGAACTTCTGCGAGGTCAAACCCAGAAAGCTGGTCCACCAGTTGATAAAGTTGATAAAGTTGGATTTTTATTCCCGTTAATGATATCCACCAAAAGATAGATATAAGTGGATGGAAGCAGACATCATCATCATCATCAGTTGATAAGATCTCTATGGTGTTGTTTGCTCCACTGTAGTGTATGGAATGTCAACTTGACCTACGCAGTGGTGTGTAGACATGGATTGAGTGTATAATGTGCGAATGATGATAAAGGTTCGTGGTGTTGACAAAAAATGTTCTTTTCTCACACTCATGTATGGCTGGAAGTCATCGACACCAACGACTGTGTACCTTTTCTAAAGTTTAATTGGACGTACACACTCGACAGCACAGATAGTGACAAATCACAGGTTGCCATAATACATCATAGTACAGTGGATAAATGGTCTTGCAATGTTACATGGGCACTCATGTAGAATAAGTGTATAATGGACTGTCAGTAGCCAAGCACTCAGTATCGCCCATACATATATATCATCTGACTTCACTGACTGAGCACGTCAGCTTATAAACAATATTTCAGATGGCTTCTAAACCTAATCTCGTCTAGCGACGATTCTTCAACATAATGTTCAGCACATATTTTTCCATATAATAATATTGAACCGCTAGCAATGGGTTCTCATGTGTAGCAGTGATCTCTGGACTGATCAAGCGATAATACGGGCATCCCTTTTCTCTTCTTCAAAGTCACTACATGTTTTGGTTCCAAGATGGCTTCACTCGTGAGCTGTCACTCACGTTTGGATACAGATAATGAATCTGTCCTAAAGTTAGTCATTCATAAAACATTTCATTGCTCTGTAGATTTGATCATGAACAATTGACTGCAATCTACAGGATATAGTGCTGCTAGGAATCGAAGTCGTTTTCATCGAGTCAAATATATTCTCTTAGACATTCAAATCGTAACTATCGAAAATGGTGGCTTCGATCGAGAGTTCATAAGAGTATCTTTGATTACCTTGGTATAGGAAATATGCAACTGCCATTCCTTGGCAATACGACTAAACACTGGGGTAAAGCATACACGATAGGTTTAGACGACTATCACCTTCCCCACAAATACTGAGATCACTTTTTCCCCGGCGACAGGCCGACATGGAAAACACACAGTCCCTATCAGGACGAAGCCAAATCACACCACACTCTAGCGACACATCCGCCGAATAGCCTTCGACCTCTCTAGAGACAACAGAACATATAGTTCGACTTAGATATGTAAAGATATACAGATATAAGACAGACTCGTCCTACTCAGACAAACAATACACATAAATTCAGGCCATAGATATTCTGAAGCAAGAACAATCTATTATTACCCAAACAACGAATAAATCGCAGTAAAATGGATTTATCCGCGGAGTTTGATCGAAAGAGCCGACACAACTTTCAAGGGAAGTAACAC
The DNA here is from genome assembly GCA_024509875.1 of Oreohelix idahoensis. Classification (NCBI taxonomy): domain Eukaryota; kingdom Metazoa; phylum Mollusca; class Gastropoda; order Stylommatophora; family Oreohelicidae; genus Oreohelix; species Oreohelix idahoensis. The sequence goes on along the minus strand of JAMPIV010005862.1, from coordinate 364,663 downwards.
AATAATGACTTTCCCTTAAGCACTATTTTGCTTTCAAAATATTTGCGAAGATAACAAGAATACCAATGTATAATATTGTAAGATATCAAAGACTGCACGTAACAATTGTGCTCAGTGTAAAAAGAGAGTATAAATTAGTTATGAAGTAGAAGGTACATCCTTCTTGTTTTCAGGGACCGTGGTCTTGATGGTATTGAGCAGCACCTGGTCAGAGCTTTGCTGAATCCAGAGTCGGACAGCATACTCCTTGGTCCATTTAGCTATCAGTGAGGTGTCTCCAGAGCACAGGGGAGAAATCGAGCAGAGGAGTCCTTTCCTGCCGCCATCACGCAAGATAAGCTGATGTGGCCAGCTGAGCTCAAAATTATGTACCCCCATCTTAAAATAACATTGTAACATAAACTTAAGAGGGGAAGTAAATTGTTTTAATATCAGGAACTGAGAACATCTCCAATACTAGTTCCAATAAAGACAAACTATTGAAGTCATGATGACAAATACCAACAGAGCTTGAACAAAACAAAACCAGTATTACCTCATATTACTACTACACAACTGACACACATAGGATACTTTTAATAATATATGTCACTACAATATTCATATTGATAAATTCTGTACATATAACTTGTAATTAAAATTGATTGTGATTCCTGGTTCCCTTTGTATTTGAATCAGGACACATATTCATTCATAACAGCAATGAATACATATTGTTATTTGAAAAGTTATCAGTGACTCCTTTAAGATATCCTTTAGAGTGTTATATGTATGTGAGTGTCACACTGTTGTCAAGTGTGGTGGAATAAATTAAATTGTTTATCTGTCTGTTGTTGTTATGACTTACACTTCATCATACACATACCCTAGACATACAACGTAGTCATCACACTATTCCAGAATAATTCTGACTGAGGTATACATATGTGGCAGCAAGTAAGGTTATATATAATACACTACTCTTATTAGATATATATACCTTCACAGCTGATCTCAGTCAGTACACTAAGTCCCCTATACATATTTATAACATCCCACTTCACCACACCACGTGATCTTTTATGTGCACCCTAATATAATTGACGGACCATGTGTCTCGGTTGAACGGAGTACGCCAGCCCAAAATGAGGCAAAACTTAAATTTAAAAATAAAAGAATCTTTTCCTTGCACCGTCTCAAAACTTTGATTTCCCTTTACGTTCTCATAAAACTATCGCTGTTGAAATAACTGCACACCTTGACTTACATCACCCCCTTCCCATTTCATTCCTTGAATTACATTTGCATCCATTACATGTGACCGACGTACAAACGGCTAGAATTATGGAGTTTGATGATACGAAGAAGTAACCCGCCAAAACATGATTGTGTGTATGAGTGTGTGTGGGGGGAGGGGGGAGTAATTATGTGCTCTTTCTGCTGCCTGTCCTGAGGGCGGCACTGGATCTCCTGTGGTTATTTCTTTCATTGTGATTCTATTTAAACTTCACTGGACCTTTGTAGTTCTTACGGTCAATGGTATATAAGGTGAAAGGACCGTGCGCTCTTTTAATGGGTGTTAATTTAGCTTGCACTGTGCAGTGCGCGCCTGTTACGAAATTTTTCTGAAAACCTGCGGGATTAGCTTATTGTCCATTACAGACGTTTCATTTAGACAACCACTAATGGAGGGATTATTGATGTTGCACTATGTAGCTCCTGGGTGTCTGGAGAGACAAAGATTAAATAGGACTGTGTTTTTTCTTGCTTTGTAAAACTTGTTTCCCCCCCCGTTCTTTCGAAAAAACCCTCCCAGAAATGGGGTCCTTTTCTCCCCGCAGCATGGGGCCAATCCACTAATTTACCTTTCAAATTTTTGTTAAAAAATCCGGGTTTGTCGCTATTTCCCCAAACCGTCCGGGATATGTTCCTCCTTCGTGTCACCTATTTGGTATTTTGTTTTTTATTTTTCGGGTGGAAATTTTCCTGTTCCCCCCCCCCCACGTTGGGGGGGGTGTGGGGGTAAGTAAATGCCCTGGAAAAATTTTCGTTCCTTTTTTCTTCAATCCGGATTAAAATAAACATTTTCCTCCCCATAAAGAATCATAGTTGAAAAAAAAATTATCGATGTAAATCCCCCCCCTTTGGGCCTTTTTCCCCCCCTGTTTCTTTCCTCAAAAACTTTTTTTTTTTATCCCCTTTTTTTATCCCCTTTTTTTTTTCCCCTTGTTGAAAACACTGTTTTGTTTATTTTTTTTTTTTCCCCCCCCCCCCTCCTTTTTTTCCATTTTTTTTTTTTTTTCGTTTTTTCCGCCGTTTTTTTTTCTTTTTATTAAAATAAAAAAAATATTAAATAAAAAACTAAAAAAAAAAAAAAAAAAAATTAAAAAAATCAAAAAAAAACTAAAAAAAAAAAGAAATATCAAAAAAAAAAAAAAAGGAACAAAAAAAAAAAAATAATATTATATTTTAAGAGGCCCCCCGCCAAGTCAACGTTTGGTTCCTTAAAAAAATATAAAAAAAACAAAAGAAAACAACCCCCCCAATTCCCCAAAAAGAAAACACCAAAATTTTTCCCCCTGGTTTCCCAAAAATGTTTTTTGTGAAAAAAATGTTTTTTTAAACCTCAAACGAAAAAAGGAATAAAACAACAAACCTCCAAACACAAAAAACAGCCCTTATTTTTATTAAAATAATAAAATTCTCCGAGTTTATTATAAATCACAAAAGGGGGTCCCCTGGTTTTATTGTATTATATTTTTATACCAAGCCCCCAAGAGGTTTATCAAAAAAAAAAAAAAATAGTATTTGGAAATATATTACCATAAAATGGGGGGGAAAACTAAAAAACTTACTTATAGTTAGAGAAAAACTTTTTGTTTTTGGTCCCCTGCCCCCCAAAACAACCAAGAAGGCTTTTTTGTGTAACCCGGTTTTAAAATTTTTTTAGCCGTTTTTTATCCTTTTTTTTTAAAAACTATTTTTTTCAAAAATTTGAGGGGGATTTTGAGCCGGCCAATATAAATACTAAGAAAGTTATTTTTTTAAAATGTAATATTTTTAATTAAAATAAACAAATATTGAAAATAAAAAAATAAAAATATATTTTTTTTTTTTTAAATAAATTTTATTTAAAAAATGGAAATGGCCGTTTTAAATAAAATAAAATAAAAATAACCATTAAATTAATATCTATATGAAAATTGGTGCAAAAAAAACATCTAATTACGCCCCCCTCCACCCGTAAAAAAAAATGCAGGTTTCCACAGCTTCTGACAGACAGATGGTTGATGGCTTTAAATATCTAGTAAACATACTTCACGCCGACAGCGGTGAACGTAATACGAAGTTTATTTACATAAGAAATTCAGCAACAGTTGAAATGAAATGTTCTGCCCAACCTTCCACTCGAGGCTGGTAACTTTTGTACTGCAAAATTTATTTCATGATGCAAATTCTAAAACATCGTCCTTACTCATTCTCCGTATATTCTCTAAGGCAATGTCACTGCTTCTGTATTTGTCTACTGACTCTGGTAGTAAAGATGGTTATGGCTTGAGAACCACTGTTGTCATTTTAAAACTTCTGTAATGGCAATTATCTCAATACTCGTGTTCTTACTTCTGCTATTTCTTGCTCTGTTGTACTTCTATCTTCTTAACATTCGAGTCTTAGTGTGATTACATCGTGTATCTTTAGAAAAGACTGGCCTAACCGCCAGGGGTAATAATTTCTACCAAATGTCTATTGTTTCACACTTCTCAGTGGCTAGCTGCTCGCTATAGTTCTTCTCATTATTCTGTTTTATCAAATTGCCGAGATTCGACATACCTGGTCGTCTGGTCGGCTTGAGAAGATGTACATTTTCTTCAACATGGGAACACTGTCTCTCTTGTCCCCCCTTCTTAGTATCTTTAACACTTGGTAGAGAACTCATATATCTCAACTTACGCTTAACGCGTGTGGATCTTAACTGATTAAAACTAGCACCCCGATTTATTCATTTTGATTATTTACGAAATTTATAGATCAGACTTTGTCACGAACCGTTCACTCGCTTCTACACAATCCCGTGCAAAACTTACTTCGTTCACATTATCCGAAAAACCAAACTCACTTTATCCCTCAAGAGGAGTAATTATAAATTATCACTCTTTGCTTCCCAATCGACAAGTCATAGTTTTATCGTCTTCTAACGCAAACTCCAAGCCAGCTAAATCAGCTTATGCAAATTTATGAAACCGGAATTTTTAACACACGACTCTCTATTAACTAAAAACACGACTTTTTCTCAAAGGGCGCGATTAGGGAGTTATCCCCCTTTACTTACAATTCAACAAGTCATAGTCTTATCTCCCCTTCAGTTAAACCCAACAGTCTGTCCCTCTCTATATGCAAATTTCCTACACCAGATTTTCGACACTCGCCCTTCCTATCACATATGATGCATTAATATGTATGTATTTAAGTGTATGTATTATAAGGCCAGACTAATGTCGTTCATTCTTGCAAGTACTTATCACCAGACCTAAAGGTCTTTTATATTTGGACATGCGCCCTAATATAACCGACTAGGTTAAACGGGACGCTCCTCGCCAAGACGAGGCACAATTTTAATTAAAACATAGAATAACAAAAACATGTTCATTTAGGTCCCTGAGGTGATGAAGAAAGAATAGGATTAGTCCTACGCCAGGCATGTCGTACAAGTTCACTAATATGAAATTCTGCATCGGATTAGCAACCTAATCATGTAAAAGAACATACTGTAGAAACAAAGACACATGAATATATTTGATACATACTTCCGGCAAACCCAAACATGATCGATACCTGTGTTCTTCCGGGTTCTATTCTTAAGTCCTCTACTTTTCCACGGCATATAAAGCACTCGTCCTGCGAAATGTTTGCCGACGGCTATACTGTTGACACAAGTGATACAAATTGCGAAACACTTGAATTATTGTTACAAAAGGATACATGCAATCGTATCAAGTGAAGCGACGGAAACTGAACACAAATAACTATCAGTAAATCTCAGAGAAAAGAACACTTTTTTAAAATTAATGATGAGAAATACCACGACACATCTGTGATGAGTTATAATTAGGATATAAATTGTTTTCAATTCCAAATAATATGAATAATTGCCGATACGCGAAAATGGCAACACATCTTCTATCAAATCACTGTAAATAGAGCAGATCAAAATTTTACATTTTGTGTAAATGTAAAACCAAAAAAAAAGAAATACTAATAATAAAGAAACAAACGAAAAAGAAATAAAATAAAAAACTAAATAAAAAACACCAAACAAAAATAATAAACAAAAGGGGGGTAAAGATCAGGTGTATTAAGTTAAATATTCAATTGACCCTCACTTGTTATAAGTCAAATGTATTATAAGAGCATCATTAAACTTCACCTTCCCAATTTAACTTTCGGTCTTGTTAAATACTGTTTGACTTTATTATGCAGTTCCCTAGGTCTGTTCTTAATACCTCTTCCATATTATAGGTAAAATTGAAGACTGCAAATAATCTAATATTTGGATTCTCATTTGTTCATACCTCTTACATTTTAGCAAGAATGTTCTATATTATTGTCTTGAAGATATTCTGTTCAGTAAGGTTTTTCTATTCTGAAAAAGTCTTTTCCCAGTTGAAGAACACTTCAGCTCTACATTGATAACTGAGTCATTGAAAACGTAAATGAAAATACAATTCTATGTATAATATTTGACTACCACTTCAGTTGGAACTCGCATGTACACGCATTGACCAAGCATACGGCACAGAAAGTGTATTAGGTAACTAAAATTAAACATTTCCTAGACAAAGAAACAAGAAAAAACGTTCCATGTATATCAAATACAAACACACCTAGACTATTGTTTCGCAATCTTGGATGGCTGCTCCATATCCAACAGAAAGAAACTCCACTCATTTACAACAAGCGTATAATACTCTAGTTCTGATAAAAGTCAAGCACAGTGTGTAGATCTATACAAATATCTTAAAATATTACTTCAAAGAAAATGCTTCCTCTTCAACAAAGCCACATAAATTCGTTCATACAATTATATCACAAAATTGACAATGTAATTGAGGCCCATTTTCAAATACAATGCAAGATACAGATAACGCTTAAAACAAATTACACTTGCCCAAGCCTTGGCTTGATTTATTCACAAAACGTTTAGCTAACTCTGTTGCTCATCTTTGGAACAATCTACAACATGACTTAAAAAGCACGCTCAGTCCCTATTCATGCAATCGGAGACTTTTATAACACAGCATAACGGAAGATTACATGTCCTCTACCCTCCCCTCACGCACATAATCTAATTATGTTCCCAAATCATTTTATACCATTAAATGTAGATTTTGATGATGTTTCTTGTCGTTTCAATATATTTATTTCTTGATTATAATCAAGCTAAATACTATAAATGTGAGAGTACTTGTGACGGAATTCTAAATACAATATCTAAATTATAATATAACAAGAAAGTGCGTAAAGTCAAAATAAGATAGAAAATAAAAATTGAGTCCAGCATCTTGTTCGCCCACGCCAGTTAATATGCGGGTTTTGCTAAGCCTTATAGCCGAATGGAGGGTACTGTATTTTTCATGTTTGACCTTGGATAAAACCTAACACTTTTTCCCAAGGTTCAAACAATAATTGCCTCGGTGATAGAATATATAGTAAAAGGGGGAGAGAGAGGGTGATAAATGGCCTCAAATGCTAATCGCGACTAACATCGTTTCTAAAAATAAAACCAACGCGCAAAAGCCTTGCCTAGGGCGATTCCCAAAAATACGAGGAAAAAGTTAGAACATGTAGACAACTCGTGTCACAAAAACAACCTTAGCTCTTATTTCAAAGGACGTAATTATCACGTAAATAGAGAAGACAGCACATGGAAAAGAATTGAACGTGTAGTAGACTAAAAATAAAAAAAAACTAACATAGAAAAAAAAAACTGTGTACTTCTGAACCAAGCCAACTAGTCCCATATAAATTATATATTCGTGTACCTTAGGACTTGCTGACAAAGAATATGGTAGTAGTTACGCAAATAGTCCATTAATTAACTAATTATAGCCGTAATACTATAGTGGATCCGACCAGACTGTCAGGAGAGAGATCATGCCTGCTTATTTTTTTATGGCATGTTTTGAAAAAACGACTTTGGGTAAATGAGGTTAAAAGGTACGGGATATTTGATTGGTTGGATTTTAAAGGAAGGCGAAGTATGATTGGTTGACCTAAAACTAAAAATATATTTGCCTTGGAAACATATTGGGAGTTGTTATTTGAAACGATAGATTCAAAAATAAATGTAAACATGGTCTCATTGGACAAAGCAGTAGATATTGGCACGAAACGGGGACTGTTCACTGCCATTTCAAGAAAATTTTGTGTAAAGCAAGATCGATGAGAGCAGGCGGAGAATTTTCTAACATAGGAAAAGCCTGGACATGGGGCAGATCGAAAATGTGCCATATTCTATTGCCTAGTCATCGTTTACTTGTGTTATTTCCTTGCATCTGTGGTAAGATTGATTTTATTAACCTTTTATTTAAAATAAAATTTGAATGTGAGATACTAACATACGACTGTAAGTAAGTGAGTCTATGGCAGACTCAAAACAGTCTAGAGATTGATCCAGCATATGAAAGACTACACTGGCTAACAAAAAAAAATTTTTTTTTTCTTTCTCTAACATTTCTATGTTTTTCTGGTCAATTTTAATGCGCTGTTTTTAAATCTGCAAACCGTTTTTCTCTATCAGGTCGGGATCTCGAGAAATACGCAATTGAAGTTTTTTAACAACGCATACAGTATTATAACATCATTCGTACAAGAAGTATAACAGTTATGTAGGCTTGAATTTCTTTGCAGTCGACTTTCGTCGGTGAATGGCATGTGGTACATCGCGATGAAACATCCAACAATAATCGGCAAGCATGGTCACACTCCACCGTCCTTGATAACGTGACTCCATTACGGCGATATCTTGATGGAATCGTTCTCCATGTTCATCGCTGACTTCGCCAAGGTTGTCAGGGAAAAAGTCAAGATGCGAATCGAGCAAATGGATTTTGAGGGACATGTTACAGCCCATAATTCTGTATGCATCTATGCACTGCTTAACAATATGCACATAGTCGACAGATTTGTGATTTCCCAGAAAGTTATCGACGATCGATTTGAATGCCATCCATGCGTGAAGTTCACTACCATGTAACAAGTTCTCGAATTGTTTGTCTGCAATAACTTTCCTAATATGAGGTCCTACAAAGATACCTTCCTTTATCTTTGCATCGCTAACTTGCGGAAACTTTTCTCGAAGATAAGTGAAAGCTTTGCTCATTTTATCTAATGCTTTTACGAAATTCTTCATGAGCCCCAACTTTATATGTAACGGTGTTAAAATGATGCTGTCTTTGTTAACTAATGGCTCGTGTATTACATTTTTATGCCCGAGCTGCATACGATCCCTGATAGGCCACACCTTTCTTGCATAATGTTCCTGTCTGTTGCGGCTGTCCCATTCACATAGGAAGCAACAAAATTTAGTATACCCAGACTGCATGCCCGTGAGAATTGCAATGACCTTTAGGTCTCCACAAATCCGCCATTGGTAGTCATTGTACTTTATTTTTGCCAAAAGTATAGCCATATTGTCATAAGTTTCTTTCATATGAACAGAGTAGGCGACTGGAATTTTGCAATAGCAAATGTCATCATCCATCTCAAAGTATTGAACAAGTTCTCTGTGTCTATGACGAAATTTAGATATCAAAGTATTGGGCGCTAAAAGATTCCATTCTTTGAGTCGCGAACCGAGTAATTCCACTTGTCCTTTGGTAAGAGCGAGATCACGTATTAGATCTGAAAGGTTAATTAAGTGAACACCATCATTCACCGGTATATAATCCGAGTCAGAATTAGTTTCTGAAGCAGGTAAACTATCACTTTCTGATGGTTCATTCACGTCCAACGGATATTGTTCTGGTGGAACTGGGATCGGACACGTGATTGGATCACGAGACACTGGTTTCGAAACCGATTCAATATTTGGATAAACCACAGACTTTCTAGTTTTAAAAGTGAAACCATGGATATTTGTCAAGCAGAAGTAACAATCAGTAGCGTGATTTGTCTTGTTCATGCCATATTACTGGCACTCCAAAAGGCATCGACTTATGCTTCGGCGATTTTCGTAACCAACCTGCCAATGTATTTGCACAAAGTCGAACAAACTGCATTTGGCTTCCAAGATTTATTTGCATCATCAACTTTCGAATCGAAATAAAGTTCATATGCTTTCTTTAGTAATGGTGTAAAGTTTTTCTGGTGAACACGATCGGTAAAATATCCGCACACGTAACAGAACAGATCAGCCGAATTTCTACAACTTCTAGAAGCCATATTTCGCTCAGAATTATTTCAAAATACAGTAACTATTGGAAAAATAGCGTAACATATGTCATGCATCTTTTAGCAGTATAAAAAGTGGAATTATTTTGCATTTTATTAATTTTTAATAAGTTATGTAGTAAAAATGAAACGGAGCACATAACGGTTTCCCAAAAATATATGTATTCACAAATATCTTAAAAACCTGACGTGATAGAGATAAACGGATTTCAAATTTGAAATCAGCGCAAAAAACTGACATAAGAACACTTATTCTTATATAAGAAAGAAAAATGTTGTTTGTCAGTGATATAATTTATATGGGACTAGTTGGCTTGGTTCAGAAGTACACAGTTTTTTTTTTTTTTCTATGATAGTTTTTTTTTATTTTTAGTCTACTACACGTTCAATTCTTTTCCATGTGCTGTCTTCTCTATTTACGTGATAATTACGTCCTTTGAAATAAGAGCTAAGGTTGTTTTTGTGACACGAGTTGTCTACATGTTCTAACTTTTTCCTCGTATTTTTGGGAATCGCCCTAGGCAAGGCTTTTGCGTGTTGGTTTTATTTTTAGAAACGATGTTAGTCGCGAAGCCACATAAATTCGTTCATACAATTATATCACAAAATTCACCATGTAATTGAGGCCCATTTTCAAATACAATGCAAGATGCAGATAACGCTTAAAACAAATTATACTTGCCCAAGCCTTGGCTTGATTTATTCACAAAACGTTTAGCTAACTCTGTTGCTCATCTTTGGAACAATCTACAACATGACTTAAAAAGCCCGCTCAGTCCCTATTCATGCAATCGGAGACTTTTATAACACAGCATAACGGAAGATTACATGTCCTCTACCCTCCCCTCACGCACATAATCTAATTATGTTCCCAAATCATTTTATACCATTAAATGTAGATTTTGATGATGTTTCTTGTCGTTTCAATATATTTATTTCTTGATTATAATCAAGCTAAATACTATAAATGTGAGAGTACTTGTGACGGAATTCTAAATACAATATCTAAATTATAATATAACAAGAAAGTGCGTAAAGTCAAAATAAGATAGAAAATAAAAATTGAGTCCAGCATCTTGTTCGCCCACGCCAGTTAATATGCGGGTTTTGCTAAGCCTTATAGCCGAATGGAGGGTACTGTATTTTTCATGTTTGACCTTGGATAAAACCTAACACTTTTTCCCAAGGTTCAAACAATAATTGCCTCGGTGATAGAATATATAGTAAAAGGGGGAGAGAGAGGGTGATAAATGGCCTCAAATGCTAATCGCGACTAACATCGTTTCTAAAAATAAAACCAACGCGCAAAAGCCTTGCCTAGGGCGATTCCCAAAAATACGAGGAAAAAGTTAGAACATGTAGACAACTCGTGTCACAAAAACAACCTTAGCTCTTATTTCAAAGGACGTAATTATCACGTAAATAGAGAAGACAGCACATGGAAAAGAATTGAACGTGTAGTAGACTAAAAATAAAAAAAAACTAACATAGAAAAAAAAAACTGTGTACTTCTGAACCAAGCCAACTAGTCCCATATAAATTATATATTCGTGTACCTTAGGACTTGCTGACAAAGAATATGGTAGTAGTTACGCAAATAGTCCATTAATTAACTAATTATAGCCGTAATACTATAGTGGATCCGACCAGACTGTCAGGAGAGAGATCATGCCTGCTTATTTTTTTATGGCATGTTTTGAAAAAACGACTTTGGGTAAATGAGGTTAAAAGGTACGGGATATTTGATTGGTTGGATTTTAAAGGAAGGCGAAGTATGATTGGTTGACCTAAAACTAAAAATATATTTGCCTTGGAAACATATTGGGAGTTGTTATTTGAAACGATAGATTCAAAAATAAATGTAAACATGGTCTCATTGGACAAAGCAGTAGATATTGGCACGAAACGGGGACTGTTCACTGCCATTTCAAGAAAATTTTGTGTAAAGCAAGATCGATGAGAGCAGGCGGAGAATTTTCTAACATAGGAAAAGCCTGGACATGGGGAAGATCGAAAATGTGCCATATTCTATTGCCTAGTCATCGTTTACTTGTGTTATTTCCTTGCATCTGTGGTAAGATTGATTTTATTAACCTTTTATTTAAAATAAAATTTGAATGTGAGATACTAACATACGACTGTAAGTAAGTGAGTCTATGGCAGACTCAAAACAGTCTAGAGATTGATCCAGCATATGAAAGACTATCAGAGAGGTGTAGACCAACTAAATTATATATGATTATCATCAGGAGCATAATACCTATCCTATTGTATGGAAAACAGATTATTGCTGGAATTGCAGAGGCGTTGTAACTATTAGGGGAGAGGAATACTGGTATACCTGGTCACATCAAAAGAAACTGGTGAAAAGGATTGTCGTAAAGAGCTGATCTTACATGTTTGTTTGTAATGTGCCTGTACTGGTTGTTGAATATTATTGTAGGCTGTTGATTACGAAGGAGGCATATCCTTATGATTTCAGAGGTTTTTGGTGGCTGTCATTAACTGGTGCCAGACTACAGTGGGCCGATATATATTCATGCCACAGTCTTGCCTTTTTCGGAGACAACTGTAAACCACCATCATTCTTGAAGAAGTGGGAGCTGAAGGTTGTCGTTCAGCGAAGTGCAGGAAGATTCCTACATCATATTACAAAGATAGGTGTATGTTCAGCACCTGATCGCTCAACTAAAATTATATTAAAAATAAGAGACTGGGAATAGTGATATAAACATTCCATCAGTGTCCACAGAAACTTACCAACAACATGCAGAGATGATGATAATAAACAATCTACCAGTGTATACTAGAAGTCACCTCAGTTAGAAAATACACTACACCCTTATATAATAATAATATGTGTATTATGGACAGAAGATCCATTGTATAAATTGATTGATGTAATTAATTTCTATGATTTCACTTTTGATTGACAGTCCTGATTCCAAATAAATTAGATTCAGGACAATAAATTGAAAAAAAACATTAACTTTACCAAACTTTCAACCACTGACTTACTAAAGATAGTCTTTTAAAGTGTAGTTCGTATGTGATTGTCGTGGTACTGTTGTGTTGTATTAGATAATAAAATAATTGTGTAATTGTTTGTATGTTTAGTTGGTTAATGCAACCTTACACTAACATTTCATAACCCTAGACACCAAACGTAGTCATCTTACAGTCTATCTAGAATAAGTCTGAATGAGATCATAGTGGTGGTAGTAGAAAGGTGCCCTGGAAATTTACTCTAATATTTATTACATTCAGGGACCTTCACAGCTGACCTCATTCAGTACACTAAGATTTCTTAACAACAAACTGTATTAACATCAAACCCACCACAGTACTATTACTGTACTATTACAAAGTTTTATCCCTAACGTCAACATTTAAAATGCATGTGAGAATAAATGGATAGTTTTAAAATGAGAGAAGGGAATCGAAGAATGTCAGATGCGCCTGTGTGCCGTATTTTTAACCCTTTAAAAATTCAGTACGTTGTATTGTAGCACTTTGTCGAGTTTTATCATAGCACCATATCGTATTGTACTGTAGCACCTTGTCAAGTTTTATTGAGCAATATGCCCAGGTGTCTTGCAGCATTATGTCCAGTTGTAGTGTAGCGTTATGTCTAACTTTATTGTAGCACTAGATCTAACTTTATTGAAGCAATAAACACTTCTATTATAGCACTTTGTCTAACTTTATAAAAAAAATTATACTGAGTTTTATTGTAGCACTTTACTTAACTGTATATAAACACCACACTCAATGTTATTGTAGCACTGTGTCTAACTGTACTGTAGAACAATTTTCAGTTTTATTGTAGCACTATGCCTAACTTTATTGTAGCACTATGTGCAGTTTTACTGAAGCACGATGTCTAACATTATTGAAGCACTATATCCAGTTTAGTTTGTAGCACTGTGTCCAGTTTTATTGTAGTTCTGAATTCAGATTCTCCCGTGTAGTTTCAGGGGGATGGGGGTCTCGAAGAGACTGAAAAATAATAGGCTTACTGTTCCCATATGCATATCGTGGACATCGACTAATATCTTCTTCTTCTTCTCTTCTTCTTTGATCCTTAGCCGCCCACCGTCAAAGCAGTCAGTGGCCATCACGCCTGGTGGCGTCTTGTAGTGCAACAACAAAATTGATTCCACTTTGCTCGGTCGGTGGCTATCCTTCGTACAGTGCCCCAACTCTGGTTCATTCTTTGCATCTCAGCCTCCACAGTCCTCCGCCAAGTTGTTTTTGGTCGGCCTCTCTTTCGTTTTCCTTTAGGAGTCCATAGCATAGCTGTTCTTGTGATGGCATCGGGGTCTCTTCTGAGGACAGGGCCAACCCAGCTCCAGCGTCTGCTAGCTATGATGGTGTGCATGTCCTCCTGGTTACTCCGAATAAGTAGTTCTTGGTTGCTGATGGTGATTGGCCAAAAGATTCGGAGAATTTTCCTTAGGCAGACTGTGTGAAAGGAGGACAGTTTCGACATTTCCTTCTCTGTAACTCTCCAGCATTCCGCACCATAGAGAAGCACAGAAAGTACACAGCTCTCATACAGTCTTAATTTGGTGTTTGTGCTGTACTGGGAAGACTTCCAAATGTTGTTGAGACTAGCAAAGGCTGTTCTCGCTTTATTCATTCTGTTGTTGACGTCTTTGCTTGCTCCGAAGTCTGGTGTTACTTTGCATCCTAGGTATGTGAAGGTGTCTGTCTGTTCCAGTTGCTGATTCCTTACTGATATGGGCTCAGGGTTGCTGACATTGAGCGTCATGACCTCTGTCTTCTTTAGATTGATGTTCAAGCCCACCTGCTGGCTATACTTATTAAGTTTATCCGTTTTTTCCTGGATGTGTGGATGTGAATGTGCTAGTAGTGCAATGTCATCTGCATATTCCAGATCTTCCAATGTAGAAAATGTAGTCCATCGTATTCCTCTTGGACTGCCCTCTGTTGTCTGGCGCATCACCAAGTCTATGACTGTTAAAAATAGAGTGGTTGATAAGAGGCATCCCTGTCGTACTCCTGCCTTCACCTCAAAGGTTAGGTTGCTCTGCCCAACGCTACACGTAAAGTTGGCAAAGAGGCTTTTTATGATTGACACTATGCAGCTTGGATATCCATAAGCCCTCAGTATTTTCCATAAACTGTCCCTATGTATACTGTCAAAAGCTTTTTCGAAATCAACGAAATTAATGTACAGCTGTCTTTGCCATTCTGAGCACTGCTCTATAATGTTTCTGAGGGTAAATATATGATCTACACATCTTCTGTTCTTTCTAAATCCTGCCTGTTCTTTCCTCAGTTTGTGGTCTACTGCTTTTGAAATTCTCTTTATAATTATCCTGCCTAGTATTTTGCTGGAACTCAGAGAAGAGTTATTCCTCTCCAATTATTGCAGTCTGCAAGATCTCCCTTCTTGGGCAATTTGACAATTATTCCTTTGTTCCACTCCGTTGGTGTTGTCCCTGTTTTCCACACTTGTGCAAATAGTAGTTCTAATAGTTCTGCTGCTATCTCATGGTCTGTCTTAAATAGCTCTGCATTTAAGTTATCATGGCCATGAGCTTTTCCATTCTTTAACCCTTTGATTGCTGTGATGATTTCTTCTTTTTGTGGAATGTCTGTATTAACATCTAGATCATTTTCAGCCTCAGGAACATTCAATTGTGTCTCTGGTGGTTCCTTGTTCAGAGTTTCTCTGAAATGTTCTGCCCATCTTGTTTTCTGTCCCTCTGCTGTCGTGATGAGATTTCCTTGCTTATCTCTTACTAATGTAATATTGTTTGCACTTCGTTTTCCGCTGATGATTTTAGTTATTTTGTATTCTGTGCTTTGTTCATTTCTCAGTGCTGCCTCTTCTGCCTGTCTTGCAAGATCGTCTAGGAAATTCCTTTTGTTGGCTCGAGTTTGGCGTTTAACTTCCTTGTCCAGCTGACTGTACTGATCGCTATATAGTTGCTTTAACCTGAGGGACTTCGTTTCTGTTTTCTTTCTTTTCATTTCCTTTCTCATCGTTATGGTGTTTAATGTTTCTGGTATTATCCAGTCTTGCTTCTTCCTTTCCTGGAATCCCAAGCATGATTTGCTGCTTTCCTTATATATTGTTGAAATGGTGTTGAATTTCTGGTCTATATCATGTCCATTTCTTTTCCTGACTTTTTGGCAAATTGATATCGCTTCTTTATATCAGTCACAAAAGCTTTTCTTGTAAGGGGATCCTTCAATTTGCTGTTGTCAAACCTTTTCTGTGTAGTTACAGTTGGTTCAGCCGTTCTTAGTTTCACTTTCAGTTTTGCAACTACTAAATGGTGATCACTAACCACATCCGCACCTCTTCTTACCTTCACATCTTGTAATGCACGACTTCATCTACCGTTAATAATAATGTGGTCTATCTGGTTTCTGTCCCGACCATTTGGTGATTCCCATGTTAATTTGTGAATTTCTTTATGTGGGAAAAATGTTCCTCCAATGACCAGGTTGTTAATGCTACAGAAACTTATTAATTTATCCCCATTTTCGTTTGCTGTTCCGCTGCCGCATTTCCCCATACTCTTTTTTATTATATGTATTGTGTGTTCCAACTTTCGCATTGAGGTCTCCCATTACTACAATAAGATCATATCTAGGTGTGTCTTCCATTTCTTTCTGCAGTTGTCGATAGAATTCATCCTTGACCTCATCATCGCTGTCATTCGTTGGTGCGTAGCATTGTATTATTGTACTGTTGGTGAATATCCCTCTCAATCTTATTCTTATTAGTCTGTTGTTGATGGGTTTTCATTCCAGTAATGTCCTTTCTATTCCTTTCTGTAGAATAATGGCTACACCTTCATTGTGCTGTCCATCCTCTCTTCCAGAGTAAAGTACTGTTTCTCCTGTTGCTGTTTTAACTTTTCCTGCCTCTGTCCATCTGCTCTCGCTTATCCCTAGAATGTGTAACCTATAGTTCTCATTTCTGCTGTGACCTGTTTTAGTTTACCCGTCTCGTTCATTGTCCTGACATTCCAAAATCCTATTCTTGTTTCACGTTTTGCGGTCAGGACGTCCGTTTTCGTGTCAGTGGCTTCCTTTCGGCTTTCACCACTGACAGTCATACGAGCCTCAGACTCCGGATTTCCGTCCCGCAGCAAAGTTTGTTCATTTGTTGTCGTTTCCGTAACTTCATTTCTTTTTACATAGACAGGGGTGTCAGCCCTATGCTAAAACCCCCAACCTGGAGGACCAGGGTGTCTGCTTTAGTCTGACCCTGCCCGCGCAAACCTGTCCAGCTTGGTAGAACTTTCCAGGAGTAAAGCTCCAGCTGGCATAGCTCTGCGGGTAATCAGGGTACGCAAGCCGCCATACCTCGACAAGGTATTGACACCGGTGATGGCATATCGACTAATATGAGACTGAGAATTGGCGCTGGCAAAATCCTTATGCTAAACAGATTGCTACATAACTGCTATATTAAGAGCACATGGAATTCGTTCGTGCAGGCTTTTTGCCAGGAGTGCAGCTGCTGTGTGACTCCAAGCTCTCTAGGGAGCAAAACAGGAAATAGAAGATGTCTATTATCTATTTGACATCTTCTTATGTCATTACGGCGTTGCTTGTGAGTTAGCCTGCTGTTTTTTTTTTCTCTCTCTTTTTCACTTCTTTAAGCTCGGGCTAGAGTATGAAGATTTTATCTTCACAGTACGCCAAACCAAGATATCCTCCTTTGTGTTTTAATACAAAACGTCACTGTTTCTTCTTTGAGAATCTCCAGTAATTGTAGCAATGTCCAACGACTAAGGTCTCTACATAATCGAGTCTCTGTGAATAAGGGCAAATTCGCGACCCCGACTCCTTCATGACAGAAACTAGATCTCAGAAGAAAAGGCAAAAACATTTCCATCACAGCTGAACGCACATCTGATGAGCACTAATCTAAGCAGAGTGAGTTACTAGAGAGCACCGCTTTAAGTGAATGCATTCACTAGAAAAGCCGACAACGTCGTTGCAATGGACATCTGCAAAACTGAATGCTATTGCAGCTGAGAAGTAATATATAGCAAGATGAATGATCAATGAAAACAATCCTAGTGTCGCTAAGGCTGGAGCGGATTAACGGGTGTGAAAGATATTGCGCTATTGACAACTGGAATGTCAGACTGGCAGAATGCGTAGCAACTCACGAAAATAAAATGTGTAAATGATGCTATGTTAATGTTAATCAGAATCGACGTCATTGCACTCCGGGCAAACCCATAGGTGCTCAGTCTCCCTCAGTAAATGCCGAAGGACACGAATGCTAATTGTTCCTGTTTTGCACTGGTTGTACACACGCAGCATGCATCCTCTAATACATCCATCCCTGCTGGTCCTACTTTGATGCCAAATTCCAGCAGTCTTAGCCTTAATGATTCATCGATTCCCAGTGTCATTCTCTAACAGGCGATCATGAATCGTCTTCAGTATTTCTCTCTTATCCATGCCCAATGCACCATCTATGGGTGCTCTTGAAGCTAGTCTGTCAGCTCTTTCATTGCCACGTACGCCTTGTATGACCAGGACAGTAGATCTATATTATTTCTTGAAGATTCGATGCTTCTATGGAGGTTTTACATTTATGTCGGAGCCATCCATTTTGGACCTTTCAAAGCATGGATTGTGTGTCAGATACAATAACTGCATTTGTTAATAAAGTCTCAGACCGCCAT
This sequence comes from Oreohelix idahoensis, assembly GCA_024509875.1. Taxonomy (NCBI): domain Eukaryota; kingdom Metazoa; phylum Mollusca; class Gastropoda; order Stylommatophora; family Oreohelicidae; genus Oreohelix; species Oreohelix idahoensis. The sequence continues at coordinate 346,544 of JAMPIV010005862.1, read as the reverse complement.
CTTAAGGCAGCAGTAACTGCCTCTACCTCCATTCTCATGCTGGAGGTTGTTATCATGTAAGCCCCGCTATGTTCTGCCCTTTATTCCAAAAGTGAAGTTAGCGGTGGGGTTAACGAAACAAATAACTAATGTACGTCTCAATAGGGCGAACAACAACAAAGTAGCCCACGTTACGACAATGACGTCATCGTTAGGCACAAAGGAATTTAAACAGTACAGAAAAAAGGTGATAACTACGTTCAGTATACAATATATTTTTAAAAATCAAACGAGCTGTCAATCTAAAACTTTGTTTGCCATTCTTGTAAAACTCAGTGAGAGGATGTCGTAAAGAATATGCTACATCATCATGTCCTTTGCAGAACGTCGCTCTCATCACAGCCCGCCTGAAAGACTCTCGATCTCTAGCCAGCCCTCCTGTCTCCTCTATTGTCATGTTCAAGGTGTCTTCAATGTCCTGTGTCCACCGTCGTCTTGCCCCTGCCTCGCCTTCCAGGTACCATACCCTCCATCACTGCTCTCGCTAAGCCACTATGACGTTTAATGTGACCAAAATATTTCAGTTTCCAGGACATGATATTGTTTATGAGCCAGTTTTCCTCGATGTTCAGGTCTTGTAGGATGTCTATGTTATTCTTCTTCTTGGTCCAAGATACTCTGAGAATTTTACTGTAACACTTTGCTTCGAAAGATTCGATTTTTTTCTTTAATGTTTGAGTAATGGTCCATGATTCACATCCATATGTTGCTACCGGAAAGATGCACGTTCTCAGAAGTTTTACTTTTATTAATTTGCTGGTGTTATGCCATAGGTTCTTCATTTTATTTAACCTCTGCATTGCTATGGCCAGTCTCCTTCTGACCTCTTTTGAGCAGTCTCCATTGTTGTTAATTGTGGAGCCAAGATATTCAAAATTTGTGACATTTTCAATTTCCTCATCATTGATGGTAATTTTTGGTTGGCATCTTGTTTTGTCTGTGGACATTATCTTTGTTTTTTTTTTTTTTTTGTGTTGAGAAAAAGGTTCTGATCCTCACTGTGTCTTTTGACAGACAGGATTAACTGTTCTAGTCCCTTGGCACTGTTTGAAAGAATAACTGTGTCATCTGCGTACCTGAGTTCTGGGATCGCATTTCCACCAATTGTGAACGGATCGCAATGTTCACATTCTTGGTCACTCCGAACATTTCTCATTATATTTTCTGCATAGATGTTAAACAAGTATGGCGAGAGGATGCAACCCTTATATGCTACATAACAAGTAGTTATAGCCATATTTAGCTTTCATTTATTCGTTTTGTTTGGCCACATCTATCTTGCCTTTTATCATAAAAAAAACCACATCTCTTCACATCCTATTATTAATAGTTAGTTTTGCGCATCTTTCAAAATCCCCGTATTCGTCGCGCCACATCGATGCGCTTGTCACAAAAAAAAACTCCCAACCACACACCTGCGCCTACTTAAACACAGGTTCTGCATTCTGTTCCCTCGTCCAAACAAATATACAAATCCAACAGTTTTAATTAGGAATATTTATTCAACCTTGGTTTATATGTTTTTTTTTAGAGTTCGTATATTGAAAGTGTAGCTGGCTTGTATGTGTATATGCGAAAACAGGGAACTCGGAAATGCAGCAATATTACGGGAAGAAGCGGAAGAGGTTATATGTTCGATGAAAGGAGGGAAGTCACCGGGTGTGGATAATATCCCAGCAGAGCTCTTGAAATATGGAGGACCAGATATAGTAAAAATCATGACAACAATTTACCAGAAGATATGGAGTACAAAAAAATGGCCAAAAGAGTGGACGTAGTCATTAGTAATACCGCTTCCAAAGAAAGGAAATCTAAAAATGTGCAAGAACTACAGAACCATTAGCCTTATTAGTCATCCAAGTAAGGTGATGTTAAGGATACTTTTGAACAGAATAAAACAGAAATCAGAAGAAATCTTGTCCGAGGAACAGGCTGGCTTTAGACCAAAAAGAAGTACCTCAGAACAAATCTTCAATATTAGGTTACTGATCGAAAAACATCTCCAGTATCAACACGATTTATACCATAACTTCATCGATTTCACAAAAGCCTTCGATCTAGTCTGGCATGAAGGCTTATGGCAAATAATGAGAAAATTCAATTTTGATACCAACATCATAGATATCATTGAAGCACAAAGTTGGAAAAGCAAGGCTTGCAATGATGCTACGCGAGTCAGCTGATGACGTGGTTAAGTCCATTCAGCCCACACTGAAAACGGGAAGGAAGTGGAGAGTGGAAGAAGCTGTTGATGCTGCTGAAGAGTCACTCAAACTGAGAGAGGTAATCGGATACACACAAACGAATAGACGGGGATTTGGGCATGGTGACATCCGCTGGTGGTCCAAGGCATCAAGCAGGGAACGCAGAGACATGGTAGTTCAGGAGATACGAGGAGCTGAGAATGATAAGAGGTTGCTAAAAGCAGTGCAGCAGGTCCAACAAGGCCAATGGACTACATGGGAAGGAGCCCTGCAGAGATCCTTGACATGGAATGATATATGGCATATGGCACCTCTTAGGCTCAGCTTCGTGGTTAGATCAATGTATGACCTGCTGCCGTCGGCCACCAACCTTGTGAAATGGGGAAAGTCGGATGATGAGCAGTGCCCCCTGTGCCAGGGGAGGCAGACACTTGAACACGTGCTCTCAGCGTGTAAGGTGGCATTAGGGCAAGGACGATACACTTGGCGCCATAACAAAGTGCTAAATGAGCTTGCTGCGACAATAGATCAGGCAAGAATGAAAGCGAATAGCAAAGTCCGGCCAGACACCACAAACACATACTTTCTGAGGGCAGGAAAGTCAGCACACCCCAAACCGAGTAAACCTGGTAGCAGTTTACCATCTCTTCTTGACTGTGCAAACGACTGGGAGATGGCGGTAGACCTACCTGGACGGGGGGCATATCCAGAGAGTATCAGAAAATCGCGGAGACGGCCGGATATAGTGCTTCATTCTTCAGCAACGCTTCAGGTCATACTGATTGAACTGACCGTGCCATTTGAATCCAGATTAGACGAGCAACATTCATTCAAAGCGGCCAAGTATAGCGATCTAGCCGCGGATCTGAGACACGATGGATTCAGTGCAAGGGTCATGGCGGTTGAAGTGGGCGCAAGAGGGCTTGTGGCTGCATCAATGTATGATTTATTGAAACTGTTGGGGTTGAAGGGACAGTCTAGAACAAGGGCACTGAAGAGGCTTAGCGAAACTGCCGAAAAGGCATCATCCTGGCTGTGGAACAACCGCAGTGGGCAATGGAGATCGTGACGGTAAACGCTGCGGTACAGAAAACACCAAAATTTTTCTAAGTCCACAGCGCTGAGTTTATATGGTGTACTAGTGAGGGGGCTGCGACTCTGGGGCAACAGGCGATGTATACTATAGGGAGTGTGTCAGGTACAGAATTTCAGTGGCGTGCGGCGCGCAGTGGCTAAGGTTCGTCGGCTGCGCGCTCGTGTCTCAGTATGTGTCCTTAGTTGTGATGGACGACGGAACGAACGGAATAATTTGTCTTTTCTTTGTTACTTTCGCAATTGCCCTCACGGCTGGCGTTGTGGATTGAAAGTTGCTACCGTAAGTGAAATGGGTTCATTTTCGATACAAGACAACAGGAAGCTGAGACGCTTGGGAGTCATGACCCAAGTGGGCCCGCCCCCCTTAGAGTGTAAAGGAGTAATCGGGCCGAAACACTTGTCAGATGGGGGGACTTCTTCTGATGATCAGATTGCTTCCTGTTGTATCGCTCTGTAAAGAGTTTCCTATCATCATCATCAAGGACGCAAGCAGTGCTGTTTTTGCAAGCAATGACATTGGAGAATTTTTCAAAACAACTGTAGGAGTTCGCCAGGGATGTATCCTGTCCCCAGTGCTCTTTAATATATATCTAGAACATATTATGCAGGAGGCTCTCTACGATTATAAAACAACCATATCGATTGGAGGCCGACCTCTTTGCAATCTACGTTTTGCTGATGATATCGATCTGATAGCTGGAACAGAATCAGAACTTCAAGACCTAACATCTAGACTGGAGAAAGTAACAAGAACGTATGGGATGGAAATTAATATAGAAAAAAGCAAGATATTGGTGAATAGCCATAAGAAACATGTTCCGACCAACATTACGTTAAATGGGCAAACGTTAGAAGAAGTTAACACCTTTAAATATCTCGGGTCCACTATATGTAGTGATGGAAGATCAAGTAAAGAAATCAAGACAAGACTTGAGATGGCCTCAGCTGCCATGACAAGGCTGAATGTGATCTGGAAAAGTAACATCAGTTTTCCTGTGAAGATCAAATTATACAAATCACTTGTATTATCTATTCTCTTGTATGGGAGTGAGGGCTTGACACTCACTGCAGATACGGAGCGAAGGATTCAGGCTTTCGAGCATAAATGTTATAGAAGAATTTTGCGCATTTGCTATAAAGAGCACAAAACAAATGTCTATGTTAGAGAGAAGATAAACACCTATGCAGGCCACCAAGAACCACTTTTGTCAGTAGTGAAACGTCGAAAGCTTGCCTGGTTTGGGCATGTAACTCGTCATGACTCCCTTTCGCAAACGATCCTCCAGGGAACAGTCGAAGGTAAACGGAGAAGAGGAAGGCAAAGAAAATCCTGGGCTGATAACATCAAAGAATGGGCAGGACATGTTGTTCTCTTTCCAGAGGTGTGTTGAAAGTTTCAGCTGGTACCCTGTTCTTTTGGCCATGGCACCCCTACGACCCATGACGGATTACGGGTTGAGTATCATGATATTTTCTTCATTTTTATCTATATTTATTATATTTGTGACATATATTATTATTATTATTATATATTCCTCTGACCGTCGACCGACTAAGCAGTCTTCAGCCATAACACCTTACGGCGTCATAGGGCAACAAGAAATTGCCCGTCGTTCCGTCACACCTAAAGGCGTATATTGGTACAACAGACTTTTAATTGTTGTTTCTGTGATCAATGTGACAGCAAGCGGTAGCAATCCGTGGAGCCCCTGTCATGCTGATGCCTTCCTATAAAACCATTTCGGCACCCCCAGACGTCCACCAAAATCCATTCGGGACGGGCAGTCTGGCACGGGTTGAGACCCGGCAACGATTGATAAAGGTATATATATATATATATATATATATATATATATATATATATATATATATATATATATATATATATATATATTTGATTAATCCCCGCCTCATTGCCTACTGTTATTCCCTATCACTCAATGAACATTTCATTTTTTTCTATAAAATCACAGACGCTATTCTACGCGTCATAATTAATCTGTTATTCGAAGCATTCGTTTTCTCATTTTTTTTATATGATTAATCTAATGTCCGCCGACTAAACCTCGGAAATTGCTTTCGTCCTTTCACTTGAGCCAGTGTTGAGAATATAATGAACTATAGCTGAATACTGCTCAAGGGAAATCTAAGGTTTAGACTAAGAGTTGGCAACCGGTCGATCACGACTTACCGGTGAATCACAAACAATTATTTTGTAAATCTCTAAGTGACTACGAGGATGTGGAAGAAAGATATTTTAAGCTAGTGAAATTTTGGGTTAGCCCTCTCCCAAAGTTAACTTACTTACTAAGTCGTTCATCTTCTACCATGGGGTGTAGAAGTTTACCAGAGAGAACGTCAAACTATCTGTCACGGATTGCCTCCCCTGCTTTGCAGTAGTGGTCCAACAATGGCCACAACTCAAGAGTATCTAAACTGGGTCGTCAAAGGTGTTTACCTTCGCACAAGATTACTCTTGGTAGAGTTGTAGATAGAAGAATAATGATGCTTCTGTCTCAAGGGAGTCTTAACAAGATGTTTTCAGAAGTCAAGAACAATGCTGCATAGGGCAGAGCACTATTAACTATTATCTGATTCGTCGCCTTTTGTGAAGAATTAAGCAATGGTTTTAGCCCGTTCAAACCTTCAGCTGTTGTAAATCCAGTGAAATTCTTTTATAAGTATTTGCTCTATAGATGTAAATATATGTCTTTATGTATATATATATTAAAGGGTCTTGCTTATACGTTTGCTTTCATACCTATAATAACTGAATCAACAATGATTGTTTTGTTTTAAAATAACATGTAAAAATTTAATAATTAATTAGTTTTAATAGGTTAAAATAACGATGGAATGATGGCGAATTTTAGATGTATATAAAATTGTCTTCACTGAGACTTGGGTGAGGATTTATAAAAATTGTGTCCTTTTGCTGTTTCCTTTAATAAGAACGTCGCTGGTCTAAGTGAGTCCTGCTGCCGTGGTTTCGTCAATTCTTTTGTGCTGAGGACACTTCTTCAGACAGCCCGTCCAATGTAGGTGGTTAGTGTTGAATCCCTGCTCTTGACTCACACTAGTGGCGTAGAAACTTTAGTCTTGCAGCTTCGTACCACGAACCCAAAGTAACTTTTGGGAACACAATCTCCTGGCACAGATGTATGGACACAGCACGTTGATGCGATGCTTCGAATCACTTGTGTGGGTAATTTTATTATTCCTCTTATGACTTGAGTCTGATTCCTTAAGTATCCAGTCTTTTTATTTTAAAATGTGGGTTCTCTTTTAAGTTATAAAGACGCCCAAATACTTTAATCTGTCACTTATAATTTTGGAATTCTTTGTCCGATCCTTCTCTCTGGCTCTGGGGAATTGCTAGCTTGACGTGGCGATGCAGTCTGATTGGTGTCTCCGATTTCGCTAGATTATATTTCCATTTCTCAGTTCAAGACGCAGATTGAATTTCCGACGAATTTGCCAATGAAATCCAATGCCTATTCCGTCTATAAAATTAAACCAATCCAATCTCTTTAGAACTATGTGGGTCGGGGTGTTAAATCATTTCTATCCCCCCGCGTGTTTTAAATTTATTCCTTTTTAAAATTTCATCGCGTGACCTCTTTCAGATATGTCCGTAATACTTCCAGTTGCCCTGTATGCAAACTCACAAACACATCTGTGAACTCATTTCCTGTCTAAATGCCTTACCCACCATAATCTCAAAAGACGGGTTATCTGTATTATTGATAGAGAACGTCCATCGGAAGCGATTATCTAATTAGCACCTGTGTCTTCGCACGTCTCTCAGACGGCTTTCTCAGACAGACAGACAGCAAACCCAGGTGGTCACTTGCCTGTTTGTCGCTGGCCCCGGAAATTAATTACGTCAGTCGCTATTCCTCTTCACGATTACTGTCTGCATCAAAGGTGGCTAGATGACTTAAGTGATAAAAGTATTATTCGCTGACCTGTTCAGTTAGCTTTGTCATGCTATGGTTCACACGGTGAAACGTAAATAAGTCTGGGCGCGGCTAGGCAAAAAATGTAGGTGCATAAAATATGTCAAATAATAGGACGATGAAGGAGAGAGAGAAGGTTGCCAACGTACATGCACAAAACGTTTCGTGACAATGAGGAAAAAAAGATATTACATTAATAAGAACAAATTCAAACAAGCATAAAATATGTAAGTACTACTATTACAAAAGATGTAATAACACGGACTTATTATGATGATGATTTGCCCCAAATAAGTCCTCGAAAATTCTAATGGCCAATCTCAAACACGCTTCCATATGTTCTCAGACTGAGTAGAGTGGTTCTTTGATTTAATAATGTTCATTGTTGTTACAGCAGACTCAAATAGATAGATTGAACCAAAACAAATGGTCCTTAAAACATGATGTAGAATTGTACACATATCTTGGTAGTAATATAGACAAAGTTGGTGGGACAGACAATGATATCAAAATAAGAATACAAAAAGCAAGAGGAGCTTTCATTGCATTGGGAAACATATGGAGGTCAAGAGAAATCATGTCCAACACGAAAATAAGAATCTTCAACTCAAATGTCAAGTCTGTCCTATTGTATGGCTCTGAGACATGGAGAGCAACAAAAGCAACAACTAAAAAGCTACAGACTTTTATAAACGGGTGCTTGCGTAGAATAGAAGGACTGAAATGGAATGACAAAGTGACAAATGTGGAATTGATGACAGGAACCAGACAAGTGCCAGTGGAACAAGAGCTGATAAGAAGACGCTGGCGATGGATAGGACACACATTGAGGAAACCTGTTGATAGCATTACAAGGCAGTCCTTGTTCTGGAATCCACAGGGAAAGAGAGGCAGAGGTAGACCAAAAACACATGGAGAAGAGAACTGGATACAGAGGTGAAAATGATGAGGAAAGCATGGAAAGAACTTGAGCGGATGGCACGGGACAGGAGGACTTGGCATGTGTTTGTTGAAGGCCTATACTCCTCGGAAAGCTAAAGGGTATTGATTGATTGAAAACAAATGGTCAGGTTGAATGTCACTTTCTTTAAGTTTGCATATTATACTTGTGGTGAAGTGGGATGTTATAAATATTTATAGGGGACTTAGTGTACTGACTGAGATCAGCTGTGAAGGTATATATATCTAATAAGAGTAGTGTATTATATATAACCTTACTTGCTACCACATATCTATATATATCTCAGTCAGAATTATTCTGGAATAGTGTGATGACTACGTTATGTGTCTAGGGTATGTGTATGATGAAGTGTAAGTCACAACAACAGACAGATAAACAATTTAATTTAATCCACTACTCTTAACAACACTGTGACACTCACATACATATAACACTCTATGAGAATATCTTAAAGAAGTCACTCGTAACTTTTCAAATAACAATATGTATTCATTACTGGCATGAATGAATATGTGTCCTGATTCAACTACAAGGGAACCAGGAATCACAATCAATTTAAATTACAAGTTATGTACAGAATGTATTTAATATGAATATTGTAGTGACATATATTATTACAAATATTCTATGTGTGTCAGTTGTGTAGTAGTAAAATGAGGTAATACTGGTTTTGTTTTGTTCAAGCTCTGTTGGTATTTGTCATCATGACTTCAATAGTTTGTCTTTTGGGACTAGTATTGGAGATGTTCTCAGTTCCTGATATTAAGACAATTAAATTCCCCTCTTAATGTTAATTTTTACAAAGTCATTTCAAGATGAGGGGACATAATGTTGAGCTCAGCTGGCCAATTCGCTTATCTGGCGTGATGGCGGCAGGAAAGGACTCCTCTGCTCGAATTCTCCTCTGGGTTCAGGAGACACCTCACTGATAGCTAAAAAGACCAAGGAGTATGCTGTCCGACACTGGATTCAGCAAAGCTCTGACCAGGTGCTGCTCAGTACCATCAAGACCACTGTCCCTGAAATCAAGAAGGATGTACCTTCTACTTCATAACTAACTTATACTCTCTTTTACACTGATCACAATACAGCACAAACATTGAGTTCAGAGCGTTAGGCCAACTGTCAGCTTCATTCTGAAGTACTTTATACCAGCATTAACCTCCTTAATGGTTACTACGCCTCTGCAATTCCAGCATTATTTCTTTCTAGTCAATCATCTAGGTGTCAGTGTACTATTTGGCCATTCCATGCCGTTTTACTTCCCTCCGACACCCTCTGTTCAGGCTGGAGCATTATAGGCTTTATCTCTTGTTTGCCACTGAACTACACATATATATACAGGCATAAATTAACAATTTACATTCAATTTTCATTAAAAGATACTGAATGGTTCAAGCTTACCACAATTTCATGGAAATAAACACAGATACGTTGATTAGCAATGAATTCTGGCACAATTTACTGGCACAAATTTCCATCTGCTTATGTTCCAGGCTTTTATTTTAGCAAAATTGTGAGCTGGCTTCAACGCACTGTTGCTTTATCAAGCTTATTTAAACAAGTGGTTTCGAACTAACGCTCCCAAGTGTGTATATCAGTGAGACTGGCCAATGAGCCACGTTTCGACAAGTGTTTGAAAAAATGTTACCTTTTCCCGTTTCCCCTAACAACGAAAGATAGTATTTATAGTCCGACCAATCGTGGTTAGGCTTTCATTTGTTGCGCTCCAATCAATTGGGAGTTTACATGGTAGGCTATTTATGTAACGTAAGGTTTTTTCAAACACGTTATAAAAAAATTTTTATGAGCAGAAATGATTCCATGCTGTCAGGCATCCTCACTATTTTATTTTGGGTATAATTTATTAATTCCTGGACTATTTGCGTAACGTTTTACATATTATTTGTCAGCAAGCCCTAAGGAACCCAAAAATACAAATTTAAAGGAGCTACGTGGCTGCGTTCAAAATATGTATTTTCTACCTCCTGTTTCGAAGATGTGCTGTCTGGGTACTGTTATGTTTTCAACCGTAAACCCATCTAATGTTGTCTTTCCTAATAAGAGTTTTTTATGATTTATAAACCTAACTCTGGGAAAGGGTAGTGTATTTTATCACTGTCCGTCTGAAAAAAAATTAGTGCATGTAGACTTACACGCGTGATGGCAGCATTTGTGTATCGCGCGACGCGTGTTGCATGCGTTCCTGATTTTCAGCCCTCCCCTCTCTCTTTATCCTTTTGTCCATCTGTTCGTTCGTTTTGGTAACGTAATATAATTAATGTTAGGATTAATTTAGGTCATTACGCAGGGCCTCTCAATGTTTTTCTTAGAAATGCAGCACACGTTTCATTGAAGAAAGCGGGTAATAATACAGTAAGCTTTTACTATCAACGTGAAAGCGTTACAATTTGCAGACGAAGCAGAAAACAAGGGGGATTTCTAGTACATTCTTTGTGACAGCACTGTTATTTTACCATTGCTCTTCTCTTTATTACTTTTATTTGTTAGGCTTCATATTTACTTGATAATTTATATATGTGGATTAGAATATTCCACGACACCTCCCCTCTTAAAACAGACATTATATGTCAGTCCTTTATTCTATATACACATAGAGAAATTCATTATTATTTCTGGTGTTTACGGTGATTCTCATCACACGGATGGCGGCTTAAAAAAATCCGCTCCCAAATTGGTTTTTCCAGATATATACTCAATGCTAAAATTATATGGAGCCAAAAGTAAAGACCATCGGAGTAACCTGGAGTTCTCATGCTTAGCCTGTGCTAGAAACGATAAAGGTTTGTGATCTGTTTGCAACTTAAATGCCTTCCCATATAGATAAATATTGAATTTCTTTATCGCCCATATTACTGCAAGACATTCTTTTTCGCTAGTTGAGTAGTTGATTTCAGCTATATTCAACTTTCTGCTAGCATATGCCACTGGGCTTAATTCCCCATCCAATGCATCTGATTTCTGTAGTAGAGTTGCACCTAACCCAATATTACTTGCATCCGTCCTTACAATGAATTCTTGACTTAAGTCAGGTAATTTCAAAATGGGTTTACTTGTGAGCTTTTCCTTCAATTCTTGGTAAGTCATTTCACATTGTGGTGTCCATGTAATGCGATCTGGATGTCCTTTACGTGTCAATTCCGTTAAAGGTGCACATATGGAATTAAAGTTTTTGATATACTTCTGGTAGAAACCACATAATGAGACAAAGGATCTCACGTCCTTCTTGGTTTGTGGTCTCGGGGCTTTCTGTAGTTTCTCTAAATTCTTTGGGTCAGGGGTCATGTTTCCCTGATAAACTGTGTGTCCCAAAAATTCCAATTCTTTACATCCAACGCAACATTTGGTGGGTCGGGCTGTTAAATTTGCCTCCCTAAGTCGATCAAACAGCATGTTCAGAGAGTCAATGTGTTCCTCAAATGTTTCTGTTGCTATAAGGATATCATCCATAAAATTTGTTATACAGGGATTATTCAGAGGATCCAATAATTTTCTCATCATTCTAGAGAAGACACTAGGCGCATTCTTCAATCCAAATGGCAATCTATTAAACTCATAGTGTCCTTCTGAGGTACTAAAAGCTAGGTATGGTCTAACCTCAGGCTTTACTGGAATCTGATAGTATCCTTTACTCAGATCCACTTTTGAGAAATATTTAGCTTTATTTAGTCTGGCAAACAGCTGATTTGTATCCGGCAATGGATCCACCTGTCCTTCTGTAATAGCGTTCAGTCTCCTGTAATCTATACAGAGTCTATGTTCTCCAGAGGGCTTCCTTAAAAGTACAACACCGGAACTATACGAAGACTCACTGTGCGAAATAATTCCTTCCTTCAACAGATAGTCTATCTCTTCCTTCAAAGCTTTCTCCTTAGCAAATGGAATCGAATATGGTTTCATACAGACAGGTGTGGGGTCTATCAGTTTCATATCATATTCCAATAGGTTTGTATGCCCTGGTCGGTCTGTTAACACCTCTGCATGATTATTTAGAACCTGTTGCACTCTTTCTTTCTGAGTTTTCGTTAAATGTGTACTGATTTTCACCTGTGCTGCTGTCTCACAGGGGTGTAATGGATATTCAAATGATGAAAGTGGTTCCTTTTTCATCTCCATGGCGATGGACAAGGTCAACAAGTGTGTCTCTTCCTGATGTTCTCTTTCCAAATATTTCTTCAGGAGATTCACATGATAGATTTTTTCTTTCCCCTTCTTATCTATCTTATAATTTGTTCTAGACACCTTCTCTAGAACTGTATATGGACCCTGCCATCCAATTTGTAACTTATTCTGACTCCCGGGCAAAAGAAGCAGTACTTTCTCTCCCACAGCCAAATTTCTGTCTTTCGCCTTCCTGTTATAATAGGCAGCATGTTTCTTCCTGGCTTGTTTCAAATTTTCATTGGCAAGTTTCCAGCCAGTTTTCAACCGAGTGGTCAGCTCATTCACATATTGGTATGAAGATGTAATGTTTTCCTCTGCCTTTTCATCAGTCCACGTTCTTAACAAAGCTACATATGGACCTTTAATTGTGTGGACCTATTTGTCCATGCACCGGTATGGTCTCTTCCACTCGAAGCTTTATAGTGATGATTTTTCCTCCCAGAATTATCATTCACAAAACGACCGCTACCAATTTTTTCTCTTGGGGCTGTCTCCCCACTTAAAATTCTTGATGAGAGATTTCCTCTCTACATCCTCTTCCTCCAGTTTGTTTAAGTCCGATTGAGGGATTTTCGGCTTATCCTGGGGTAAGACATCTTTTTGCACTCTCCGCATAGTGGCCATTGTAAAACAGTTAAGTGAAGCTTGTCCGTGAAAAGGGGCTTCCCATTCCATTTGGTCCACTTTATCAAATCTATTTTTCCTTTTATTGTCAGGCCTGATTTTGCCCCATGGCGTGTCCAGGTCCTGATCCATGTTCCCACTTGTGGGTGTTCCCTCATGTGCTATGCTACACCTTTCTACAAAATTTTCAATGTCCCATCTTGCTTTGGGCCAATAATAATTGTGAGCCACCTTTTGAATGATGGTACCTATCTTCTCATGGTCCCCATCTGGTTTCACATGTAGGCTCCTTATTAAGTCTGTCCTATATCTTTTTGGAAGAACCAGCTGTCCGTGACCATTGGATCTAGCTCCAGTCTTCCTATACATCAACTTGTTTTTCATGTAAAAAATCTCCCTTGCCTGGAGTTGTATGACAAGTTGACAATTTTCTGAAACAAGGCTTGAGTGTTTTATCCCCAGCCTGTGCCTTCCTCATCTCTTCTGGAGTGGTATCTAACATAATATCCTCCTCCTGTCTTGAGGTCGACCTGACCTGAAGGGTTGCCATATACACAGGTTTCCTTCTGCAACGGTCAGTGTCATGATTGTCCATCTGACAATTCTTACACCACCTTTTTCCTTGGTTGAAAGATTTTCTTTCATTATATTTCCTTTCATCGAATTGTGGGAATTTATTTTTTATTTTCATACCGTGGCCTATCAAATTGGTGCTTACCTTTATTTTGATCCTTAGGATCAAATTTATTAAAGTTCTGTGGTGCCCTAAAGTTATCCACCTGTTTCTTTTTATTACCTGTTACCTCTGCTTGAGCTGCTTGATACCTTTCAGCAACATTTAGCAACTCACCCAGCCTCTCTGCACCTTGTTCCATGAGAAACTTTCTCAGGTCTGGAGCCATGGACTCTCTTAGTTGCTCTATAAGGACCATTTCCTTAAGATCTTGGGTTTTCCCCAGAGAAGTCCATTTCTCCAAGTATGTCTCTATTCGTGCAGAGAACTGGTGATAGGTTTCACCTGACAGTAGTTTAGCATTCCTAAATTTTTTTCCTATAAAATTCTGCATTCTTTTCATACCTTAACAAAAGAGCCTGCTTTAGCATGTCATAATTTTCCTGATCACCTCTGCTCATTTTTGCAAAAACTTCATAAGCTGCCCCACGAAGTCCCTGAGATAACTTTAAGCTCCACCTTTCTCTCTCTAACCCATACGTGGTAGCTAATAGTTCATACCTATTTAGGTAGCTCTCAATATCATCGTCTTTCTCAACAAAATGATCTAAATGAAAATTCATAGCTGAGGTTGAGGCTCCTTGAGTAACCGTAGCATCAGAGGCAAAGGGACTGGCACCATTTTCAGGAGCATGGCCTTGAAACTCAAACTCCCTTAGTCGTAACTCATGTTCCCTTTGTAATCTTTTATCTTCTGCTTCCCTTTCTGCTTCCTCTCTTCCCTTTCTGCAGCTAATTTCTTCTCTTCCCTTTCTGCAGCTAATTTCTTCTCTTCCCTTTCTGCAGCTAATTTCTTCTCTTCCCTTTCTGCAGCTAATTTCTTCTCTTCCCTTTCTGCAGCTAATTTTTTCTCTTCCCTTTCTGCAGCTAATTTCTTCTCTTCCCTTTCTGCAGCCAATCGTTTGTCTTCTCTTTCTGCCTCCAATTTCTTAGCCTCAGCCTCAATCTGCAACCTCTTAGTCTCAGCCTCAGCTTCAAACTGTAACTTCTTAATTTCCTTGTCAGCCTCTAACTTTCTTTCGGCTTCAAACCTTCTTTCTTCACGTTCAATAAATTTGTCACATTCCGTCGTGACATAGGCAACCATAACTTGCCCATCTAATCCTAACTCTTTTGCAGTCTGAACCGCAGCAGATCGAAATTTGGCCAGGTCCGCCATTGTCTATTATGTAAATTTATACAATGTCTAACCAACAATTCAATCTCTAATGGACACACAGGCACCGTGAGCTCAACCTTATTTAATTCCACCCAAGGATACCTTTTAATTCTTATATTCCCTGAAGTGAATTACCCCCAATATTTTTAATAGGGAAAGATTCAAAATCCCGGACGAGCCCCCAATATATGTGGTGAAGTGGGATGTTATAAATATTTATAGGGGACTTAGTGTACTGACTGAGATCAGCTGTGAAGGTATATATATCTAATAAGAGTAGTGTATTATATATAACCTTACTTGCTACCACATATCTATATATCTCAGTCAGAATTATTCTGGAATAGTGTGATGACTACGTTATGTGTCTAGGGTATGTGTATGATGAAGTGTAAGTCACAACAACAGACAGATAAACAATTTAATTTAATCCACTACTCTTAACAACACTGTGACACTCACATACATATAACACTCTATGAGAATATCTTAAAGAAGTCACTCGTAACTTTTCAAATAACAATATGTATTCATTACTGGCATGAATGAATATGTGTCCTGATTCAACTACAAGGGAACCAGGAATCACAATCAATTTAAATTACAAGTTATGTACAGAATGTATTTAATATGAATATTGTAGTGACATATATTATTACAAATATTCTATGTGTGTCAGTTGTGTAGTAGTAAAATGAGGTAATACTGGTTTTGTTTTGTTCAAGCTCTGTTGGTATTTGTCATCATGACTTCAATAGTTTGTCTTTTGGGACTAGTATTGGAGATGTTCTCAGTTCCTGATATTAAGACAATTAAATTCCCCTCTTAATGTTAATTTTTACAAAGTCATTTCAAGATGAGGGGACATAATGTTGAGCTCAGCTGGCCAATTCGCTTATCTGGCGTGATGGCGGCAGGAAAGGACTCCTCTGCTCGAATTCTCCTCTGGGTTCAGGAGACACCTCACTGATAGCTAAAAAGACCAAGGAGTATGCTGTCCGACACTGGATTCAGCAAAGCTCTGACCAGGTGCTGCTCAGTACCATCAAGACCACTGTCCCTGAAATCAAGAAGGATGTACCTTCTACTTCATAACTAACTTATACTCTCTTTTACACTGATCACAATACAGCACAAACATTGAGTTCAGAGCGTTAGGCCAACTGTCAGCTTCATTCTGAAGTACTTTATACCAGCATTAACCTCCTTAATGGTTACTACGCCTCTGCAATTCCAGCATTATTTCTTTCTAGTCAATCATCTAGGTGTCAGTGTACTATTTGGCCATTCCATGCCGTTTTACTTCCCTCCGACACCCTCTGTTCAGGCTGGAGCATTATAGGCTTTATCTCTTGTTTGCCACTGAACTACACATATATATACAGGCATAAATTAACAATTTACATTCAATTTTCATTAAAAGATACTGAATGGTTCAAGCTTACCACAATTTCATGGAAATAAACACAGATACGTTGATTAGCAATGAATTCTGGCACAATTACTGGCACAAATTTCCATCTGCTTATGTTCCAGGCTTTTATTTTAGCAAAATTGTGAGCTGGCTTCAACGCACTGTTGCTTTATCAAGCTTATTTAAACAAGTGGTTTCGAACTAACGCTCCCAAGTGTGTATATCAGTGAGACTGGCCAATGAGCCACGTTTCGACAAGTGTTTGAAAAAATGTTACCTTTTCCCGTTTCCCCTAACAACGAAAGATAGTATATATAGTCCGACCAATCGTGGTTAGGCTTTCATTTGTTGCGCTCCAATCAATTGGGAGTTTACATGGTAGGCTATTTATGTAACGTAAGGTTTTTTTCAAACACGTTATAAAAAAAATTTTATGAGCAGAAATGATTCCATGCTGTCAGGCATCCTCACTATTTTATTTTGGGTATAATTTATTAATTCCTGGACTATTTGCGTAACGTTTTACATATTATTTGTCAGCAAGCCCTAAGGAACCCAAAAATACAAATTTAAAGGAGCTACGTGGCTGCGTTCAAAATATGTATTTTCTACCTCCTGTTTCGAAGATGTGCTGTCTGGGTACTGTTATGTTTTCAACCGTAAACCCATCTAATGTTGTCTTTCCTAATAAGAGTAACTCTGGGAAAGGGTAGTGTATTTTATCACTGTCCGTCTGAAAAAAAATTAGTGCATGTAGACTTACACGCGTGATGGCGGCATTTGTGTATCGCGCGACGCGTGTTGCATGCGTTCCTGATTTTCAGCCCTCCCCTCTCTCTTTATCCTTTTGTCCATCTGTTCGTTCGTTTTGGTAACGTAATATAATTAATGTTAGGATTAATTTAGGTCATTACGCAGGGCCTCTCAATGTTTTTCTTAGAAATGCAGCACACGTTTCATTGAAGAACGCGGGTAATAATATAGTAGGCTTTTACTATCAACGTGAAAGCGTTACAATTTGCAGACGTAGCAGAAAACAAGGGGGATTTCTAGTACATTCTTTGTGACAGCACTGTTATTTTACCATTGCTCTTCTCTTTATTAATTTTATTTGTTAGGCTTCATATTTACTTGATAATTTATATATGTGGATTAGAATATTCCACGACAATACTTTAAAAAAATAACAGAATATTTAATTAAAGAATTATAAAAATATTAAAAACTTTTATTTATAGGCGGTCCATCTAAAATCCTTCGGCGGTGCAACGGCGAATCGCAATAGATGTTTTGCCCACTTCTAGCAGAGAAAGCTTTGCTTTTGTGCCAGTGATTGCAACTAAAAATCAGAAATAGAGACCACATTGGAAAACACAGATACAGCTTCAGAATCACGGAATAGCAAATTACAATCCATTAATAAAAAGGATGCAGCCAGACAAGAACTTGTAACGGTGCCTTCAATATTTAAACAAATGTTGCGCACCTTCCCGTAATAACAGAGATGAAGCAACAGCGCGATACGAAAACAGAATTAATTATATAACTATTTGGCAGACAATTGAAAGGCAAGACAAGCTAAAGTACATTGGAGTAACATTTCATTGCAGGCTATCGTATAAGCACCATGGTGATCACATCATACTGAAGTGCAGGAGAGGTCAGTCAGCCCTAAAAACAATGGCCGAAGCGCACCAGGAGCAGAGATTACTATTTCTCCTGCATCAACAGCTAGTCACGTCGGTAATGGAGTATGGTCTGGGAATATTCACGCTGTCAGTAATACAATGTGAACGACTGGAACGCATTCATAATGAAAGGATGCGTATAGTCTTGGTCTGTAAGCGAGATACCTCCACTGTGACGATGCAGTACATGCTTGGATTGCTATCAGTTAGATCCAGATATGCCATGGCCCAGGTAAAAGCTTACATGCGAGTAACCACAGACAAAAGGTATCCCTTGCATGGGAACGTAGCTGACATCAAAGGAGCAAGAATAAAGAAAATGTCATCGATGGCGGAGACAAGACAGGTGACCACAGTTACAAATATGTTCAAGAGAAAAGAGTGGAGTAAGTCAGGTGAGAACTAGACGAACCAGCAGCAAAACATCACCAACCATGGTAGAGAGTACAGAATGTGCGCCAATGTGAGGGCAGAGCTGGAAATTGATCAACTGATAAATGATCATGCTGGGGATGGTGATGCCATTGTGTACACTGATGGATCTGTAAACCGTGGTGAGAAATCTGGATGAGCCTTCTCTGCTAGAGTAAAGCGAACCAATCGGGGCTTTCATGATAACAACCTTCAGGATGAGAATGGAGGAAGAGGCAGCTACCGCAGCGTAAGGTGGCTGTTTGAAACTTCATTAACAAGGTCATTAATTGTATCATACTCACAATCCATAAACGGCTACCACATCCAAGGAAGGCAGCAGGCGCGCAACTTACCCACTCCCGGCACGGGGAGGTAGTGACGAAAAATAACAATACGGGACTCTTTCGAGGCCCCGTAATTGGAATGAGTACACTTTAAACCCTTTAACGAGGATCTATTGGAGGGCAAGTCTGGTGCCAGCAGCCGCGGTAATTCCAGCTCCAATAGTGTATATTAAAGTTGTTGCAGTTAAAAAGCTTCTTTAAGGCGATCTTTGTCCTCTCAAGGCTGTGTGTGGTCCCGGTTGCCGGGTCCTCCCAGCACAGTAGAGGCAGTGAGTGGGAACTGTGTCTGTGCCAGACTGCCCTTTTTCGAGGACCTTCGGTCCCGAAAGGATTTTGGCTGGACGGGCGTCTGGGAGACATGGCGAAGTTGTTTTATAGCGACAGGAGTAGAGTACACATGAGGGCAAGTTCGGGGCACAGCGGATTGATCTACCGCTTGCTTGTCACATTGATCACAGAAACAACAATTAAAAGTCTGTTGTACCAATATACGCCGATAGGTGTGACGGAACAATGGACGATTTATTGTTGCCCTAATGACGCCGCAAGGTGTTATGGCCGAAGACTGCTTAGTCGGTCGGCGGTCAAAGGAATAATAATAATATAATAATAACTCACAATCCATGCTTTGTAAGGTCCAAATGGATGACTCCGGCATTAATGAAAAACATTCATAGAAACCTCGAATCTTCAGGAACTGGTGTGGATCTACTGTCCTGGTCATGCAAGGGTACGTGGTAATGAAAGAGCTGACAGACTAGCTTCAACAGCACCCATAGAAGGCGCAATGGATATGGATAAGGGAGAGATACTGAGGGCAATTAATGATCGCTTATTAAAGAATGACACTGCAATCGATGAATCATCAAGGCTAATATTGGTGGAATTTGGTATCAAAAATAAGACCAACAGAGATGGGCGTATGCATATGAGAGGAAGCACCCGGCGAGTATTCAACCAGCGCGCAACAGGAACAATTAGCATTCATACCCTTCGACACTGGCTAAAGGAGACTGAGCACCTAGGGGTTTTCCTGGAGTGCAATCGCGTCGATTCTGAACTACAGTAACAATAACAATTGATAACCACAGTAACAATAACAATTGATAACTACAGTAACAATAAGAATTGTTAACTACAGTAAATGGCAAGACAAAGATAACTACCGTACATCATATCGCCTGGGAGGGAAAACTTTTTTTCAACAATTTCTTATGACTAGATCTTCATTTATAAATGTAAATTCTTAACTTCAGAACCAAAATGTATTATTAGTTTTAATCATTATTGTCTCTGGCTCGACAAAAAACAGGCTGAAGGGTACCAGCTTTTTACATATCTCAAAACATCTACATCAATGTCATGAAGACCTTCTCCCAAAAAAACCTACCGAAATGGAAATATAAATTGATTATGGGGAGCCAAACTACTGCCATGAAAATATATCTATTATCACAGCAGAAGTCCCTGAAATAAGAAAGAAAGGCCACCAGAACCCCCTACAACTAAAAACTTGGAGCTCAGGAGATGATTGAAGAAAAGTACAACCCCAAGGAGTCGACACACGTTGTATACACAGATGGATGCACAGAGTTGGTAGTAAAGAATATTGGAGGAGGCATTTTTATCAGATTCATGAACAGGAGGATCATCCGTAAGACCTTCCCAACAGGAAAGATCTCCAATTTCATGGCAGAAAACAATGCAACTACTGCAAGCTTTGGGAATCCTCACTAGATCAGAACAGCAACCACCAGCTAAGTTAGTAATATTTACTGACTGTAGATCACTACTGGAATCAAGACAGAACACCAGAAATGAAAACGTGATGCATGATATCAGATCTGAGCTTAACGTTATCCAAAGTTCATCAACCATTGCCCTTCAGTGGTTACCACCGCCCCCCCCCCCCCCCCCTTTCCCGTTTCCCATTGTTGAATCACCGGAAATGAGAGAGCCAATGCTTTATGTAGAAGAGACAGTAAAATGGAGCAATTCACACTTCTATTGCCCTATCGAGAAGCTAAAACTATCATCCACAACAATGACATGATTTCCTATGATGCCAGACCTAGTCAGTGGGTGCTGAGCTCAGACAGAAGCAATGGGGCTGTCGCGCTGACCTGGAAAAGACTGTAATTCGTCATGGCGATAGGCCTGCAGATTTAGCATGACAACAAACTGACCGTGGAGAGAAGAAGCAGAAGAAGAATTATTATTGTTATTAATTTTATTATGATTGTGATGATGATCATGATTACTAGTAATATTTTATTTGTTCGCTCTCGTATAGCCATATCTTTCTTCGTTAGTCCTTCCCCACTGACTGACAAAGCAATGAGTGACCGTCAAACCTGGTGATGTCTTGTAGGGAAGCAACAATCTGTCTCCACTTTGCTCTATCGGCTGCCATCCTTCCTGTGGTTCCCCAACTCTGGTTCATGCTCAACGTCTCTGTCTCTACATTTCTCCGCCAGGTGGCTTTTGGCAGGCCTTGCTGTCGCTTTCCTTCTGGAGTTCATACCATGGCAGTTCTAATGATGGTGTCAGGGCCTCTTCTGATGATGTGGCCAACCCAATTTCAACGTCTACCCGCTATAATGGTGAGCGTGTCTTCTTGGTAACTCCGAGTAAGCAGTTCTTGGTTGGTGATGGTGTTCAGCCAGACAATTCGATGCATTTTCCTTAGTCAAGTTGTGTGGGAGCCCATAACAATAAGGAACCAGAAGCTAGAACAGGCAGACACATTTACATACCTAGGATGCATAGTAACACCAGACGGCAGAACAAGCAAAGACATCAACAACAGAATGAATATAGCGAGAAAAACCCATGCTAATCTAAACAACATCTGGAATTCCTCCCAGTAAAGCACAAACACAAATTAAGATTATATGAGAGTTGTGTACTCTCTGTGCTTCTCTATGGTGCGGAATGCTGGAGAGTAACAGAGCAAGAAATGTCGAAATTTTCCTCTTTCCACACAACATGCCTAAGGAAAATATCCGAATCTTTTGGCCGAATACCATCACCAACCAAGAACTGCTTACTCGGAGCAACCAAGAGGACATGCATACCATCATTGCTGGCAGACGCTGGAGTTGGGTTGGCTACGTCTTCAGAAGAGACCCTGATGCCATCACAAGAACAGCCATGCTATGGACCCCTGAAGGAAAGCGAAAGAGAGGCCAACCAAAAACAACTTGGCAGAGAACTGTGCAGGCCGAGATGCAAGAATGAACCAGAGCTGGGGCACTGCACGAAGGATGGCTGCCGACCGATCAAAGTGGAAGCAGTTTGTTGTTGCCCTACAAGACGCCATCAGGCGTGATGGCCACTGACTGATTTGACAGTCGGCGACTAAGGATCAAAGAAGAAGAAGAAGGTTGTGTGGAAAGAGGACAGTTTGGACATTTCCTTTTCTACTACTGTCCAGCATTATGCACCGTACAGAAGGGAAGAAGTTACGCATAACCCTATCTGTGTCTCTCATAAAGCTGGCTCATATCATCGCCATAAAGTTTATCCGACGAAAGGATGCTAGAGACAAGATGTTGTTTCTAACAGATTCTATATGTCATAAGTGCCCAGTGGGGAAAACACTATACAGACTGCCAGAAGTATTAATGGAAACGAAATGTAAATTCAACACAGTGAAATACAGTTTAGCGCTGCCCAATGAAAAATACAATATATATATATATATATAATATATATATGCGTAGGTGATGCGTAGATGGCAGGGAGGATAGTGTGATTCGCTTGTATAGCTAGGCGGGGTATTCGCACGGAAGGTCCAGTGTTCAAATCCTGGGTAAGCCACTCATGTCTGTTGTTTTTCTGTTGTCTAGTGTTCTACTTCTTTATTTCTTACGAGTCCCTGAAAACATACCTTTATGTTTGTTTCATATTAATAAACAAAAGAATATGTCTTTCAAGATTGTGGTCTCCACAAGATGAGCCAAGTGACATCAAGACCTTCACCGAAATGGGGATCAGAACTAGAGACACAAATGACAATGCTGAAAAAAAACATGGAAAGGCCTTGAACTGATGTCACGTGACAGGTGTTTGCTGAAGGCCTATGCTCCTTAGTCACCTAAAAGGTATCGAATGAATGGATGAGTTGGTATTTTTAGTAGATCCACAATTAAAATATACAATGAACTTCTGCTTAAACTAAACAGGTTGAAAATCCAGTTCGCTCACCGTGACACAGATAACTAAATCACGGATGAAACGTGGACAACGAGCCTGTCAGCGAATGTTGATTTAGGTACAAGTACAGCTATCTTTAGAACTGCGCCAGGTGACAGAAGTGTGGAATTTGTTAGAGAATAATTCTTACGTTGTGTCGTAATTTACAAATGATATACACCATGTGCTCCTTCCCGCCCGCCACAACTGATTTCAGCAAGTACAAGGTATATTTTATTCGGGTTTGCTGTCCTTAGCCGTTGGTTATCATCAACCTACTTTCAAGGCAGCAGGTGGTTTGAAATTAGAGATTCCCTTCTCCTAGATGTTGTCATCCAAGGCTTACGGGTCTACCAATTTGTAGCGATATTTTAATGAAAATTCGAACCAATAACGAAATGGTTAACCTAATTGAAAGCATAATGATCATTCTTGCAACGGGAATGTAAATGACTATTTTACAAACAAACATTTGGGAGGATTTGTTATACAAATACTCAGTAGAGATCTAAAACGTCCCAAGTATCAGATACATGAAGAAGAACAGATACAAACAGAATTATACAGATATTCCTCACTGAGTGTATGCGCATAACAGAATGATTGACATTGTATGCTAAAATAATTGATGCGGAACTGATGGAATAACCCAGATACATGCCAATGAAACACGATGCTGATGTTGAATAGGACCCAAACTAAGAAAGTCATTTGGTAGCATTAATAAGCAGTCTGTGTTTTGGAATCACCAGTGTTAGAGAAACATAAGAAAACTACATGGAGACAGGGAATTAGACAACCATGAATGAAAAAATGAAGGGAAAAATACGGATGGCACAGGACACAAAGGCTTCCGGTATAGTTATTGAATACCTGAACTCTACGAGGAGCTAGAAATCAATAAATAAACACAAATCGGTAAGTAGTAGCCAAAGCCATGATAAGATCGATACCCATATACGGATATACAGGAAGGCAGGTGGATAAATGGAAAGACAGGTAGGCCGACGGATAGACGGATGGCCATACAGACAGACAAACAAAGAGATAGACAGACAGAGACACAGGCAGGCCGACAGACAGACGGACATACAGACAGAGACGGACAGATGGACGGACGAACAGACAGACAAATAGATGACAGATGAGAGACATACAAACGGACGTGTGAGCAGACAGGAAATCAGACATATTGATTTATTGATTGATTTACTGATTGACTGACTGATTAATTGATAGATAGATCGATTGATTGATCTACTGATTGATTGATTGATTGATTGATTGATTGATTGATTGATTGATTGATTGATTGATTGATTGATTGATTGATTGATTGATTGATTGATTGATTGATTGATTGATTGATTGATTGGACTAACGAAAGAAGAGACCGAGTATCATACAGACACACATAGTAATTGGCAAAATGCATTGCTCAAATAACTACTAGTCAACAACCAAAATGTACCAGAAATGAAAATAGCTGATCTTAACTAATTTTGGTGTGCTGAAAACGAAAATGACATTTAAAAATGTTGATTGGCTCTAGTTTTCAAGATATATGCTACTAGTTTATTTATTTACGGTCAATTTATATGACGCAACTGTTGTGGGCGATTGCATAATTTTTTCTAATGACCAATAAAAATGTAACTAGAAGTTGATGATGCAATCCTACCTATGATTACATCACCTTTGTGTATAAATATCTTATCTCTGATTAAATTTTGCCATTAGTTAGTGCATTTGTCCTTATCAAAAGTATCGTAATTAGAAATGCATAGGACATGTGTGAACAGTGCTGATAATTTCTGTTATATATATGGTGAGGTGACATTTCTATCACAAAAACGAAATATAACTAAAGTGATTAAGGAAGGCGTACAGTTTGTATTTTGGCTGCAGAATAGGAGATCAAAATAAGAGCTGGGCGCCACACATATGCTGCAATACATGTGCAGCACATCTTAAACTGTGGTTGACTGGCAAAAGGCAAGCTATGCTTTTTGCAGTCCCAATGATTTGGAGAGAGCCCACTGATCATCTCAACAACTGTTACTTTTGCATGGTCCCTCCAATTGGGAAAGGCATATCAAAGAAGAAAAAATGGACTCTGGAATATCCAAACATCCCCTCTGCAATATGTCCAGTACGACATGGCGATGACCTACCAGTTCCCAAAGTGCCAGAATCATTTTCAGCTGCTTCCACTGATGAAGAAGAGGACATTGGTGGTCCTGAACCATCAACCTCAAGCGACCCAGATTTTGAGCCAACTACATCCACTAAACCACACTTAATAACCCAAGGGGAACTGAATGATCTTGTAAGAGATCTGAATTTACCGAAGAACAAGGCGGAGCTTTTGGGTTCCAGATTGCAACAGTGGAATCTCCTGGCAGAAGATGTTACAATTTTTTCTGTATAGGAACCGCCAGAAGCCGCTTATTACATTTTCTTTCAAAGAGGGTGACCTTTCTGCGTGCCACAACATTTCTGGTTTAATGGCAGCCCTCAAAATCAATTACATACCGGAAGAGTGGAGGCTTTTCATTGATTCATCCAAGACGAGTCTTAAAGCTGTTTTGTTGAATAATGGTAATGTGTTACCGTCAATTCCAGTTGGTCACGCAGTTCATATGAAGGAAACTTATGAAAACATTAAGCAGCTTTTAAAGTGTATAAACTACGATAATCATCATTGGTCACTTTGCGGTGGCTTAAAAGTGGTCGCTTTTTTGCTTGGACTACAGGGTTGATACACCAAGTACTGTTGCTTTCTCTGTGAGTGGGATAGCTGTGCACGAAGTGACCATTACATCAGAAGACATTGGCCAATCAGGCAGTCATTGCAGCCTGGCAGTAAGAACGTTGAGAACCCAGCACTTGTCGACACCAGCAAGATTTTGTTGCCACCCTTGCACATTAAGCTGGGTCTCATGAAAAACTTTGTCAAAGGCAATGGAGAAAAGAGATGAGGCTTTTAAATAACTCATCAGAAAATTTCCAAGACTGAGTAAAGCTAAAATAAGAGAGGGAGTATTTGTTGGTCCGCAAATTCTAAAACTTCTTCATGATGACGAGTTTTTTTGCGTGTTGCATGGCAAGGAAAAAGCAGCTTGGCTAGCATTTAAGTCAGTGGTGGACAATTTTCTTGGAAACAACAGATCTGATAATTACAATGAAATTGTAGAAAATCTCCTTCTGAAGTATAAGAGTCTTGGCTGCAACATGTATTTGAAAATTCATTTTCTGGATTCTCATCTGGATTTCTTTACGTCAAACTGTGGAGCGGTCAGTGGTGAGCATGGTGAACGATTTCACCAGGACATTGCTGCTATGGAGACAAGGTATCAAGGCAATTGGAGCCTTTCAATGCTTGCTGATTACTGTTGGACTATTTGTATTACTGTAATGTAAATTCATCATTTAAAAAAAAAACCAGAGCCAATTGGTGAATTTCATTATGATATTTGAAATCAGCATGTCAAAATCAATAAGAAATGGTATATTTAATTTCTGGTACAAAAAACTTTTGAAAATTTGTTGACTAGTGTAATTATATACACACAATTCAAAATCAAGAAGCCAGCACTTGCAACAACTTTGAGGGAAAGCATACATAACAAACTGTATAATAAAATATGAGTAGAGGGAACTAGATAGGGGATAAGGAAAAAATATAAGCACATATGCTAAGATTATTGACATTATGCGCATAAACGATGGACAATGCTTGAGCAAAAAAAAGCGATCTTATTGTCTGAAACGTAACGGGTTATCATCGATGAGACTTTATGAATAACGTCGAGCAGAATCAGATAGGGAACATAAGTCACCAGTACCAAACGTGTTTTTCCATTCTGACTTTAAAATTCAGTTATGCTTACTCGCTAACTAGCCTTTACATTTTTACATAACAAATAGTGCCAAACAAGACAGTGGTGAGAAAGGGTTTCCTACTAGGATATACGGTTTTGGTCGGCTTCATGTTACAGTTCTTCATGATGTCTTTAACATTCTCTGTCCACTTTACTTTCACTCCAAACATCGTTCTTATCGTCTGTTCTACTAATTCTCCGACAAAGTTGTTCATGTTTTAAATTATAGTACATTTTTTCTCTGATCAGGATCAGCTCCCATCGCCACATCAAAGGTCGGTTGCAAAGGATCACCAACATCTTCTCTCAAGTGCCGTGTGTGCATACTCTGTTTCACTTTTTCCTGTATCAAGATGGTATCTTTCCAAATTTTAGCGTTATATTTCTGTTGCTCGTTTGTCTACAACTCTTCCATTTCGGTTTTAAACTGCGTGTGTGGTTTTAAAGTCCAAAATATGTTATCTAAGCTTTCTCATTCATTATTTCTCTTTTCATTCTCATCTTTTCTAAAACTTTTTTATTTGTTTTCCTCCGTTTCGAGAAGTGAGTCCCATTCTCCTAAATATTCGTAATTCAAGTTCGTCAATCTTTTTTTTTCAAAAAATTGTTTCTTTCATTGTGCGTATTTCTGCACCAAACAGGAATAAAAAAGTTTATATAACACACTCATTGTCAGTTTGTTAGTTATCTGTTTGGATGTTTACATTTGTCTCGTGTTATTGAATGTAGATTTGATCATTTTGAATATCTTCTTGATTTCAGTGTCACACATGCCAGTCTATCCCATTATGTGCGCAAGACATAAAAAGCTTGTTACTTAATTCGAGCCTCTTCTATGATATGGTGTCCACAATATTTGATTTCCTTCTTCTCTACTTTTATGAAGAGTTTA
This sequence comes from Oreohelix idahoensis, assembly GCA_024509875.1. Lineage (NCBI taxonomy): Eukaryota > Metazoa > Mollusca > Gastropoda > Stylommatophora > Oreohelicidae > Oreohelix > Oreohelix idahoensis. The sequence goes on along the minus strand of JAMPIV010005862.1, from coordinate 318,752 downwards.
TTGAAATATTATTTACAAATACAGTTTTTATCGATTGTCTAACACATACTTCAACCTAAACACAAAGTCGTTCGTCATTTTTAGCCGCATGTATTTATAATTCATCATCATCATGTGACGTATTCTTTCCAGAACGTCGTCTAAATTACAGCTGCTCTGAAAACATCACGATTCTGGGCAAGTCGACCTGCATCAGCCAAAGACAAGTTCAGACTCTCTGTGATGACCTGGGTCCACCGTCGTCTAGGTCGACCCCTTCCCCTTTTTCCAGGAACCATGCCTTCCGTCACTAATTTATAACTAAGTGAAATAAATTGCCTTATAAACCATGGCAATGGCAAACTACTGAATGAAAAAAAATTGCCTAGAAAAATCACAAACAGCCAATAAAAGCTGGGGTTGATTGCCACGTCCTGTAAAGGATAAGCAACTAACTTTATAAACCATCACTAGATGAACACATAAATAAACAGGGCTTCTCTACCTTGCTTGTGAAGACTGGATTTGGCGGACTATGCGGACGAAGCCACCAGTTGCTCAACGGATATGAAGGTAACTACCAGCAGCACGGAGTGGAACGCAAAGAGCACGGCGAGACACTTAGAACGCCCAGGTCATCCACTGCATCCTGTGTTGTCTCCAGTCGTCTCGATAATATCTTGTCACTGGACCTGATAACTGACGACGAGACAGTGAGGATGACGATTAGCGTAACTCTTCCTCACATAAATCCAATTACAGCGCAAGTCACAGCTTCAGACAGAAACATACAGACACTTGACCAAGGCCTTTAACACTGTCAATAGGGGCGGACTATGGAGAATTATGGCGAAATTCGGCTGTCCCGATAAGGTCATCTCAATTGTCCGCCAGTTTTAAGAAGGTATGATGGTTCGCGTATTGAATTATGGAGAACCTTCTGAACCTTTTCGCGTCACAAACGGTGTCAAACATGAATGTGTTCTCGTCCCGATACTATTCAGTATGACATTTGCTGCCATGCTATCTAACGTTACGCATGGCAGTAGTGACTGCGTACACACCAGATACAGGACATATGGGAAGCTATTCAATTTGAGACGATTACAGTCCTTTACGAAGGTGAATGAAACAATGATCTCTGACCTCGTCTTTGCAGACGACTGTGCCCTCAACACCTGCACAGAATTGGACATACAGAGCAATATGAGGAGGCTTTCTGTAGCGTGTGATGACTTTGGTCTTACTATCAATACGAAGAAATCTGAAGTAATGTTGCAACCTGCTCCTGGGAAACCTTACTACGAACCAAATATCACAGTAAAGAAACAACGTCTCCAAGTGGTGGACAGCTTCGCTTATCTTAGCAGTACCCTTACCAAAGGTGCGAATATCGACTCCGAGGTCAACAACAAAAATGCCAAGGCAAGTGCGGCTTTCGGAAGACTAAGAGTAAATGTCTGGGATCGACAAGGAATTAGTGCCGCTACCAAGATAACAGTATATCATGCAATAGTTCTCACTGCCCTCCTGTATGCCTGTGAAACATGGACGGTGTATAGCAGACATGCCAAGAAGCTTAATCATTTCCATATGACCTGTCTTCGCAGGATTCTCAGTATCAAGTGGCATGATAGAGTATCTAATTCTGAGGTCCTCAACAGAGCACATATCTCAAGCATCTACACATTGCTGCAGAGGGCCCAAATTAGATGGGCCGGACATGTTGATCGCATGCCCGAAAAACGCCTCCCAAAGCAGTTGATGTACAGCGAACTCCCCATGGGTAAGCGAACAGTAGGGGGACAAAAGAAACGCTTCAAAGTGTGACGTGGAAACGTAAATAGATCCTCAGAAATCCATCTACCTTGTTTCCTCATTAGTATTTACGTTTTGCAACGCATATTTTGAAGCCACGCCTAGTTTTCTGTTTACCTGCGCTGACAATTCGTTTACCTATGTTCGACAGGCTAGATAATAGTCAGCAAGAGCCATGATTCGCTTATCTCAATTATCACGCGAGCTGATTTGGCAATCATAATTGTTGAACAGACAGACGGGCGCGTAGAGCCAAAAGCGGCTTCTTTGATCAGGGGGAAAAGCGAGCAGAGAGTTCCCGACGTAACTGTTTGATGTTCAACGTTTCAGGGGACTTAAGTAAAATAAAAAGGGCGATAACATTATCACCGTACCGTGGAAGTATTTTGAACTACGGCAGCGGACGAAAATCAAAGAAAGCCCGTTCGCACGGAAACTGTCTGTGTTGTTGGTCGGTTTCGGTGAGCAAAATTCTTTATCTCGGGAGTCGAACGAGTTGATTTTCCTGATAAAGCCGAAGGCGCGACTTATCACACAAGTTAGTGAAATAACAGCATTTCTTTATAAATACTCCGTCCTCCCAAATTCAGTTTATCAGTTCGCTCAGGAAATTTTGGAAATCTAGCTCGTGATTCTAAAGCCATTGTGAAAGTGTGTGGTAGCATTCCGTGGAGATTGTTCTATTTCTGATTGCGGTAATATATATGAGCATTTAGGTGATTTAATGTGTTAAATGTTATCATTATAATTCACTGCGATTTTTCTAAGTGCTAAGACTAACATATTAAATAACATATAGCTAATTTTTCCAGCTGTAAGATTTAATCACCCGCTATCATTCAGAAAGAGATGTTTTAATTGGCTAAATAATACACTAGGCGATTGATACTTGACGGAATTCAATTCATTTCTATCCATTATGTGTAATTATCTAAGTGATTAGTGTAATATCATGTGGCGAAACAAATAGCTAGTAATGACAAGCGATATTTGTAAAGTAGTCATAATTAAATTACCACTGATATTGTGCGCTGAGTGTTTTACCGGGTGGGAGGGGAAAGGCGCATACCTTAAACCCAATCCGTCCCAGTTGAGCGAAGCGTGATAAGATAGACTAGGACACGTGTGCCTTTTAATTTAATTAAATGACGGAGAGGATAAGAGATCTTAACCTTACGCGTGATAGGATAGAATATTGATATTGTGGTTAAATGTTTTGTTTTCTTCCAAATCTAGTACTGATCACAAACCAGCTGCTAGCGGTCTAATAGTACCAGTAACATTCTTATTTAATATCGGGTCTTCGAGGTTGACCTGTTCGGTCCTCTTGCTTCATCTAGAGAGAGAGAGAGTCCAAACATATGAACTATAAGAATAAGTATAACTGGACATATAAAATACCCAGATTTTTTGCATTCAATTGTATCAGCCCGCTGTGGCCAAATATATATATATATAACATTGTTCCCGACTACTGACACTTGTGTTTTCCAAGCGAATCTATCCAATAGAATACATTGGTTCATACTCGGCACTCAACCCAGGAGAGAAAAGCCGATAGGATATACACCATCATTATTATATTTTTTACTAACAGTTTACCGACCAGATGTTTCCTTTAACTATTGGAAGTACTGTCTACTGTGAACACTAGATCGCGGTTTATATTTTGCTACATGAACTATCTGATGTGATATTATCATATCCAATAAGCACCACCAAAGCAGCCGTTCCCCCTTAGGAAAATTACTTATTCGTGGAGGAACTGGGGCTCACTTCGGAGAAGCTCAACTTGGATTATTCTAACTGCACATGGATGTCAAGTTCAAGAGGTTATTAGCCCAGTAGTAAGTAAAGTGTGATTGATGTGGCCACGCATGAATGAGTGGGAGGAAATATGTTCTAGTTACGGAAACTGTACCATCCTTTAGTTTCTTTGCAATTACTGTTATTTTACGGGATAGCTTTACTAGGAACTGTGCTGTCTATTTCTTTAGTGCTATGATTTGTTTGGGGGGGGGGGGGTATTAACTTTCTTGCGGGATCCTTTCTCAACAAGAGGGTAGGACACTTATGGGGTCATTTTCATAATTATGTAACCTATGATTTTATTGATTTCTACATGTTTGATGTTTTGAGAGTTTTTTTGGGGGGGGGGGGTATTAACTTTGTGTGTGTTGCGCGGTGATCCTTATCTCAACAAGTTGGTAGGACACTTATAGGGGGCCCATTTCCCAATCTTCTCTCTAAATACCTTATTTTACCACCTATTTTTTATTGATGTTTCTCTACATGTTTGATGTGTTGGTGAGTGAGTTTAAATGAAAATAAACTAAAAAACAAAACTATAATTAGGCATTGTGTTGCCGGGTCAGAAAGGGGAGCAAAGAATAACACTGCACCCTACCACGCATGTCCCCGACCAAGGCAGGGCCTGGGCATTTTTACCATAGGATCCCGTTTTGCACGTGGGCTGATCACCTGCTTGCCAATTATTAATCTTAGATTGTTTGGTCTGTTTCTCTGTTCCACTGTGACTTAGCCACTGATAAAAGCAATTACTAGGCGTGGTGTGACGTGCCATGATGTGATCAATTTGTGTGTGTGCCACTATGCGTACTGGCCACATACTGTTTGTGGTGTGGTGGTTAGGATGGATAGAATAAGAAGTATGGAGAGTAGGACTGTCTGTTAACAAATTACAGTCGTAAAGATAGGCTGGACTAGAGTATCTTCTCAATCCAGGGACAGATTCTACCCTTAAACTATTCACTAGTGAAATCTATTTCTTTTACCTTATTTCTCACTTATTGACCATTTTGCCTGTTCTATTCAGATGGCAGCTTCAAAATTGATGTCTTCTCCTGGGAGACTGTCGCACAGGATCGTTCTGCCTGGCGGACAAACATTACTCAAGGCACTCGCATTGCAGAACAGAATTTAGCTGATAAGGCAGAAGGCAAGGGTGCTGCAAGAAAGGTCAGAATGCACAGCAACACTATTATCGACTCTAACCATGTGTGCCCCGTATGTGGCAGGGCCTGTAGGGCCAAAATAGGACTAATTAGCCACAGGAGATCACGGCACAGATGTGTCACAACTCACGTCTGAAGCTGTCGCCATCTTCGATTGCGATGGGCAACTATTATTATTATTATTATTATTATTAGATGAACACATGGATTACTTTTGTGGAGAACATACCGCTAAGGATTCAACTGCTGTTGTGGCCATCTTTTAACATTCTCTTCTTCCTTGATACTTAGCCACTGACTGATAAAAGCAATCAATGGTCATGATGTCTAGTGACGTCTTCAAGCGCAGCTAAAAACTCCCTCCATTGTACTCGGTCTGTGGTCATTTTTTGTGTGTGGTGCCCCAACTATGGTTTTTGCTTTTCATCTCGGTTTCCACGATTCTCATCAAGTTGTTTTTGGTCTGCCTATCTCCTGTGGTCCATAGCATAGCAGTTCTTGTGATAGTGTCAGGGTCTCTTCCGAGGAAATTGCCAACTCAATCCAAGCGTTTATCTGCTGTGATTGTGTGCATATCTTCTTGCTCCAATAGAGCAGTTCTTGGTTTGTGATGATGTTGCGGTAAAATAAATTCCGTTAATTTTTCTTAGGCAGTTTATGTGGAAAGATGACATTTGGGATATTTCCTTTCCTATTAATTTAGGGCATTCTGTAACGCACAGAAGTGTACAAAGTACACAACTTTCTTATAATCTTAGTTTGGTGTATCACGCTTTGCTCAAGATTACTCTTGGCTTGGCAGAGTTATAAATAGAAGGATGAAGCTTCTATTTCAGGGAGTCTCACAGGGATTTGTAGAACAGAAAGCACAACAATTGAGTCATCTAAGTTGTCATAAATTTAGTATTCTCCGCTAACCTATGTGAGAAATAATGTTTTGACTCATATTTTATGAGCCGCCCCCCGGCCCCCACCCCCACCCCAACTGAAGGTAAAAAAAGGTAAAGGATCCCGTTACACGCCCATTGAGACATATTGGGAATATGGTGTTAGGCCCATATTTTCTTGACCATCGGCACAATAGGGGTGATGTGGTCAGCATCACGCCGGCCGCCTTAACCTTCCCAGAAGTTGCTCTGGTACCCAGTTGGGGCTGGGTCGACCCAGGAGCCGTTTGCGGCCTAAAAAAATCCCACATCATCTGGGGATCGAACCATAGACCACTGAGCTAGGAAGCCAGTGCACTAACCACTATGCTAACACAATTAGGTATAAAATGGACAGATGGAAAGTCCCTGGAAGACTTTGATTTTGCAGATGATTTAGCATTCTTAAGTCCAACTCCCAGAAAGGCCAAAAAAGCAGTAAATAATCGGTGTCATCTCTCGGTTAAAATAGGTCTCCAAATAAATGCCTCTAAAACTAAAGTTATGAACTTTTCTAACGAGACCTTCGATATCATCCTGAACGGGGAAAAACTACAGAATGTTGAAAGTTTCAATTATTTAGGCAGTAAAATGACTCAGGATGGTGACACAACAAGAGAAATTCATACTAGAATTGCTTTGGCAGCTAGCGCCTTCAATAGATTATCTAACATTTGGAAATTACGATCACTGAATATACATACCAAGCTTCGTCTGTTTAATTCCAATATTATCTCAGTGTTAACATACGGCTTTGAAAGTTGGAAAATAACAAAATCATTGGAGAACAAGCTGAATACATTCGAGAACACATGTCTTAGAAAACTCATGAACATCAGTTGGAAAGAATTCAAGACTAATCGACAAATACCTTGTAAGAGAAGACTCTAAGCAGAAATATGTCCCCGACTATATAAGGAAAAGACGATGGTCATATATCGGTCATGTCCTACGAATGCAAAACAACAGAATACCACTACAGGCGCTCACTTGGGTTCCTGGGGGTAAGAGGAAAAAAGGAAGACCAAAAGAAACACTTAGAAGAACAATAATAAGAGAAGGAAGAACGTTGGGCCTAAATAATGTGCAAGAGTTAAGAGGAGTGGCGTCACAACGAACAACCTGGAGAGCACTGGTTTCTGCCTTATGCGCCGTGTTTGGTGCTTAAAGAATTTATTATTATTATTATATGTGTATCTGGCCTCTTGTAGTTCTTTGGTGGTACCTGCGGAGACAGACAGAATAGGACTACGGAGTCCTCAAGTATTTCGTAGAAGGCGACTAAAACAACGTTGCTGCTTAAACCACCGATGCAAGAATTTGTGTTTACACTGAAAAGAAAATTTAAAATTCAACACGTGCGCAATCACACATACACATACACAACTCAAACGCGCATGTTAATGCGTACGAACAGCAATTAGTCAGTGGGCGAACAACACAATAAACAGTGTGATAACACAACTAAACAGTCGCAACAACACAACTGTCAGTCGAAACAATGCGAGTAAACAGAATTATACAAACGCAAACATAATTCGTGCAGTCTTCAGTCACGGATAACCTTTGCTAACTTTTTTTTATCACATTTCTTTTGTTTTCTTGTATCGAAAGGAATTTTAGGGAACTAAAGAAATGATGCACTGCACAATCTTCACAAGTGAACGGGAAATGGCAAAAGGCGAGTTTGTTTTCTGTCTGGATGAACGTACTGGTTGATAACACGACTAAAATAGCTTCCAGAACAAACCTGAAAGATAATATTTTTTTGTTGGAACTAAACACTTTTCCTTCGTGGCTACATAGTTAAGTAAGCTGTTTTTCTTCTTCAACCAAAACTGATGATGTGTACAACGATGAAATAGATGAACATTTTACAGTTAAATATAATAATTATCACGTAAAGTCAGCTGATGCGCCACCAGCGTAGGCGGCGATCATGTCCCTGAACAGATCACGATAGTTTATGCTCTTAGTCAGTTCTATTCTTGATCTCATAACGTGTCATAGTGTCAAGCTATCCATTATCTTTTTTCATTGTCTTTCTCTACTTCTATTGCCCTGTATTTTTTCCCGCAGTCACGATTTCTTTAAGTACTCATTCACACATCCATTGAGGTTTTGTTCTCACACAGTATATTGGTTACTATACTTATTTCTTCATTAGCTGTTCGAAAGCATTCTACGTTGATTATCTTAGCTGTCCAAGGGATTCTTAATATTCTGAGAAATAAAATCTCTTTTTGTATGTTTTTAGCGGATTGTCTAGGCTGCACTTCTATAAGTAAAATTAGATCGTTCTCGTTATAACACGTCAGAACCCTGTTTCTGGGACTCATTGACAGTAACTTTATTGCTAAGTATGTTCCACAATTTATGGAAAACTGCTTTTTCTTATCACATCCTATACTTAATCTGGGACCAAAAGATGCAGCAATAGAGAATGCAGTCAGCGACCCATAGCTTGACTGCTTGCATCATGGTCAGCGAACCAGAGCTGACCAAGACCATACTCCACCTCCACGTGGTGGTCCTGGAAACAGTCTGCAGCAGTGCAGTCTGGCTGAGCGAGTACGGATCGCAGAGGGAAGGCAAACCCGGTCCCAAAAAATGCCGTGCTGAAGTCGGATGTGTCGACCGAAAGGTGCAGATATCACAGCTACGGCGTAAACAGACACAACGCCACCACCGTCCTTTTCAGGGCGAACGAGGAAGAAGAAGATACTTAATCTCAGTAAATCATCTTCTAAATGATGGGATCATTGTTCTCATGTTTATTTTAAATTGTAAGTACTTTTGTTTTTCATGTTATTCCGTTCATCATAGTTCAGTATTTCGATGGGGTCCTTTGGTTTGGTTTGGTTTAAAGGACTATCTTCATTGCACACGGACAACTCCATCAGTGCTCCGATTTCCTGCTTTAGATCACACAAGGAGGATCTCAGCACAGTGCACGAACTCCGTAGCACCGGCGAGAATCCCAAAGTGTGGATAATGGAATCACACATTCCATAAATATGTTTGTGGTGGGTAGGTTTCTAATTTTTAAATTTTGCCAGGGCACTGCCTGATAGGCCTACTCTTTACGATTTCCAACTGCCGTGTGATTTTTAACGTGCGCAACTTGCACACGGGACGTCCTATTTTTTTCGCCCTTATCCGAGAAGGCTAGGCATCCGATCTCACTACCCAGGAGACCAGGGGGAGTATGACATCATTAGGACCACTGGTTCTGATAAAAAAATTCCATAAATTATACTACTCGTCAAAAGTCAAGGGCGACCCTATTATTTTCAATACACTTTTATATAAGCGCATAGAATGATTAAAATAAGGAAGTTTTTAGTAAAAATGGGTGCAATATCTTCCTCTGACAGTCCTCTATGCACGTTAAGCATAAAAACAACTCACTGACAACCATGGTGATCACGTGCAATTTGGTTTTCAGACCATAAATTCACATTTTTAATCTGTTTTTTCAAACTTCCGTACAAACAAACAGGTGAAGTAATCGTGCTGATTGACATTCCACGTGCAATGGCGACTTTTCGCGAACAGAGTTCACTCTTAATTTGTTTTACAATCAGCAGACTTAGGGTAGTTTCATCACTTGCAAAAACCATGCCACCGAGAAGAGGTCTTGACACCTTACAAAGAATGAGGGCTATAGCGTGGGTTGAAAAAGGTTTATCTGTCCGTGAGGTTGCTAGACGGCTTGCAGTGTCACACTCTACTATCCAAAGAATTTTGGAGAGATTTCAGGCCACAGGAAGTGTGGAAGATCGCCACTGGCCAGGTCGCCCTAGATGCAACAATAGACATGATGACCGGTACCTCTTGTTGTCAGCCCTGCGCCATCGAACAGTGACTTGTTCCAACTCTAAGATGTCAGCTGAGACAAACTGTAAACGTTAATGTCAGTCAAAGCACCATTCGCAGACGTTTACATGAATTTGGACTGGCTGCTCGACGTCCTGCAGTCAGAATCCCTATTACTCCTGCTCATCGCAGAGCCCGTGTTGCTTGGTGTCGCGAGCACATCCGATGGACAAGGCAACAATGGAGTCAAGTTCTCTTCACTGATGAATCTCCCTTCACTGTGTCATTCAATGATGGCAGGATTCGAGTTTGGAGACGACCAGGAGAGCGATTGACTGATGACACAATTCGAGAGGTGGATCGTTATGGTAGGGATTCTGTCATGGCCTCGGGAGGCTTCTATAGACACGGCAGGACCCCACTCTACATCATCCAAGGCAACTTGACCGGCCCAAGATACCAGAACGAAATCTTGAGACCAATTGTTCAGCCTGCTCTGGAGGCCATAGGTGGTAATGCCATCCTCCAAGATGGTAACGCTCGACCCCATCGAGATCGTGTGGTGAATGAGTTTATTCAGCAACATGAGATCATCAGGATGGCGTGGCCAGCTCGTTCACCTGATCTTTCTCCGATTGAGCACCTCTGGGATGTCCTTGATCGAAGATTGTCAACAAATCACCCCCTGCCAATGGATGTTGCACAGCTGACTGCATTTCTGCTTCAGGAATGGCAAGCTGTTCCTCAGGATACTCTTCGGACCCTTGTGGACTCGATGCGACTACGCTGTCTTGAATGCCTTGCTGCAAACGGTGGTCATACCCGATTTTGAAATGTCTATTTGTCCAATATCTATTGTGTGACTTTTGAGAAGGTGGGTGACACACTTCACAGCTTCATTGCGTTTGAATGTGTGTTTCCATTTCTTTACGTGACATGTCAATTTGGTATTCAATAAATGCCGTTTTGACTGATACCAATTACGTTTATATCAGATTTGTTTTATGGTTTCAACCAAGGTTTTTCTGAGTTGCCCTTGACTTTTGACGAGTAGTATATAATCCCTCAATTGGGAATCGAACCCAGTACCTCTAGAATTCGAGGCGGGGGGCTTCTTTGATTGGATATAAACACTGTAACAGTTTTCATTCTTTTCAGACGTAGTCCATTTTTCAGCCCACTATTTTACTATTATCTGTAAATTTTTTATGTGTACGTTTTCCTTTTCTATTGTTAATACTGTAATAAGCACACTGCAAGGTATTTATATTATAACCTGCAACTAGTATTCCGTTTTCATTTTTGATTAACTTCATGATGCTGATGCTTTCGCTGGACAGGCTAGAGAACAATTGCAACCACACATCCTTCTGCGAAGACTTCAGGCATAAATCTTAAATAAAGCTATTTAATGGGAGAAAAATCTGGGCACATTTTTTTTTCTGTAGACATAGTTGACATAAGTCAGACCTAAAAAAAAAAGCTTCAAATGAAAGATCTTATTTTCAGCGCCATGGCCTCATGTGTTCATCATCACGCCTCTCCATAAATTCTGTCCTTTCTTGTTCTAGATCAAATCGATTATTGACTTTCTACTGTACCACGTTGTTAGGCTGCCCAGTACGCCTATTCTCTCTTACAGTATCTTACTTATGCTTTTCTTCTTCTTCTTCTTCTTCCGTCCTTAGCCACCGACCGTCAAAGCAGTCAGTGGCCATTACGCCTAGTGGCGTCTTAGGGCAACAGCAGATAGGTTTTCTTTGCCATTGTTTCCCATCACGCCTATTGGCGTCTTTAGGGCAACGGCAAATCAATCCATTTGCTGTTGTTTCCGTAATCGAAGTGACTGGCAAACGGGTGATCAGCCCGTTGGTACTTATGCTTTTATCTCTCATTAATTCTGCATTTTGTCACAATGTATTCTCCTTTCTCCTCAAGATACCGCAAGCACGTGTATCTTTATTCTTATATAGCAAACAGGACTCGATAGACTCACTGAACGTGATGCATTTTAGTGCAATAAATTACGTTTATAAACACAGTGATAATATTTCATGGTAGTTCGTGTTCTGAAATGCCCTACGGTAAGAGAGTTAACGGAAGACGGTGAACATATGTAGAAGATAACTGGAGACAGAAATAAAACAAGATCATTAGCAGACCTTGACCGCATTGTACAGGACTGGAGGGCTCAGAAAGTACTGTTTGAATGAATGAACCACGGAGAGCTAATGGGTTAATTAATAAAGATGAATTACCTATAGCTACGTGTAGTTCCCAGGGGTCTCTGAGGATGTAAAGAAAGATGGTACTGTTGGTCCCCGTGGTACGCCTCAAAGGGCAAATAATGTGAGGATATGCATCAGACTTGCGATTTCGTCATAGAACACTGATTGCTGCAGACGTCACATAGCTCTCAACAGTTGCCGCCTATCGGTCTACGGGATGCCAGAAGTGGGGCCCACGATTATGATAGTTTTATAGCAGCCTAAGGAAGATAATTGGTTGGCCATGTCCTTAATTGTAATCGCTTAAGTTTTTGATCCACCTTTGCTTCCTACAGTAAACGGAAAATGATTGTTGACATTTCGTAATCCTTTCCGCCAAGATCAGCATGTCTGTCTAGGCGCATTGTTCACCACAAACGCGTTCAGACACTTGGGTGGATAACACAAAAGGAAGAACCTCATGTTGTTTCGGAAAATGTCTGGGTGCAGCGACATGTCGGGGCTTATCCTTCTGGGGACCAGAAAAGTACGAGTGATAATAGCTTAAATCACTTCCGTCCAGACATTGTCTGTGTAATTATTACAGAGAAACCCGTCTAGGTAGACAAATTAGCGAGGACACTATCTGCAGGCGAGGTTTCAAATCGTAATTGAAAGGCTACCTAAGAGTGACGGAAGAAGTCGGGCCATATATGGGAGATGAGGTCATGTGTTCAAATTTTAAAATGATATTTTAAATCACGCGTGGGAAAGTAAAGAACTGACACCCCCTGAATTATATGATGTACGCTCAGGGAGATTAAAAAATTCAAAGAAAGGAATCGAAATACAGACAGCGTGAAAGGCTCCTGGTTAATATCAGGAAAGCAAAGACTTAGCAGAGGTTTTGTTCTTTTATTTACACTTAAATGTGTGGTGCGAATCGAAGAGACCATTTGAGGTACTACTCTACGATACAAGTTGTACAACTATTCTGTGGCTCAAAGCTTGTGATCGACACTGGAAACTTATGTTCCACGGGTTGTGAAGATACCTGCCTTGACTAGGAGAGGTTACCTCTTGAACTGATCTGGAGACGTGCCCTTGCCACAGAAAGGAATTGACGGAAGCAGCAGCATTAACACTTCAGCGTTTTGGCAGCTAATTGGCATTTTTAGCAGGCCAGATACAGAAGAAGTTTTTTTTCATTTTCAACATTACGCTTTCTAAAGCCGACATCTTTTTGATGAAGACACCTACATTGTATTAATCACCAGCTCTTATTTATTTATACTTGTTCAAAAGTAACTGATCATTAAATTTGTTATATGTTGATTTTCAAATTCATAGTTATTACAGAGAGAACACACACGTATGAATCAATATCTTTAATATATAATTATATAGAGCCAATAAGAAGAATTTTACTGTCATTTACTAAAAATAGATTATGTGACAATTAAAGACAATATTTTGTTTCGTTTTCTTTTTTCGCAGCACTTACGTAACCTAAATATAAAACACAGCAAGATTCCTGAACGGTGTAGGTAAAGTATATGTATATATATATAGATATCTGTGTGTGTGTGTGTGTGTGTGTGTGTGTGTGTGTGTGTGTGTGTGTGTGTGCGAGTGTGTGAGTGTGTGAGAGTGTGAGTGTGTGAGTGTGTGAGTGTGTGAGTGCGTGAGTGCGTGAGTGCGTGAGTGAGTGAGTGCGTGTGTGCGTGTGTGCGTGTGAGTGTATGTCAGTGTGTGAGTGTGTGAGTGAGTGTGTGAGTGAGTGTGTGAGTGTGTGTGAGTGAGTGTGTGAGTGTGTGAGTGAGTGAGTGAGTGAGTGCGTGAGTGCGTGCGTGCGTGCGTGCGTGAGTGAGTGAGTGAGTGAGTGAGTGAGTGAGTGAGTGAGTGAGTGAGTGTGAGAGAGAGAGAGAGAGAGCGAGTGAGCGAGTGAGCGAGTGAGCGAGAGAGCGAGAGAGCGAGAGAGCGAGTGAGCGAGTGAGCGAGTGAGCGAGAGAGCGAGAGAGCGAGAGAGCGAGAGCGAGAGCGAGAGAGAGAGAGAGAGTGAGAGAGTGAGAGAGTGAGAGAGTGAGAGAGTGAGTGAGTGAGTGAGTGAGTGAGTGAGTGAGTGTGTGTGTGTGTGTGTGTGTGTGTGTGTGTGTGTGTGTGTGTGTGTGTGTGTGTGTGTGTGTGTGTGTGTGTGTGTGTGTGTGTGTGTGTGTGTGTGTGTGTGTGTGTGTGTGTGTGTGTGTGTGTGTGTGTGTTGTTTTTTTGTGTTTTTTTCATGGTCCATTGACCATAAGTCATGATAAATCTAACTACATAGATTCAATGACCATAAGTCATGATAAATCTAACTACATAGATTCAATGACCATAAGTCATGATAAATCTAACTACAAAGATTCAATGACCATAAGTCATGATAAATCTAACTACAAAAAGATTCAATGAACTTGAAATGGAAAGGAATGGAATGACCACAAGAGACATAGTGCGGTCATCAGGACGTGCAACTGAAGAACACAACCTTATTTATCGTCGGAAATGGTCACCCCACCTCACGATGCTGGTCCTAGTGTATTGAAGTCTCTAACGCTGCACTCCCCTATGGTAGTAACTGATATGGGATTACCTTTCCATTTTAATTGTTTTGGCAGGTTACTTGCTCGTTTTGTTTTTGTGTGTTTTGTTTTTAACTGTAAAAACTACATATGTAAGAATAAACCAGTTTTGCGTAATCCGAACTTTCTTGATTAAACCATTATCCGCAATTAGGCGGGATGGCCGCCGTCTACCAAGAACACTCAAAGAATTTTTCTGGCACGGTCACCTTCCTTGCAAACAGAAAAGGTAACATTGTCGTTGAGCTCGTGATAAAACAGTTCGATACAGCAGTCCCGTTTATAAACAAAATATGACCATGATTTCAGCAGTTCATTCTTTCATTACGCGATAGCGCTCCAATTAGCACAGACCTTTATGATTAACTTGTTTTTTTTGTTTTGTTTTTTGTTTTGTATTCAGGACTTTAATTCTTTTACATTTTAATTTATTTATCACTTACCAGCTCTTCTTATCTTTTGCTTTGTTTTATCCACTAATGCCGTGATGTGTAGTTGGGAGCTAAGTGTGAGTACATGAGCTAAATTTGCCGCACTGTTTGTCGCCTGCTTGTGTTGTTTTTCGAATTGCATGTGATGTTGTCTATCCATCTGACTGTTGGTGTTCCAAGTGTCATGAAACCAGACCTTCTACTCTCATAGTGGTCATTTATCGGTATCCATTCTCATGATGGGGGAGCCGCGGTAGCGCAGTGGTTAGTGCACTGGATTCCTAGCTCGGTGGTTCATGGTTCGATCCCCAGTTGAGGTAGGATTTTTTAGACCGCAAACGGCTCCGAGGTCGACCCAGCCTCATGAATTGGGTACCAGAACAACTTCTGGGAAGGTTAAGGCGGCCGACGTGATGCTGACCACATCACCCCTAGTGTGCCGATAGTCAAGACAATATGGGCCTAACACCATATTCCCAATATGCCTCAATGGGCGTGTAACAGGATCCTTGACCTTTTTTTTCCTATTCTCATGAAACAACCAAAATACTTAATTTTTGGTCACTCCATATGCTTGATGCAGGATATAGTTCCTTTAACTGTTATGATGCCATCATTTCTCATTCTTTTTCTCCTGGTCACAGTAATGGCTTTTCTTAAGCATTGTGACGAAAGAACCTCGATCGTCACATTTTCCTGTGCCATTCTGTAATTCATTCTGTGTTCTTCCCTTTCTTTTTTCCCACCTCTGACAGTATTTCTTATTTTCAATTCGTTATTTACACTCTCTTCCTTAAATTCAAGATTTGTTGTCATGTCTGGGCTCGATCGACCATCTTTACTAATTATTGTAATCACTGACTTTCGTTTGAACCCATATTGACTCCTGTATTTGTAGAGTGAAAGATTGTTTACGAGTGCGTAACACATTTCCGACCAAACAGTAAAGGCACGGATTACAAAGTAAAAAAAAAAAAAAACAGAGATGGCCACAGTGATTGTTTTATCGCTAATACGGCTACTATTACCTCCAATTTTCTGTCTGGGATGGTACAAGAAACCCAGTTTGTTGCCTGATAGTTGTTCGTGTGCACATGAACGTGCCGGTAAATATCAATATGGTGACAGATTAAAGACACGTACTTAAGATTTAAAAAATTGGATTTTTAGAGCACGAAAGTGATATGATCGTTTCTGGGCAGATTTGTGGGTAATAGTTACAATAAGTGGTCAATCTGGGAAGATATTATTAGTGTTAGGGCTATGAAGTGGTGAGTTGTAAACTTGATCTGTATCAACGGAACAGGGAATACCTTATATGGGGAGGGACGTTTAAAAATTCACATCTTATGTGTTACGCAGGAATTTTTCATGCGAGGGTAATGGGTATAACCCCCTACCAAAATACATGTTGATTGCTATTGGTCTGACATTTCAGATGTTAAAATACAACATCTCTGATTGGACCACCTGCACGTAGCAATGTAGATTCGTAGGCCGGGTGTTGCTTAAAATCTACATTTTAAGATTAAGGCACTGATAATTTAACTCGTGTCAAGAAGACAATCAACCAAGCTAGGATAAGGAATAGAATCCGGATTCTAATTTAAAGGACCGGACAACAGACTTGATCATCTTCTGGACATAGACAGTAAAAAAACTCTACCTCTACTAATACGGAAAGCCCGGAATCTTAGGAACCTGAATACGAAGTCATAGTGGGATTCTACTGTAAAGTAATACCCCAGACCACGTGTAAAAGGCATCTTAACCAATTTGCCGAAACTATTCCCCCGAACCAGAAGTCAGTATCTCCCAATTTGGGTCGGTGGTACCAATTGGTGGTACAAGTCTGTGGAACAAGTGTGTGGAATAAGCGGCCTTCAGTCAAAGCTAGACATCAACATCAGACGGGTCTTGAATATGATGGACCATCTGCGTAATTACCCCATTGTGGTAAAGTGGGATTTTAAAAATATCTATAGGGGACTTAGTGTACTGACTGAGATCAGCTGTGAAGGTATCTGTATCTAATAGGTGTAGTGTTTTACAGATAACCTTACTTGCTGCCACATATGTATACCTCAGTCAGAATTATTCTGGAATATTGTGATGACTACGTTATATGTCTAGGGTATGTATATGATGAAGTGTAAGTCACAACAACAACAGACAGATAAACAATTTAATTTATTCCACCACACTTGACAACACTGTGACACTCACATACATGGACCATTCTATGAGACTATCTTAAATGAGTCACTGGTAAATTTTCAAATATCAATATGTATTAATTACTTTTCATTAATATATATGTGTCCTGATTCAAATACAAAGTGAACCAGGAATCACAATCAATTTCAATTATAAGTTATATGTACAGAATTTATCAATATGAATCTTGTAGTGACATATTTTATTAATTTTATCATATGTGTGTCAGTTGTGTAGTAGTAATATGAGGTAATACTGGTGTTGTTTTTTCAAGCTATGTTGGTATTTGTCATCATGACTTCAAGTGTTTATTTCTGTTGGAACTAGTATTGGAGATGTTCTCAGTTCCGTTCATTAAAACAATTAATTTCCCTTCTTATTTTAATACAATTTAAGTTTAAGGGGGTATACATAATGTTGAGCTCCGCTGGCCACATAGGCTTAACTTTCGTGATGGCGGCAGGAAAAGACTCCTCTGCTCGATTGCTCCCCTGTGTTCTGGAGACACCTCACTGTTTGCTATATGGACCAAGGAGTATGCTGTCCGCCTCTGGATTCAGCAAAGCTCTGACCAGGTACTGCTCAATAGCTTTAGGACCACAGTCCCTGAAACAAGAAGGTTGTACCTCCTACTTCAGAACTAATTTATACTCTATTTCTACACTGAGCACAATACATAACAAACACTGAGTTCAGAGCGGTAGGCCAACTGCTATCTTCATCTGAAACAATTTTCACCAGTATTTCCCTCCCTAATGGTTACCACGCCTCTGCAATTCCAGCATTATTTCTTTCTAGTCAATAATATAGGTGTCAGTGTACTGTTTGGCAATTCCATTTAGTTTCACTTTCCTCCGACACCTTCTGTTCAGGCTGGAGCATTATATAGGCTTTACCTCAAGTTCGCTACTGAACCACACATATATACAGACATAATTTATCAATTTACATTCAATTTTCATTAAAAAGATATCAAACCTTTCAAGCTTACCACAATTCATGGAAATATTACACAGTGACGTTGAATGGCAATGAATATAGCACAACTTCGATCTGCCGATGTCCCAGGCTTTTATTTATAATAATATGCACTGGTGCTCAACGCACTGTTTCTTAGTAGGTTTATTACAAGATGTGGCCAGGAACAGACGCCCTGAATTGAGTATATTGGCAGCTCTAACCAATCATGCCATGTTTAGCTACTTTTCAAAAAATATTACCCTTCTCACGTTTCCCCTAACAACAAAGAAGTAGTATTTATAGTCCGACTAATCGTGTTTAGCCTTACATTTATTTTCCGCCAATCAAATAGGAGGTAACATGTCAGCCTATTTCCCGTACAATGGTGGGGTGAAATTCTGCCACTGAGCGATTCTTAATTTGGTGTTGTCTGACACCCTCACTATTTTCTTTTGGCTATAATTTGTTAATTCCTAGACTATTTGCGTAACGTTTAACATATTATTTGTCAGCAAGTCCTAAGGAACCCAAATATATATATTTAATGGAGCCAATATGCATTTTCTTCTAGGATAGTCGTGCTGTTACTACCTCCTCACTTCCAAACTTTAGGGTGTCTGGGTACTGTCATGTTTTCAAACGTAAACCAGTATAATGTCATATTTCCTAATAAGAATTTTGTAAGTTTTTTAAAACCTAACTCTGGTATGGGTAGTGTTTTTATCACTGTCGATTTGAAAAAAAACTAGTGCATGTGGCCTTACACGCGTGATGGCAGCAATTGTGTATCGCGCGACGCGTGTTTAGTGTTGCATGTGTCCCTGCTTTCAGCCCTCCCTTCTTTCTATCTTTAGTCCATCTGTCTTTCGTTTTTTTTGGCTACGTAGTGTATAAAAAGACATGAATGGAATTTTAAATCTAGGTCAACTTGCGTATCTCAAGGTTTTTCTTAGAATTGGAGTACACATTTTATTGTGTTGGGGAAACGCGTGTATGCTGCAGAAGGCCTTTACTATCAACGTGAAACGTTACAATTTGCAGACGAAGTAGAAAACAAGGGGGATTTCGAGTACAGTCATTGTGACAGCACTGTTCTTTTTTACCTTTTCTCTTTCCTGTTATTGAAGTAATTCGTTAGGCTTTACATTTACGTTTTAATTTATATATGTGGATTAGAATTTCTCACGACAAATCCTCCCCACTTAAAACAGACGTTATATGTCAGTCTATAATTGTATATACACATAGAGAAATTTATTATTATTCCTGGGTTTTAGGGTGATTCTCATCACACGGATGGCGGCTTAAAAAATCCGCTCCCAGATTTGTTTTTCCACTTATATACTCTATGCTAAACTCAAATGGCTGCATCAATAAAGACCTACGGAGTAATCTCGAGTTCTCATGCCTAGCCTGTGCTAGAAACGATAAAGGTTTATGATCCGTTTGCAACTTAAATGCCTTCCCATACAGATAAATATTGAATTTCTTTATTGCCCATATTACTGCAAGACATTCTTTTTCGCTAGTTGAGTAGTTGATTTCAGCTTTATTCAACTTTCTGCTAGCATATGCCACTGGGCTTAATTCCCCATCCAATGCATCTGATCTCTGTAGCAGAGTTGCACCTAACCCAATATTACTGGCATCCGTCCTTACAATGAATTCTTGACTTAAGTCAGGTAATTTCAAAATAGGTTTGCTTGTTAGCTTTTCCTTCAATTCCTGGTAAGCCATTTCACATTGTGGTGTCCATGTAATTCGATCTGGATTTCCCTTACGTGTCAAATCAGTTAACGGTGCACATATGGAATTAAAGTTTTTGATATACTTTTGGTAGAAACCACATAATGAGACAAAGGATCTCACGTCTTTCTTGGTTTGTGGTCTCGGGGCTTTCTTTAGTTTCTCTAAATTCTTTGGGTCAGGGGTCATGTTTCCCTGATAAACTGTGTGTCCCAAGAATTCCAATTCTTTACATCCAACGCAACATTTGGTTGGTCGGGCTGTTAAATTCGCTTCCCTAAGTCGATTAAACAGCATGTTCAGAGAGTCAATGTGTTCCTCAAATGTTTCTGTTGCTATAAGGATATCATCCATGAAATTTGTGATACATGGATTATTCAGAGGGTCCAATAATTTTCTCATCATTCTAGAGAAGACACTAGGCGCATTCTTCAATCCAAATGGCAATCTATTAAACTCATAGTGTCCTTCTGAGGTACTAAAAGCTAGGTATGGTCTAACCTCAGGATTTACTGGAATCTGATAGTATCCTTTACTCAGATCCACTTTTGAGAAATATTTAGCTTTATTTAGTCTGGCAAACAGCTGATTTGTATCCGGCAATGGATCCACCTGTCCTTCTGTAATAGCATTCAGTCTCCTGTAATCTATACAGAGTCTATGTTCTCCAGAGGGCTTCCTTAAGAGTACAACACCGGAACTATACGAAGATTCACTGTGTGAAATAATTCCTTCCTTCAACAAATAGTCTATCTCTTCCTTCAAAGCTTTCTCCTTAGCAAAAGGAATCGAATATGGTTTCATACAGACAGGTGTGGGGTCTATCAGTTTCATATCATATTCCAATAAGTTTGTATGCCCAGGTCGGTCTGTTAACACCTCTGTATGAGTATCTAGAACCTGTTGCACTCTCTCTTTCTGAGTTTTCGTTAAATGTGTACTGATTTTCACCTGTGCCGCTGTCTCACAGGGGTGTAATGGATATTCAAATGATGAAAGTGGTTCCTTTTTCATCTCCATGGCGATAGACAAGGTCAACAAATGTGTCTCTTCCTGATGTTCTCTTTCCAAATATTTCTTCAGGAGATTCACATGATAGATTTTTTCTTTCCCCTTCTTATCTATCTTATAATTTGTTCTAGACACCTTCTCTAGAACTGTATATGGACCTTGCCATCCAATCTGTAACTTATTCTGACTCCCGGGGAGAAGAAGCAGTACCTTCTCTCCCACAGCCAAATCTCTGTCTTTCGCCTTCCTGTTATAATAGGCAGCATGTTTCTTCCTGGCTTGTTTCAAATTTTCATTGGCAAGTTTCCAGCCAGTTTTTAAACGAGTGGTCAGCTCATTCACATATTGGTATGAGGATGTGATATTTTCCTCTGCTTTTTCATCAGTCCACGTTCTTAACAGAGCTTCCAGTGGACCTTTTATTGGCCTTCCAAACAATAATGTTGCCGGGGCCATACCGGTTGAACTATGGGGTACCTCCCGATAAGCAAAGAGGGCGGCGGGCAGGTACTGGTCCCATGTATCTGGTTTTTCGTGTGCTAACTTTCTCAGGATCGACATCAACGTGCCATTAAATCTTTCCACTTGGCCGTTCCCTTGGGGATGGTACACACTACAATGGAAGTGTTTGGCCTGGAAGATCCTGAAAACTTCTTCAGTTAGTTTCCCCTTGAACTGAGAGCCATTATCAGTCAAGATTTGATTGGGAAAGCCTAACCTTGTGAAAATTCTGAGTAATGCCTCTGCCACATGTTTAGAATCAATCGATGACAGGGCTACCGCCTCTCCCCACATAGAACAAGTGTCCACCAGAGTCAGAATGTAGCTGTTCCTTCTCTTGGTTCGGGTGAGAGGTCCCACAAGATCCACGGCAACTCTCTCAAAGGGTGTTCCCACTATGGGCATTTCCCCCAGAGTTGCTGGTGCAGTCCAATGTTTAGGTGCTACTCGTTGGCACTCTGGACAGGATTTTACATATCGTTTGATATCTTCAGTTATTCCTGGCCAGAAATAGTGACAAGCTATACGCTGTCCTGTTGCGCTGATCCCCATATGACCACTGAAGGGAATCGCATGCCCTAGTTCCAACACTTTAGTCCTATATGAAGTGGGAAGGACCAGCTGTCCGTGACCATTGGATTCAGATCCAGCCTTCCTATATATCAGCTTGTTCTTCATATAAAACTCTCCCTTGCCTGGAGGTGTATGAGATTTGGGCAACTTCTTGAAACACGGCTTGAGTGTTTTGTCCTCAGCCTGTGCCTTTCTCATCTCATCTGGATGAGTATTTATTGGATTATCCTCCTCCTTTTTAGACTGTGATCTGGTCTGCACTGTTGCCAATATCACAGGTCTCTTGGGATTCCCCAAGAAGACATATCTACACCCCAATATCAGAGGGTAGATTGGCTCATTTATCACTGCTGCTTTTATGATTCCTTCCACATATCGCGTTTTCAACTTTATCCGGGCGACGGGAAGTGTCATGGTAGCTATATCCTTGGTTGCAGTTTGAATCTCCACTGTTTCTGTGGTGTATTGATCGGCCTGCACCAGGTGAGAACTCACAACGGAATCGTAATCTAAACCGGTATCATATAAACACCTTATAGTGACACCATTACAGATGACATCTTCACACACTGGGGGATGGTATGGTTCCTGTAGTTCTGCAGGTTTGACCTTTTTTTCCTTTTTCCCAGATGTCATAGCAGCACAATGAGGAGGTTTCCTTCTACAATGGTCAGTGTCATGATTGTTCATCTTACAATTTTTACACCACCTTTTTCCTTGGTTGAAAGATTTTCTTTCATCATATTTCCTTTCATCGAATTGTGGGGTTTTATTTTTATTGTCATACCGTGGCCTATCAAACTGGTGCTTACCTTTGTTTTGATCCCTAGGATCAAATTTATTAAAGTTCTGTGGTGCCCTAAAATTATCCACCTGTTTCTTTTTATTACCTGATACTTCTGCCTGAGCTGCTTGATACCTTTCAGCAACATTTAGCAACTCACCCAGCCTCTCTGCACCTTGTTCCATGAGAAACTTTCTCAGGTCTGGAGCCATGGACTCTCTTAATTGTTCTATAAGGATCATTTCCTTAAGATCTTGGGTTTTCCCCAGAGAAGTCCATTTCTCCAAGTATGTCTCTATTCGTGCAGAGAACTGGTGATAGGTTTCACCTGACAGTAGTTTAGCATTCCTAAATTTTTTCCTATAAAATTCTGCGTTCTTTTCATATCTTAACAAAAGAGCCTGCTTTAGCATGTCATAATTTTCCTGATCACCTCTGCTCATTTTAGCAAAAACTTCATAAGCTGCCCCACGAAGTCCTTGAGATAACTTTAAGCTCCACCTTTCTCTCTCTAACCCATATGTGGTAGCTAATAGTTCATATCTATTTAGATAGCTCTCAATATCATCGTCTTTCTCAACGAAATGATCTAAATGAAAATTCATAGCTGAGGTTGAGGCTCCCTGGCTAGCAGTGGCATCAGAGGTAAAGGGACTGGCACCATTTTCAGGAGCATGGCCTTGAAACTCAAACTCCCTTAGTCGTAACTCATGTTCCCTTTGTAATCTCTTCTCCTCCTTTTCTGCTTCCCTCTCTGCAGTCAATCTTCTTTCCTCGGCTTCCAATGCTTTAGCCTCTTTGTCAGCCTCAATCTGCAACCTCTTAGCCTCAGCCTCAATCTGCAACCTCTTAGTCTCAGCCTCAGCCTCAAATTGTATCTTCTTAATTTCCTTTTCAGCCTCTAACTTTCTTTCGGCCTCTTTTTCTAATCTTCTTTCTTCCCGTTCAATATATTTGTCACATTCAGCAGTGACATAAGAAATCATAATTTGCCCGCCCATTCCTAACTCTTTCGCAGTCTGTACAGCAGCAGATCGAAATTTGGCCAGGTCCGCCATTTTCTAACAGGTAAATGTAAATAATATCTAACTAAACAATATAATCTATAATTATTTATTTAATGACACCACATGCACTGAGAGCTCAACCTTATTTAATTCCACCCAAGGATACCTTTTAATTCTTATAATTCCCAATATATATAACAGGATAAAGTTCAATATCCCGGACCGGACCCCAATATATGTGGTAAAGTGGGATTTTATAAATATCTATAGGGGACTTAGTGTACTGACTGAGATCAGCTGTGAAGGTATCTGTATCTAATAGGTGTAGTGTTTTACAGATAACCTTACTTGCTGCCACATATGTATACCTCAGTCAGAATTATTCTGGAATATTGTGATGACTACGTTATATGTCTAGGGTATGTATATGAGGAAGTGTAAGTCACAACAACAACAGACAGATAAACAATTTAATTTATTCCACCACACTTGACAACACTGTGACACTCACATACATGGAACATTCTATGAGACTATCTTAAACGAGTCACTGGTAAATTTTCAAATATCAATATGTATTAATTACTTTTCATTAATATATATGTGTCCTGATTCAAATACAAAGTGAACCAGGAATCACAATCAATTTCAATTATAAGTTATATGTACAGAATTTATCAATATGAATCTTGTAGTGACATATTTTATTAATTTTATCATATGTGTGTCAGTTGTGTAGTAGTAATATGAGGTAATACTGGTGTTGTTTTTTCAAGCTATATTGGTATTTGTCATCATGACTTCAAGTGTTTATTTCTGTTGGAACTAGTATTGGAGATGTTCTCAGTTCCGTTCATTAGAACAATTAATTTCCCTTCTTATTTTAATACAATGTCAGTTTAAGGGGGTATACATAATGTTGAGCTCCGCTGGCCACATAGGCTTAACTTTCGTGATGGCGGCAGGAAAAGACTCCTCTGATCGATTGCTCCCCTGTGTTCTGGAGACACCTCACTGTTTGCTATATGGACCAAGGAGTATGCTGTCCGCCTCTGGATTCAGCAAAGCTCTGACCAGGTACTGCTCAATAGCTTTAGGACCACAGTCCCTGAAACAAGAAGGTTGTACCTCCTACTTCAGAACTAATTTATACTCTATTTCTACACTGAGCACAATACATAACAAACACTGAGTTCAGAGCGGTAGGCCAACTGCTATCTTCATCTGAAACAATTTTCACCAGTATTTTCCTCCCTAATGGTTACCACGCCTCTGCAATTCCAGCATTATTTCTTTCTAGTCAATAATATAGGTGTCAGTGTACTGTTTGGCAATTCCATTTAGCTTCACTTTTCTCCGACACCTTCTGTTCAGGCTGGAGCATTATATAGGCTTTACCTCAAGTTCGCTACTGAACCACACATATATACAGACATAATTTATCAATTTACATTCAATTTTCATTAAAAAGATATCAAACCTTTCAAGCTTACCACAATTCATGGAAATATTACACAGTGACGTTGAATGGCAATGAATATAGCACAACTTCGATCTGCCGATGTCCCAGGCTTTTATTTATAACAATATGCACTGGTGCTCAACGCACTGTTTCTTAGTAGGTTTATTACAAGATGTGGCCCGGAACAGACGCCCTGAATTGAGTATATTGGCAGCTCTAACCAATCATGCCATGTTTACCTACTTTTCAAAAAATATTACCCTTCTCACGTTTCCCCTAACAACAAAGAAGTAGTATTTATAGTCCGACTAATCGTGTTTAGCCTTACATTTATTTTCCGCCAATCAAATAGGAGGTAACATGTCAGCCTATTTCCCGTACAATGGTGGGGTGAAATTCTGCCACTGAGCGATTCTGAATTTGGTGTTGTCTGAAACCCTCACTATTTTCTTTTGGCTATAATTTGTTAATTCCTAGACTATTTGCGTAACGTTTAACATATTATTTGTCAGCAAGTCCTAAGGAACCCAAATATATATATTTAATGGAGCCAATATGCATTTTCTTCTAGGATAGTCGTGCTGTTACTACCTCCTCACTTCCAAACTTTAGGGTGTCTGGGTACTGTCATGTTTTCAAACGTAAACCAGTATAATGTCATATTTCCTAATAAGAATTTTGTAAGTTTTTTAAAACCTAACTCTGGTATGGGTAGTGTTTTTATCACTGTCGATTTGAAAAAAACTAGTGCATGTGGCCTTACACGCGTGATGGCAGCAATTGTGTATCGCGCGACGCGTGTTTAGTGTTGCATGTGTCCCTGCTTTCAGCCCTCCCTTCTTTCTATCTTTAGTCCATCTGTCTTTCGTTTTTTTGGCTACGTAGTGTATAAAAAGACATGAATGGAATTTTAAATCTAGGTCAACTTGCGTATCTCAAGGTTTTTCTTAGAATTGGAGTACACATTTTATTGTGTTGGGGAAACGCGTGTATGCTGCAGAAGGCCTTTACTATCAACGTGAAACGTTACAATTTGCAGACGAAGTAGAAAACAAGGGGGATTTCGAGTACAGTCATTGTGACAGCACTGTTCTTTTTTACCTTTTCTCTTTCCTGTTATTGAAGTAATTCGTTAGGCTTTACATTTACGTTTTAATTTTTATATGTGGATTAGAATTTCTAACGACACCCATGAAACTACGAGGGACGTGTTACAGCCACCAGACGTGACCAGTGACGAGAGAGAGCCAGCTTACAAAGAACCAACATCGGCTGGAGCAGAAGCCAACTGACACCTTACTGGCAGCTAAGTACCCACTTAAAGCTGCCAAGTGAACTCTTTAAGCACACTCCCTAAACTAACAAGAAATCACCTGTGATGAACCCTTAAGTCTAAAATCTTTCTATATCTATTCCCTTATTTATTTTACACTGTTAACTATAATTGATTATTAAATTTTTTATCTGTAAATATACAAATTTATAGTTGATTTAATCATTTTTGAGTGACCTGTACCCGTATGTCTCAGTAATTTTAAATACACATAAAGAGAGCTATTGAAGTAATATTTTACTGATATAATCAGATGGCGGCTCATCTAACGAGGAAAATTCTGTTCTTCTCAAAGAAGTTCTAGGAAGATAAAAAGCTTATTACGGCCTCGATAATATCAGCTGTAGTGCTTGATTTCTTATATTCCTACGAGGCTCCCTAGATCTGAAGCATCATTCTTCAATTCACATCTCTCCAAGAGTAATCTTGAGCGAAAAGTAGATACCTTTAAAGACCCTCAGTAGATACTCTGAATTTTGGCCACTGTTGGACCATCACTGCAGAGTAAGGGGAGGAAACCCTGGGACAAGCATATCATCTCATAGGGTGTGATTTTCCTGTACTATGCTTTAGTCGGAGACTATGTTTGACAGCGATAACAAAGATTTGGGGAAGAATATAACGTTTATCAGCTGGCGTTTAGTTTCCGGTCTAATATTCTGATGTTTGTGTAGTGGTGACAGTTGGTAAGTCATTGCATCAGCCTTTTGACATCATTAATCACAGAATTCACTGATTTCGGTTTCGCTGGCTGATGTCGTTGTTATTATCATCCAATATATAGCCAGTTGAAGCGTCCGATTGACGGTGTGGTCAGAGCGCTGGTCTCTCGTGGCAAAGGTGCGGGTTCGAATCACAGTACCGACACGCTCAAGTCTACCCAGTTGTAAATGGGTATCTGACTCTGCTCTTTGAGGTAGGGAAGGAAAAGGCAGCGAGGAAGGAAGCTGGTCACCAACACATGGCAATTTTTTTTTTCTTTTTTAAATGCGTGTAGGGATTCCTGAAACGGGCCTTCCTAGCTCAAGAAGCGAGGTCAGGCGCACCCCACTTTATGGCGGGTTAGGTTCATGCCCTTGCCTGAATCGCTTTTTTTCTCTTGAAAATGCATGGCAAGGCCTAATAACAAGTTTACACTATTATATATTAAGTTAGCGATTGAACTGGACCTAAAAATCACAGAATACTAATAAGAATATACAGGTTAGAGCACTCATTGCTGACCTTAAAATATGTAATCCTTAGCGTACAGTGATTGGTAAATGCAACCTTGAGAAACAGTTAATATTTATTGTAGGAAAGATGAAGTAGATAGAACAGTTTCATCATCATTTAACAATCTTAGTTCACGCTTTCTAATCACTTTAATATCCCCATGTGTAGCACTTTTAATTTTATTCAACACTTTGTCCTTTGCATTAATAATTGTACTCACTGATTGGCGTGCCAAACCTAGCTTTCGGCCTATCTCAGCAGTCTTTAAAATCTCGGCCACTTAGTTTTATCATTTCTAAGTTTGCATTTAAAGTAAGAGGGTTACGATTCCTCTTTTTCTCACAAGTAGACTTGGAGGCCATTATAATGGCAGGAGCAGACTAATCGACATCCAGGTGGCGTCTGGATGCGATTTCAGACTCTATTGTTGATCGCAGGTTGGCCGAAAAACACCGTAAGAGCGAAGAATGCACTGAAAATGTGGAGAAAGGTTATAATTGAGAAGCGTCATATCAACGAAGCCACGTTATCAGCGAAGCGACGTAAAGCGTAGTGCCGTAAATTGGGGTTCGTCTGTATTAGTTTCATGTTGTGTCCGAGCGGTTGACCGGTTGATCCCGTGTCTTTTTAGCTCTGTTCGGCTCCAGTGTCCAGAGGACTGGCAATGTTGCCACGTAAAGCTGCGCGTTGTGCTCTCAGCGATTGGCCCTCCCAGCACGGGTAGCGAGGCAGTGACCCTCTGCAAGGACCCAACAACTCGTGGGATTGCCAGAAAGTCACGGAACTCACCCCAATTTTATTTTTTTTAAAGAAAAGGTAAAAGAGTGAAAACTATAACAACTTTGGGAACTGCTATAAACAAACAATATTAGAGGTATTAGAGGTGGAACAGCCATTCTAGAATTCTCTCAGTTGCTTATCTAAGAGGACACTATTCACCGTCTCTATTTTCCTCGGTATTTTAAATACATGTCTCAACCTTACTAGTTATATTTCACAAGAACCTAGTCTATTACTTCAATATTTCACCACATCTAATCACACATATAAAAAGAGGTTAATTGTGAAACAGAACGCCTAAGGAGAGCAAATAATAGTAGCCTAAAAGGCAATATTTACAGACATTCTTCAATGGGCGCTTGTGATTAATAGAAGGATTGAAATGGTATGACGAGTTCACCAAATTGCAACTGATGACAAGAACCAGACAAGTGCCAGTGGAACAAGAAATGAGAAGACGATTCTGGCGATGGATAGCACACACATTGAGGAAACATACTGACAGCATTGCAAGGCTGTCCTTGTTTCTGGAATCCCTAGGGAAAGAGATGCAGAGGTAGACAAAAAAGCACGGAGAAGAGAGCTGGACACAGAACTAAAAATGGTGAGGAAGGCGTTGAAAGAATGCGACAGAAGGAACTGGCATGTGTTTGTTGAAGGTGTATGCTCCTTGAGGAGCTAACTTTATTGAACTTGAACCAGGCAATATCGGAAAAGGTGAATACAGAAGGTGTGGCATGGTAACGACCATCACATCCTGTAGATTTAAACTATAATAGTCAACATCAAAATATAACACGTCAGCTTTACAAGGCTGACCTTATTCTGGAATCAGCAGGTTAGGAGGTAAAGCGGTAAGAAAAGCACAGGTAACTGTTAAAGTAGACTCGGAAAGATCCTGACCGACAATCGCTGTATAGGCGTACTTGGCATGTTTTTGTTGAAGGTGTTGATACGGGTTGCTGTGGTGAAGTGGGATGTTATAAATATTTATAGGGGACTTAGTGTACTGACTGAGATCAGCTGTGAAGGTATCTATATCTATTAAGAGTAGTGTATTATAGATAACCTTACTTGCTACCACATATCTATATATCTCAGTCAGAATTATTCTGGAATAGTGTGATGACTACGTTATGTGTCTAGGGTATGTGTATGATGAAGTGTAAGTCACAACAACAGACAAATAAACAATTTAATTTAATCCACTACTCTTGACAACACTGTGACACTCACATACATATAACACTCTATGAGAATATCTTAAGGAGTCACTGATAACTTTTCAAATAACAATATGTATTCATGGTTATCATAAAGGTATATGTGTCCTGATTCAAATACAAAGGAACCAGGAATCACAATCAATTTTAATTACAAGTATATGTACAGACTTTATCAATATGAATATTGTAGTGACATATATTATTAAAAATATCCTATGTGTGTCAGTTGTGTAGTGGTAATATGAGGTAATACTGGTTTTGTTTTGTTCAAGCTCTGTTGGTATTTGTCATCATGACTTCAATAGTTTGTCTTTTGGGACTAGTATTGGAGATGTTCTCAGTTCCTGATATTAAGACAATTAAATTCCCCTCTGAATGTTATTTTTACAAAGTTATTTCAAGATGAGGGGACATAATGTTGAGCTCAGCTGGCCAAATCAGCTTATCTTGCGTGATGGCGGCAGGAAAGGACTCCTCTGCTCGAATTCTCCCCTGGGCTCTGGAGACACCTCACTGATAGCTAAAAAGACCAAGGAGTATGCTGTCCGACTCTGGATTCAGCAAAGCTCTGACCAGGTGCTGCTCAGTACCATCAAGACCACGGTCCCTGAAAACAAGAAGGATGTACCTTCTACTTCATAACTAATTGATACTCTAGTTCTACACTGAGCACAATACAACACAAACATTGAGTTCAGAGCGTTAGGCCAACTGTCAGCTTCATCTGAAATACTTTATACCAGCATTACCCTCCTTAATGGTCACTACGCCTCTGCACTTCCAGCATTATTTCTGTCTAATCAATCATCCAGGTGTCAGTGTACTATTTGGCCATTCCATGCCGTTTTACTTCCCTCCGACACCCTCTGTTCAGGCTGGAGCATTATAGGCTTTATCTCCTGTTTGCCACTGAACTACACATATATATACAGGCATAAATTAACAATTTACATTCAATTTTCATTAAAAGATACTGAATGGTTCAAGCTTACCACAATTTCATGGAAATAAACACAGATACGTTGATTAGCAATGAATTCTGGCACAATTACTGGCACAAATTCCCATCTGCTTATGTTCCAGGCTTTTATTTAACACAAACATGAGCTGGCTTCAACGCACTGTTGCTTTATCAAGATTATTTGCACTAGTGGTCTCGAACTAACGCTCCTAAGTGAGTATATCAGCGAGTCTAGCCAATGAGGCCACGTTTCGACAAGTGTTTGAAAAAATGTTACCTTTTCACGTCTCCCCTAACAACGAAAGATAGTATTTATAGCCCGACCAATCGTGGCTAGTCTTTCATTTGTTGCGCTCCAATCAATTTGGAGTTTACATGGTAGGCTAATTCTGTAACGTAAGATTTTTTTCAAACACGTTATAAAAAAATTTTATGAGCAGAAATGATTCCATGCTGTCAGGCATCCCCACTATTTTATTTTGGGTATAATTTATTAATTCCTGGACTATTTGCGTAACGTTTTACATATTCTTTGTCAGCAAGCCCTAAGGAACCCAAATATCCAAATTTAAAAGAGCTACGTGGCTGCGTTCAAAATATGTATTTTCCACCTCCTGTTTCGAAGATGTGCTGTCTGGGTACTGTAATGTTTTCAAACGTAAACCCATCTATTGTTATCTTTCCTAATAAGCGTTTTTTTGTGATTTTAAAACCTAACTCTGGGAAGGGTAGTGAATTTATCACTGTTCGTCTGAAAAAAAGTTAGTGCATGTAGTCTTACACGCGTGATGGCAGCATTTGTGTATCGCGCGACGCGTGTTGCATGCGTTCCTGATTTTCAGCCCTCCCTCTCTCTTTATCCTTTAGTCCATCTGTTCGTTCGTTTTGGTAACGCAGTATAATTAATGTTAGGATTAATTTAGGTCATTACGCAGTCTGCCTCTCAATGTTTTTCCAAGAAATACAGCACACGTTTCATTGAAGAAAGCGGGTATAATACAGTAAGCTTTTACTATCAACGTGAAAGCGTTACAATTTGCAGACGAAGCAGAAAACAAGGGGGATTTCGAGTACCTTCTTTGTGACAGCACTGTTATTTACCATTGCTCTTTTCTTTATTAATTTTATTTGTTAGGCTTCATATTTACCTAATAATTTATATATGTGGATTAGAATATTCCACGACACCTCCCCTCTTAAAACAGACATTATATGTCAGTCCTTTATTCTATATACACATAGAGAAATTTATTATTATTTCTGGGGTTTAAGGTGATTCTCATCGCACGGATGGCGGCTTAAAAAATCCGCTCCCAAATTGGTTTTTCCAGATATATACTCAATGCTAAAATTATATGGAGCCAAAAGTAAAGACCATCGGAGTAACCTGGAGTTCTCATGCCTAGCCTGTGCTAGAAACGATAAAGGTTTGTGGTCTGTTTGCAACTTAAATGCCTTCCCATATAGATAAATATTGAATTTCTTTATCGCCCATATTACTGCAAGACATTCTTTTTCGCTAGTTGAGTAATTGATTTCAGCTTTATTCAATTTTCTGCTAGCATATGCCACTGGGCTTAATTCCCCATCCAATGCATCTGATTTCTGTAGTAGAGTTGCTCCTAGCCCAATATTACTGGCATCCGTCCTTACAATGAATTCTTGACTTAAGTCAGGTAATTTCAAAATGGGTTTACTTGTGAGCTTTTCCTTCAATTCTTGGTAAGTCATTTCACATTGTGGTGTCCATGTAATGCGATCTGGATGTCCTTTACGTGTCAATTCAGTTAACGGTGCACATATGGAATTAAAGTTTTTGATATACTTCTGGTAGAAACCACATAATGAGACAAAGGATCTCACGTCCTTCTTGGTTTGTGGTCTCGGGGCTTTCTGTAGTTTCTCTAAATTCTTTGGGTCAGGGGTCATGTTTCCCTGATAAACTGTGTGTCCCAAAAATTCCAATTCTTTACATCCAACGCAACATTTAGTTGGTCGGGCTGTTAAATTTGCCTCCCTAAGTCGATTAAACAGCATGTTCAGAGAGTCAATGTGTTCCTCAAATGTTTCTGTTGCTATAAGGATATCATCCATAAAATTTGTTATACAGGGATTATTCAGAGGATCCAATAATTTTCTCATCATTCTAGAGAAGACACTAGGCGCATTCTTCAATCCAAATGGCAATCTATTAAACTCATAGTGTCCTTCTGAGGTACTAAAAGCTAGGTATGGTCTAACCTCAGGCTTCACTGGAATCTGATAGTATCCTTTACTCAGATCCACTTTTGAGAAATATTAGCTTTATTTAGTCTGGCAAACAGCTGATTTGTATCCGGCAATGGATCCACCTGTCCTTCTGTAATAGCATTCAGTCTCCTGTAATCTATACAGAGTCTATGTTCTCCAGAGGGCTTCCTTAAGAGTACCACACCGGAACTATACGAAGACTCACTGTGCGAAATAATTCCTTCCTTCAATAGATAGTCTATCTCTTCCTTCAAAGCTTTCTCCTTAGCAAACGGAATCGAATATGGTTTCATACAGACAGGTGTGGAGTCTATTAGTTTCATATCATATTCCAATAGGTTTGTATGCCCTGGTCGGTCTGTTAACACCTCTGCATGATTATTTAGAACCTGTTGCACTCTCTCTTTCTGAGTTTTCGTTAAATGTGTACTGATTTTCACCTGTGCTGCTGTCTCACAGGGGTGTAATGGATATTCAAATGATGAAAGTGGTTCCTTTTTCATCTCCATGGCGAGGGACAAGGTCAACAAGTGTGTCTCTTCCTGATGTTCTCTTTCCAAATATTTCTTCAGGAGATTCACATGATAGATTTTTTCTTTCCCCTTCTTATCTATCTTATAATTTGTTCTAGACACCTTCTCTAGAACTGTATATGGACCCTGCCATCCAATCTGTAACTTATTCTGACTCCCGGGCAAAAGAAGCAGTACCTTCTCTCCCACAGCCAAATCTCTGTCTTTCGCCTTCCTGTTATAATAGGCAGCATGTTTCTTCCTGGCTTGTTTCAAATTTTCATTGGCAAGTTTCCAGCCAGTTTTTAACCGAGTGGTCAGCTCATTCACATATTGGTATGAAGATGTAATGTTTTCCTCTGCCGTTTCATCAGTCCACGTTCTTAACAAAGCTACATATGGACCTTTAATTGTGTGGACCTATTTGTCCATGCACCGGTATGGTCTCTTCCACTCGAAGCTTTATAGTGATGATTTTTCCTCCCAGAATTATCATTCACAAAACGACCGCTACCAATTTTTCTTTTGGGGCTTTCTCCCCACTTAAAATTCTTGATGAGAGATTTCCTCCCTACATCCTCTTCCTCCAGTTTGTTTAAGTCCGATTGAGGGATTGTCGGCTTATCCTGGGGTAAGACATCTTTTTGCACTCTCCGCATAGTGGCCATTGTAAAACAGTTAAGTGAAGCTTGTCCGTGAAAAGGGGCTTCCCATTCCATTTGGTCCACTTTTTCAAATCTATATTTCTTTTTATTATCAGGCCTAATTTTGCCCCGGGGCGTGTCCAGGTCCTGATCCATGTTCCCACTTGTGGGTGTTCCCTCATGTGCTATGCTACACCTTTCTACAAAATTTTCAATGTCCCATCTTGCTTTGGGCCAATAATAATTGTGAGCCACCTTTTGAATGATGGTACCTATTTTCTCATGGTCCCCATCTGGTTTCACATGTAGGCTCCTTATTAAGTCTGCCCTATATCTTTTAGGAAGTACCAGCTGTCCTTGACCTTTGGATCTAGCTCCAGTCTTCCTATACATCAACTTGTTTTTCATGTAAAAATCTCCCTTGCCTGGAGTTGTATGACAAGTTGACAATTTTCTGAAACAAGGCTTGAGTGTTTTATCCCCAGCCTGTGCCTTCCTCATCTCTTCTGGAGTGGTATCTAACATAATATCCTCCTCCTGTCTTGAGGTCGACCTGACCTGAAGGGTTGCCATATACACAGGTTTCCTTCTGCAACGGTCAGTGTCATGATTGTCCATCTGACAATTCTTACACCACCTTTTTCCTTGGTTGAAAGATTTTCTTTCATCATATTTCCTTTCATCGAATTGTGGGAATTTATTTTTATTTTCATACCGTGGCCTATCAAATTGGTGCTTACCTTTGTGTTGATCCCTAGGATCAAATTTATTAAAGTTCTGTGGTGCCCTAAAGTTATCCACTTGTTTCTTTTTATTACCTGTTACCTCTGCTTGAGCTGCTTGATACCTTTCAGCAACATTTAGCAACTCATCCAGCCTCTCTGCACCTTGTTTCATGAGAAACTTTCTCAGGTCTGGAGCCATGGACTCTCTTAATTGCTCTATAAGGACCATTTCCTTAAGATCTTGGGTTTTCCCCAGAGAAGTCCATTTCTCCAAGTATGTCTCTATTCGTGCAGAGAACTGGTGATAGGTTTCACCTGACAGTAGTTTAGCATTCCTAAATTTTTTCCTATAAAATTCTGCATTCTTTTCATACCTTAACAAAAGAGCCTGCTTTAGCATGTCATAATTTTCCTGATCACCTCTGCTCATTTTTGCAAAAACTTCATAAGCTGCCCCACGAAGTCCCTGAGATAACTTTAAGCTCCACCTTTCTCTCTCTAACCCATACGTGGTAGCTAATAGTTCATACCTATTTAGGTAGCTCTCAATATCATCGTCTTTCTCAACAAAATGATCTAAATGAAAATTCATAGCTGAGGTTGAGGCTCCTTGGCTAGCAGTGGCATCAGAGGCAAAGGGACTGGCACCATTTTCAGGAGCATGGCCTTGTAACTCAAATTCCCTGAGTCGTAACTCATGTTCCCTTTGTAATCTTTTATCTTCTGCTTCCCTTTCTGCAGCTAATTTCTTGTCTTCCCTTTCTGCAGCTAATTTCTTCTCTTCCCTTTCTGCAGCCAATCTTCTTTCTTCTGCTTCCCTTTCTGCAGCCAATCTTTTGTCTTCTCTTTCTGCCTCCAATTTCTTAGCCTCAGCCTCAATCTGCAACCTCTTAGTCTCAGCCTCTAACCTTCTTTCGGCCTCTTTTTCTAATCTTCTTTCTTCGCGTTCAATAAATTTGTCACATTCCGTGGTGACATAGGCAACCATAACTTGCCCATCTAATCCTAACTCTTTTGCAGTCTGAACAGCAGCAGATCGAAACTTGGCCAGGTCCGCCATTGTCTATCAGGTAAATTTCTACAATGTCTAACCAACAATTCAAATTCTAAATATATAATGGACAACACAGGCACCGTGAGCTCAACCTTATTTAATTCCACCCAAGGATACCTTTTAATTCTTATATTCCCTGAAGTGAATTACCCCCAATATTTTTAATAGGGAAAGATTCAAAATCCCAAGAGCGAGACCCCAATATATGTGGTGAAGTGGGATGTTATAAATATTTATAGGGGACTTAGTGTACTGACTGAGATCAGCTGTGAAGGTATCTATATCTATTAAGAGTAGTGTATTATAGATAACCTTACTTGCTACCACATATCTATATATCTCAGTCAGAATTATTCTGGAATAGTGTGATGACTACGTTATGTGTCTAGGGTATGTGTATGATGAAGTGTAAGTCACAACAACAGACAGATAAACAATTTAATTTAATCCACTACTCTTGACAACACTGTGACACTCACATACATATAACACTCTATGAGAATATCTTAAGGAGTCACTGATAACTTTTCAAATAACAATATGTATTCATGGTTATCATAAAGGTATATGTGTCCTGATTCAAATACAAAGGAACCAGGAATCACAATCAATTTTAATTACAAGTATATGTACAGACTTTATCAATATGAATATTGTAGTGACATATATTATTAAAATATCCCTATGTGTGTCAGTTGTGTAGTAGTAAAATGAGGTAATACTGGTTTTGTTTTGTTCAAGCTCTGTTGGTATTTGTCATCATGACTTCAATAGTTTGTCTTTTGGGACTAGTATTGGAGATGTTCTCAGTTCCTGATATTAAGACAATTAAATTCCCCTCTGAATGTTATTTTTACAAAGTTATTTCAAGATGAGGGGACATAATGTTGAGCTCAGCTGGCCAAATCAGCTTATCTTGCGTGATGGCGGCAGGAAAGGACTCTCTGCTCGAATTCTCCCTGGGCTCTGGAGACACCTCACTGATAGCTAAAAAGACCAAGGAGTATGCTGTCCGACTCTGGATTCAGCAAAGCTCTGACCAGGTGCTGCTCAGTACCATCAAGACCACGGTCCCTGAAAACAAGAAGGATGTACCTTCTACTTCATAACTAATTGATACTCTAGTTCTACACTGAGCACAATACAACACAAACATTGAGTTCAGAGCGTTAGGCCAACTGTCAGCTTCATCTGAAATACTTTATACCAGCATTACCTCCTTAATGGTCACTACGCCTCTGCACTTCCAGCATTATTTCTGTCTAATCAATCATCCAGGTGTCAGTGTACTATTTGGCCATTCCATGCCGTTTTACTTCCCTCCGACACCCTCTGTTCAGGCTGGAGCATTATAGGCTTTATCTCCTGTTTGCCACTGAACTACACATATATATACAGGCATAAATTAACAATTTACATTCAATTTTCATTAAAAGATACTGAATGGTTCAAGCTTACCACAATTTCATGGAAATAAACACAGATACGTTGATTAGCAATGAATTCTGGCACAATTACTGGCACAAATTCCCATCTGCTTATGTTCCAGGCTTTTATTTAACACAAACATGAGCTGGCTTCAACGCACTGTTGCTTTATCAAGATTATTTGCACTAGTGGTCTCGAACTAACGCTCCTAAGTGAGTATATCAGCGAGTCTAGCCAATGAGGCCACGTTTCGACAAGTGTTTGAAAAAATGTTACCTTTTCACGTCTCCCCTAACAACGAAAGATAGTATTTATAGCCCGACCAATCGTGGCTAGTCTTTCATTTGTTGCGCTCCAATCAATTTGGAGTTTACATGGTAGGCTAATTCTGTAACGTAAGATTTTTTTTCAAACACGTTATAAAAAAATTTTATGAGCAGAAATGATTCCATGCTGTCAGGCATCCCCACTATTTTATTTTGGGTATAATTTATTAATTCCTGGACTATTTGCGTAACGTTTTACATATTCTTTGTCAGCAAGCCCTAAGGAACCCAAATATCCAAATTTAAAAGAGCTACGTGGCTGCGTTCAAAATATGTATTTTCCACCTCCTGTTTCGAAGATGTGCTGTCTGGGTACTGTAATGTTTTCAAACGTAAACCCATCTATTGTTATCTTTCCTAATAAGCGTTTTTTGTGATTTTAAAACCTAACTCTGGGAAGGGTAGTGAATTTATCACTGTTCGTCTGAAAAAAAGTTAGTGCATGTAGTCTTACACGCGTGATGGCAGCATTTGTGTATCGCGCGACGCGTGTTGCATGCGTTCCTGATTTTCAGCCCTCCCTCTCTCTTTATCCTTTAGTCCATCTGTTCGTTCGTTTTGGTAACGCAGTATAATTAATGTTAGGATTAATTTAGGTCATTACGCAGTCTGCCTCTCAATGTTTTTCCAAGAAATACAGCACACGTTTCATTGAAGAAAGCGGGTATAATACAGTAAGCTTTTACTATCAACGTGAAAGCGTTACAATTTGCAGACGAAGCAGAAAACAAGGGGGATTTCGAGTACCTTCTTTGTGACAGCACTGTTATTTACCATTGCTCTTTTCTTTATTAATTTTATTTGTTAGGCTTCATATTTACCTAATAATTTATATATGTGGATTAGAATATTCCACGACAGTTGCCTCCCATTTTCTCTGTAGTAGTGGTCCAACAGTGGCCAAAACCTAGAGTATCTAATGCGGGTCTTCAAAGGTGTCTACCTTCGTACAAGATTTATCTTGGCAGAGTTATAGATAGAAGGATAATGATGCTTCTACCTCGAAGGAGTTCAACAGATATTTAAGAAGTCAAGAACAATGCTGAATGAGTCTGAGCACGTTAACTTTGTATCTGACCCGACGCCTTTTGTGAAGGTGGACTATATGATTTAATTTAGCTCGTACAAGCCCCCAGCTGATTTAATTCAGCGAAATCTTAATTTAGTAGCTCTGTTTTAAGTGGATTTCAGATGACTGAGACATACGGATGCGCATTTTCTAAATGATTAATCAACTTTAAATGTGTATATACACAAACAACAAATGTAATAATCAATTAAGTTAAACAGTTTAAAAAATGAATAATTCTTTTTTAAAAACAGGTAATCATCACAGGGTGATGTTATGAATATGAAGGAAATGGTCTGACAGTTCACTTGGCAGCTTTTATGTTTGTACTTAGCTGCCAATAAGTTTGATTGTTTCTGCTTCAGCTGATGTTTGGTTCTTTGCAGATATATGACTGGTTCAATCGTCACTGGTCAAGTCTGAAAGTTGTGACACGTTCCAAGAAGTATCAGGGAGTAATCACAAAGCTGGACCAGCGTCTCTAAGACCCGTCTGATGATGGTGTCTAACGTCGACTTCAGGCCACTTATACTCTCACTTGTTCCAGAGGTAGTACCTTCAGTTGGTACAACCGATTAGTGTCACAAAAGAAGAGAACAAATACCCTCCTGAGTATTGAGTTTTCCTGACACACACACTCATGTGCCCCCACTTTTCATTCCACCATCCCATCTACCTCAGCACTTTACCCTCTCTGAGAATTAATCTTAATCCCAGTGAGCAGAAACTATTATTACATTTAGACTGAATAGGTTTACATTTACCTCTACATTTGTTGAAAAGGTTAACAATATAATACGTATGTACATCCTTTCTCCCATCATTCACTCCCTGCTCCATGTGGAACTTGGGACTACCTCTGCGTTTGGTTCTCTATAAGGAACTTGCATAAAGCAGTCACCAGCCCTTGCAGTGGTGGTTCATGAAATCATCATTATATATGCTGAGTTTGCCAGCCTCGTATGACTTGGACATCCACTAGCAGTTTTCACATATTAATATTCACATATCAATATATACATATTATTTCACGTGTTCTGCCCAGCACTACAAGAGATGAGACAACAACTCCTGCCAAAGAACCCAACCATTTAAAATACCCTATAATGCAGATTTGAACAACAAACTAGAACCGCACCGTTTCACATTATGGCATCAAAATCACAAGAGCTAACGCTCAGTGATGGTGGACCAAAGACAAGACAATTCACGTGTTAACAATCTAAAATATAGAATTATATATGTACAAATCACCCCAAATTGTCTTTGGGATCACTGACTTCTGGCTCAGAGAAATAGCTGATGCAGCTTGTTTAAGATGCCTCTTTCACGTGTTCTGGGGTGTTACTTTACAATAAGCTCTCACTCTGACTTCATGCTCAGATTCCTAGGATTCTGGTTTTCCGTGTAAATAAAGATAGAGTTTTCCAGGAGCTGATAGAATGGTCTGGCGCTCTCTCTTCCAAACCTCTACACCTCACGGTAGAAGGGGAACGACTAAGTAAGTAAGTAAGAGTTTTCCAGGGATAGAAGTCCTCAAGATGCTCAAACAAAAAAATGGAATGCTGATCCTATTCTTTACTCTGGCTGGTCTCTTGATGAGTTGAATTTTACAGTGCTTTCAACCGACGAAAGTGTCAGGTTATATTAGAACTTTCGTCCCACGTACATTGTTGTTTACTATTAGACCACGCTCCAATCAGAAATGTTGTTATGTTTACATCTCGAATGCCGGCCAGTAGTTTTAGCCTTGCGTATTATAATGGAGTTTATTGAAAAAATTTCTTCACAGGAAAATTCTGCGTTTTATTTAAAAGGTTACTTTTCAAATATGGAATTGTTACATCCGTCGATTCGCGGTAATGATTGAAACTACAACTCCTTACATTATCACAAATAATGTCTTCGTAAGAATTCTGTCCGGAAGCTCTTACAACATTCCATCTTTAAGGTAGCTGTGCCCCAGAATTTCATCACATTTCATGAAATACTGCATTTTTGTTTTTTAATGTTTTTATGAAGCCAAACCATTTCTCTCCACAATACATAGGTTTATATTGTCCAGTTATGCATAGTTCTTTACTTTTTAAAGGATAAGTGACCATGGGGTGATCTTAATTTTCCTTGACAATGCATTGTTTACCTCTGGTTACTAACCACTTTTTAAAAACATTATGATGCGCACACTAAAAAGGTGAAATGATAATAATTCCATAACTCTTCTGTACCAGAAAAACACCAAAGAACCATTTAAGAGAAGGGAAATTACTCTCCTTAAGTCAGTTCTTTATGTTCTAATGTGAAAAACGTGGGCTGAAAATTCCGAAAGATCTTGAGTTCAACCATTCAT
Organism: Oreohelix idahoensis; assembly: GCA_024509875.1. NCBI lineage: Eukaryota > Metazoa > Mollusca > Gastropoda > Stylommatophora > Oreohelicidae > Oreohelix > Oreohelix idahoensis. The sequence goes on along the minus strand of JAMPIV010005862.1, from coordinate 277,845 downwards.
ATTACACCTGTTTGAGTGAAAAAGTTACGTTTTTGTGGTAAGCTGTACAAATCAATTAAATAAGAACAATATGGGTGACAAAGAAAGAAGTAGGAAGTTAAGAAAACGAACGTTTTTTGGCAACCAGCGCCCTGTTAGCACAACCGAAAATAATGAAGCAGCTGTTATTGATAACGAAGTTAAACCTTCTTCTGTGAAGAAATTGAGGAAAAGCACCCTCTCAACCCACACAAAAGATGGACAAACAAATAATGCTTTTATTCTTATGAGTATGGAGCACTTGAATAACTTCATAACGGCAAACATGAGATGTGTAGAATGTTGTGAGTTTATGGTGTCGTGTAGGCTCAGTGAAGATTCAAAGCAAGGTTTCTGTCACACAATCATTGTCAAATGTAGCAACTGCTTGTGGGAAACATCTTTCACAACATCAGGAGATACAGAAAATGTAGAGGAGACAGGAATAAACACAAAAAAGAACAAGGAAATCAATGTAAGGATGGTAATGTTTGTACGATCACTTGGCCGAGGACATGCAGCGCTTGGAAAGTTTAGCTTGCACACTGGTGCCCCACCACCAATGACAAGACACAATTATAGAGACATTTTTATGCATGTGCATGCTGCTAGCAAAGCAGTGGCTGAAGAAAGTATGTCTGAGGCTGCTAAAGAAATTAAAATAAGCACAAGAATGGCCTACCGCAGGCAGTGGTAGAATGTATTCAACCAGTGTTTGATGATCTGTCGGATGAGTCCCTACTGTCAAAATGTCTCCACGGAAGGACACAAAACAACAATGAAAGTCTCAACAAATTAATATGGGATAGATGTGCAAAAGAACATTTTGTGGATAGATTCACAGTAGAAGAGGCTGTGTGGAATGCAGTATCTTATTTTAATGATGGATACTCATCAGTTCTCAAGCTCATGACAAAACTTGGAGTACCAGTGAGTAGATTTAGTGTGAATATGTGCAAAGCTGGAGAACAACACAGAATTACCAACTCCATCAAAAAGTCTTCTGACAAAGTAAAAGCAAGAAGAAAGACTTTGAGAGGCATCAGAAAAGGGTTTACTGACAAGGCAGAAGAAAAGGAAGGGGATATATATACTCCAGGAGGTCATTAAGATAAGGTAAGTGCACAAAATACTGTTTGTTAAAAAAAATGTCTGCTTTTTTCTTCTTTTTCTCACTTTCCCTATTTAGCATGACAGGTACATTTTGAGACGCGATATCTCAAGAATGAATTGTTGGAATGCTCTGAAACTTTGCAGAGTGTTTCTTAATATCCCAAACCTTGTCCTGAACTAAACTTTGATTTGCTTTCTCAATTTGTTTTATTTGTAGAGATGTTTTGCATACTAATGAGGTTCGATAAATTTCCAATTCTACTTTTTTTACAAATGGTCACACATAGGACATGCTATATCCCAAATATTTTTGGTTTAGGACATAATGCACTCACTTGTGGACTTGTATGCAGAATTGCAACTCTATATGTTGAGAAATAATTATGTTATGTGGGTTTAAAATAACCCTGCATTTTTTATACTGCGGCGGCCATTTTGAATAGCTAATTAGCATAATTATGCAATCACTCATATGGTTTGATTTCTCTCTTACCAAGGAACATTTTGACATATATAGTAGGGTTCCCATTCGTCCCGTTTTTCCCGGGACAGTCCCGTTTTTTGATAAAATGTCCCCGTGTCCCGAATTTATTCCAAATGTCCCGCTTTTTAAGGGTCCTTTCTGAAAAAAAAATCTTTGGGTATCGGATTTTATTCCGTGTTTTAGTAGTGTTACTTTATCAATTTCCGGTTACAGTGGACCCTCGGTTTGAATCTCGAACAAAAATTCGAAAGTCGACCAAAACAATGTTCAGTGAGCATCTACCAAATGATGTAATGCGTATTAGCATTATTATACAGTATTTTTATCGATTTTCATCCACATAATGCCGAAACGTAAGTGCAGTATAAATGATAACATTACAAGAGAATTTCCCTTCATTAAAGGTGCAGATGAAAATGTGGAATGTACTTTATGCAGCTCTAAATTTTGCATTTCACATGGTGGTCGGTCAGACGTAGTCAACCACGTGAAAACGAAAATACATAAAGGTGCTGTTGAAAGTAAGGCTTCCGACAGCAGTATAAGTTATGTCTTAAATGCGAAAACCCAGAGTGAAAAGGAAATGGAAAAACAGTTATCATTGGCAGCACAGGAAGCAACCTTCGCTTATCACACGGCGGTGCATAACTACAGGAAGGCAGAAAAGTTTCTTACCACTACTGTGAGAAATCAGTTGCAAGAATTAGAAAAAGAAGGACACATAACAGTTGAAAAGTTTCAAAGCTATGCAGTAGATTTCTATGACACCTGCATTGAATATATTCAGGAGTGGTGTACACCATTTCTTACGCCTCTTCAGTCTATGGATTGGATCAATTTGAAGGGAAAGGAGTCTGTGACTTGGAAGAACATCCAAGAAAGCTACATATTCATGAAGACAGTGTCACCAAATTTTACTGTGAATGAAGAGGACTTACTTGATGAGTTTGCATGTGTGAAAAAAATATTGTGAAAGCAAATTTGATGTGTGGAGTCAACTGAAGGATCAAAGTGTCAGTGAAAAATGGTGTGAGATGTTCGCTCATTTTACAAAGCAGGATATAAATGCTGAGAACCTGAAATGCCTAGTTAGTTTTTGTTTGGCACTGCCAGGATCCAATGCAGCTGTTGAACGTGTTTTTTTTTCAAAAGCTATCATTTTCATTAATAAATGCGCTTTGGACAGACGAAAAAAACAGACTTAAAATTGAGACAGTGAAAGCTTTAACCATTATAAAGACCCATTTTAAGGATTTCTCTTGTGCTGAATTCTATGTCCAAATATCAGAAAAAAAAAACTTCTTGAACAGGCCCATCAATCTGATAAATATTCTGATGAATCTGAAATATAAACTTGACTATTGTGTATTTTTTAAAGGTGCGATTTCTCTAATTATGTTTGTAATTTAGAATTCTATTTTAAAGTGGAAGTTGTGTTAGTTAATGTGTATATTTTTATACCAGTATCGTATTTTAAGTGCAACATATAATATATAATAGATTTATTTGTGCTTTACCTTAATTTTTAACATGTCCCGTTTTTTTACAAAATGTCCCGGGTTTTTTTGGTAAAAATTTGGAAATGTCCCGGTTTTTAAACAAAACATTATGGGAACCCTAATATATAGGCAAAATGTAAAGTTATAAATAAGAAAAATTCATGTTTCTACAACACGGCTACCTTAAGGTGTATATCTGTAATTTGTCCGCAGACGGATAATTTATCTCCCCGTACTTGTGCAAACACCGACCATCTGGGCTGTGACTCTTCACAACAGTAATTAGAAGGTCACACTAGCCATATCAGCGATAAGCAAGCTCGCTTGGCCATTTCCGTGTGAATTCGGCGCCTAATGTCTGGTACACGAGAATTTTAGCAACATGACCGTCGGTCAAGATTTCATCATCCGTCTACTCTTTCAGCAAAGATGAACAGGTAAACAGGCATGAAGAATTATTGCAGGAGGAAGTGCAAAAAATGACTCGAAAATACCAATTACCTGTCGGAAGGTAGGGAAAGAAAATGTGCCGACCAGTGAACAGTGCACACAATTCGCACGCCCCATAAAGGTAGCTAAATACTGCCAGAGCGGACAAGAGATCGACCCAAATTATGTGACAGGTATGTGCTCCCCAGGAGACTACAAGTGATGACTAAATAAAATCTCGCGCATGGGATGAAAATATTGGCGTCAAATATAATCAAATGCTAAAATTTAAATTGTGATATAATTTTTCAGGTGGTGAATCATTGTATAATCAGATTTTTATTGCAACATAAACTACGGTCCTACCTTTCCAGCCTGAATTTGATATAAATTAATTGAGTCACAGGTGAATCTCATATACATTCCATGACTTGATTGAATCGATATTACGTCATTACATTACGTACATTCTTTTAACGGAATGCAACTCCGCGCTGTAAAATTATGCTCACGTCTTTTCATCTGCTGTTGTAAAAATCAACATCACCCCCATTGCCCTTCTCCCTATGAAAAATTAACCTTGAACAAGTTCACGTCAAGTCTTTTTTTGTCATGTGCCATCGTCTCAAAACTTTTCCGTGTCTTCTTTATAATTTCCCTAATTCTTCCCACTTCCGTTGTCTGTGTCATTTCAAGTTTCCCTCTATTTCTATGACAAGGAAGATTCCAGAATAACGACATTCTTGTAATACTATCAGTTGGAGTCTACATTGTGCTTCCTGTGCAACATCAGAGTTTTTTCGCCTCACTTGTTGTCAAGCTGATAGTTGTCTGGTTCGTTCCATCACTTCCACATCGGTGATCTTGTAATACGGTTTCAATATTTCTATTCTAAGCAAGCGCCCAATTATGAAAGTCTGTGACCTTTTGGGTGTTGTTTTAGTTGTTCTCCGTGTTTCACAGCTAATGCCTTGACATTTGAGTTGACATTGAATCTCCTTTTCGAATCACATCTAGAAATATTCATTAACGGTGAAAAGATCGGTTTTGAAATTGATCTTACTTCAAACCAAATTTAAAAAAAAGACATCTTCTCTATAGTACAGTAGTGTTAAACAGGCACACAAACGTTAATGATGATCTTCAATATTACACTTCCAACTGACAAATAAATAAATAAATATAGGTAACCGTCACTCGTGAGACAGAAAGAAGGAGAATCCCAGAAAACAAGAAGGAAATAAAAGTAATAGGCTCACCGGGAATCGAACCATCGTTTTGCTGGGAATATAAATCGTGAAGTAACACATATCCAGTTTATCCTTTGCTATTTCCCTATATTTGTGTACATATTTATTCCTGTATTTATTACTCACGGTTCTCATGCGTCCTTTATAATTTATTTATGTGTTTTTCCAACTAACAAAATGGTAAGTATCACTGCTTCTACTAGTATTGATACAGCTAGCAGCGCATGAAACTATTACTACTACTATTATAAGTACAGGAACGTATCGCTTATCTATGGACACACTAGATCGCTGTCGATTGTACGAGTGGTACATATTTTTATTTATGTTTCTCATGTGTCCTTCTTAGCTCTCACTTTCTTTCCTGTCCCTGACGAAGGCCTTGTGGCCACAACGTTGGCTATTTCCTTATCTTTTGTCCCGGTAAGACGAATCACCTATTTTCGATTGTTTTAATATCCAACTTTTCTGTTATTAGTACCACTGTTACGACTGCTACTTACACTAGTTCTACTACTGCTAAGGATACTGCCATTCAAACTATCACTATTACCAGTGAAACAAATATTACTATATCTGCTACAGCCACTACCACTGTCATTGATGCTAACATTAAAGCTAAAGCGTCTGCTGTTACTGCCACATAACTACACTACTACTATAATACTGCTACTATTCTTCTTACTGCTAATACTACTATTTCTCCTACTACTACTACTACTACTACTACTACTACTACTGGTGCTGCTTCTGCTACAATTGCTACTAATACTGCTGCTGCTGCAACTGCTACTGCTACTGTTGATTCTCCTGCCGCTACTACTACTACTCCTGCAACCTACTATTACATCTACTACTACTAATGCTACTGCACAGTTACAACTGGCACTATTACTACTACTGCCGTTACTACTGTTACTACTACTGCTACCACAGATGCTACTTCTGCTACTATTATTACTACAATTGCTAATGCTACGACCAATATTATCGCTACTACTACTGTTTCTTCTTCTGCTGCTGCTGCTACTACTAATTTTACTGGTACTTCTGTCACTTCTACAACTTCTACTACTGCTACTACTACTGTTACCACCACTGTGACTAATACTACTATTATTATAATTACTGTAACTACCACAGTTACTAATACGCCTTAATTACCACCACTACAATGTTTACTATTACTAGTACCAGTGCCACGACAACTTTGGCGCTCTCCAATTACATTTTCACAAACATTCATCCGTCTTTTTTCAAACAAAATAATAACACTTTGATAATTGCTTCACCAACCAATCCCTGCTAAACTAGAAAATACGTTTAGCAAATCAATGTATTATTATCTTCATATTCTAATCTAAACTTGAATATGATACCATATCTACCAAATAATAGAACAATCTAACGTGTTCTCTACATTATGGTTACATTTTCACTCCTTATGGATAACGGAAACACCACTGGAGATGAACCTCTCGAGGAACCTACACCAAAGCACTAACTCTAGCAACAGTGTTTTCAGTAGCAAGTTGTTTTACATGTTGAGGTTACCAGTCGCATGCACAACCTCATTAGTCAAGTTGTACAACACTGCTGATAGATCAGTAGGCTTATTATTTCCTTGTCTCCACACAGACCTTCGGGAACTGTACAGGACAATGAAAATACATTGCATCCATATAAGTAATGCTTTTACTAAGCCACTATATGTTAGATGCCACATCTAATCAAACATACTGAGAAAATTTAATTTGTATCATTGTATGCATTATATATAAATATACAACTGTCACCAAGCTAACCGGGCTTATTACCTGTCACAAGACTAACACGACACGACGAATTACGAACTTATTCTAAATCCTTTAGCCTAAGGTCCCAAGTTTTAGCAGCTGAATCAGTTCCAGATATTCAGAATTTGTAATTGGCATCGTTGTAAGCTTCACACATGGTAGCTTGAGAAACAAAGCCAAAGTAATGATCATCTGGGTCGTGAGTATTCTCGAAGAACATAACTTTTCCCCTTTCATCAGTTCTGACAAAAAACACATATTTTTCGCATTCGTCATTTTTGACAAAGAACATAACATCACCCTATAGGTCAGTTGTGACAAAGTACAAAAATTATCCCCATTCGTCAATATTAACAAAGAACATAAATTATCCTTATTTGTCAATACTGAAAACGAACTTAAATCTCCCCGTTCGCCAGCAGTGACAAAGAATATAAAATCTCCCCATTCGTCCAAATTGACAAAGAACATAATCCCCATTCGTCAGTATTTGGCAAAGTACATAAATTCTCCCCGTTCGTCAAAATTAACAAGGAACATAAATTATCAAAATTCGACTCTACCGACGAAAAGTAAATATTCTCATCATTCGTCAATATTGACATAGAATATAAATTCTCCTGATTCGTCAATATTGACAAAGAACACAAATTCTCCCCTTTCGTCAGTGCTGAAAAAGAAACAGATTCTCGCCCTTAATCCTTAATTACAATAGTAATAATAGCGAAAACATTGTAAGGATAAAACATTCGCAAAGCTAGAAAGATAAACTTTTCCACTTCACAGATAACTAAAGAATGTGGATGTGACGATACGGTTGTGCGATCTCAAGTCCACTTCGGCAGGATTGCATTACATTCCCGTGCGAGTGATATTTTCTTATTTTTCTCTCCCCTGTCATTGTTATGTGGCAATTTATGGCCTTTCATTCATTATTTTACTCTCTTTGCCGAATCTCTAGTGCAAGGAGACTGTGTATTCCCAAAATTTTGGGGTAAGTGTAAACAATTTATTTACTAATGTAAATTCTACAGGTTATTGCTAAGTGGTTATATACAAGGTTGGCAACCTCAACATATGAAAATAGTATATGCATAAACCATTACTGCAAGAGCTGGTGATTGTTTCTGACTAGTCTTGCGGGAAACCCGACAACAGAGCGACTCCAGACTCCGACGTTAGTAGTGATGAGTAATGAGTGATGATTACATCACACGTGCCTAAGGTGTAGCATATTATCTTGTGAGATTTATGTACCTTTTATTATTGTAATTCAGGCAAACCATTATTCACGCACTCCAGATGCAATTTCCCAGTTAACACCCAGAAGAATATTGGTGAATTTTTATCATATTCCTGAGTTACACTGTGTGCTCGGGAATTTAATTCTTCTGAGAGGTTAATATTGGTGGGTGGAGCGCATGACAATGAGCCTAACTATTTTGCGGCGAACAAATGTACTTAGCAGGCATTTGTTTCTTTCTATTTGTCTAAAGTTCGTGGTTACAAGCCATCAGACGATTTGTGGTATTCACGCCGCTATTGTGAGGGAAAAGCATCCACCTTAACTGCCTACCGTGGAAGAGAGTGTGGAGAAGGCTTCCGTTTTGACAGACTTGATGAACCACAGCTGCAGGACTTATCTGGAGTTAAGTTTTCTTTGGTCACAGGCAGCAGCAAAACGCGGACATTGATAACGCCCCGATCCAACCTCTGTGAGGACAAATTTAATTTACCTTAATTTAATCCTTATTTTAACTTGTTGAACTAATTGACTATTAAATTTGTTGTATGTTATTTTTAAACTAAACAAATAATTGTTTATTCGGTCATTAGAAGTATGAAAGCAAACGTATGAGCAAGACTATTTAATAATTACACATATATATAGAGAGCCATTACTTATGAGGGCATTCGTTGGATTACACCAACTGCGGGCTTAACGGGCCAGAACCATTGCTTAAACCCTTCACAAAAGATGACGGACCAGATAATAAGTTAACAAATTGCTCAGCCCTAAGCAGCTTTTGTTCTTGACTTCTGTGAATATCTTGTGAATGATCCCTTAAGGTAGAAGGGTCATTAATCTTCTATCTACATCTCTGCCACGAGTAATCTTGCGCGCAGGTAGATAACTTGGAAGCTAATATTAGATACTCTTGGGTTTTGGTCACCGTTGGACCACTACTGCAAAGCAGGGGAGGCAATCAGTGACAGTAGATATTAACGAATACATTTTAATCGCATCCCTATTGAGTATATCTAATTTATATTTTAAAACGTCTGTCGGTTTGTCCCCTACAAAAATAGGGGGCGCAATACTGCTTTTGGCAGTGAAAGTTAGACATTAATTGTGTTGTTTCTCTTAACATTAATCTTGGGTCACTATATCAATGGATTTCCCATTTTAAAAAAAAAAGGATTCAACAAGATGAGGGGTCGTAATTTTATTGTTTACCAGCCCCCACTCATCTTTCGCCCCCCCCCCCCCCCCCCCCCCCCCCCCCCCTCAAAAAAAAAGAGGACATAACTGGAGTGTTGTACTGGAGGTTAGATGCATGGATGTATAGAGGTACAATAGAGTACATGACTTGAGTTAAATGTGCTGGAGGTAAGAGGGACAATGGGGGACATGGTTGGAGTGGATGTGTTGGAGGTGAGATACACAATGGAGGACACGATTGGAGTAGATATGCTAGAAATGAGTGATGTAGTGGAAGACATGATTAGAGTAGATATGCTAGAGGTGAGAGGTATGGTGGATGACATGATTGGAGTAGATGTGCTGGAGGTGAGAGGTATGGTGGAGGACATAATTGGAGTAGATGTGCTGGAGGTGAGAGTATGGTGGATGACATGATTGGAGAAGATGTGCTGGAGGTGAGAGGTATGGTGGAGGACATGATTGGAGTAGATGTGCTGGAGGTGAAAGGTATGGTGGATGACATGATTGGAGTAGATGTTCTGGAGGTCAGAGGTATGGTGGAGGACATGATTGGAGTAGATGTGCTGGAGGTCAGAGGTATGGTGGAGGACATGATTGGAGTAGATGTGCTGGAGGTCAGAGGTATGGTGGAGGACATGATTGGAGTAGATGTGCTGGAGGTCAGAGGTATGGTGGAGGACATGATTGGAGTAGATGTGCTGGAGGTCAGAGGTATGGTGGAGGACATGATTGGAGTAGATGTGCTATAGGTGAGAGGTATGGTGGTGGACATGATTGGAGTAGATATGCTAGAGGTGAGAGGAATGGTGGAGGACATGATTGGAGTAGATGTAGTCGTGAGAGGTACAATGAAAAACATGATTTGAGTAGATATGCTGGAGGTGAGATGTATAGTTGTCATTGAGTTAAACCGAGAAAAAACCGTGGAGAGTTGGTCCTGATTGCTCAGATAATAATATTTGTTCAGATGTACCGCAACAAGGTGATATATTAAAAGTTCCGTTTTTTTATGTTTTAATTCGGCCAACGCCGAGTATATCTGCTATTTATCTTTAAAGCAGAAAAACATATAGTTGACGAGCCCTATGTAATGCAGGAAAATATTAGATGACCAGAGCACGTGCATGGCGGGGAAGTATACTTAGTTTTAAATATGACTTTATCTGAAGTTGTCCGAGCCGATGCTGAGTAGCGTTTAAACGTTATCCAAATCACGCACTAACTGAAATCTAAATTAACTTATCGTAGAATCACGGTCTAATATAACTAAAGCGCTTTTATATATGGCTGAAACAGGCGTACCTCTGAGAAATAAGCCAAACAATATATGGTTGTTTTTTTTAAAGACCTCTCCAGATCATGTTACGAACACAAATGATGAAAGCTACAAAAACTGCAATGAACTTTGTGAGGCATTGTTTACATTCATTGAATACAGGAAGAAGACAGATTCTTTTTCTTTTAGATAATCTGAGTCGCCCGAAAAAAAAAAAATCATTTTGCTATTAAATGCTGTGAGTCATAAAGTCAGCTGATATGTTTGCTATTAAATGCTGTGAATCGTAAGAAAATACGTTCTGTTTGCTGTTAAATGATTTGAGTCATAAAGTCAGCTGATATGTTTGCTATTAAATGCTGTGAATCGTAAGAAAATACGTTCTGTTTGCTGTTAAATGATTTGAGTCATAATGTTAGTTGTTATGTTTTGCTATTAAATGTTGTGAATCGTAAAGAAAATACGTTCTGTTTGCTGTTAAATGATTTGAGTCATAAAGTCATAAAGAAAATACGTTCTGTTTGCTGTTTAAATGATTTTGAGGTCATACCCCCTCAAAGTCCTCCAGCTGATATTGTTTGCTATTAAATGCTGTGAATCGTAAGAAAATACGTTCTGTTTGCTGTTAAATGATTTGATTATAGTCAGCTGAGTCATAAAGTCAGCTGATATTTTGCTATATGTTTGCTATTAAATGCTGTGAATCGTAAGAAAATACGTTCTGTTTGCTGTTAAATGATTTGAGTCATAAAGTCAGCTGATATGTTTGCTATTAAATGCTGTGAATCGTAAGAAAATACGTTCTGTTTGCTGTTAAATGATTTGAGTCATAAAGTCAGCTGATATGTTTGCTATTAAATGCTGTGAATCGTAAGAAAATACATTCTGTTTGCTGTTAAATGATTTTAGTCATAAAGTCAGCTGATATGCTTGCTATTAAAATGCTGTGAATCGTAAGAAAATACGTTCTGTTTGCTGTTAAATGATTTGAGTCATAAAGTCAGCTGATATGTTTGCTATTAAATGCTGTGAATCGTAAGAAAATACGTTCTGTTTGCTGTTAAATGATTTGAGTCATAAAGTCAGCTGATATGTTTGCTATTAAATGCTGTCAATCGTAAGAAAATAAATCTGTGAATCGTAAGAAAATACGTTCTGTTTGCTGTTAAATGATTTGAGTCATAAAGTCAGCTGATATGTTTGCTATTAAATGCTGTGAATCGTAAGAAAATACGTTCTGTTTGCTTTTAAATGATTTGAGTCATAAAGTCAGCTGATATGTTTGCTATTAAATGCTGTGAATCGTAAGAAAATACGTTCTGTTTGCTGTTAAATGATTTGAGTCATAAAGTCAGCAGATATGTTTGCTATTAAATGGTGTGATGCGTCGGAAAATACGTTCTGTTTTGCTATTAAATGCTGTGAGTCATAAAGTCAGCTGATATGTTTGCTATTAAATGCTGTGAATCGTAAGAAAATACGTTCTGTTTGCTGTTAAATAATTTGAGTCATAAAGTTTGAGTCAGTCTGATATGTTTGCTATTAAATGCTGTGAATCGTAAGAAAATACGTTCTGTTTGCTGTTAAATGATTTGAGTCATAAAGTCAGCTGATATGTTTGCTATTAAATGCTGTGAATCGTAAGAAAATACGTTCTGTTTGCTGTTAAAATGATTTGAGTCATAAAGTCAGCTGATATGTTTGCTATTAAATGCTGTGAATCGTAAGAAAATACGTTCTGTTTTGCTGTTAAATGATTTTTTGAGTCATAAAGTCTGTTTTGCTGATATGTTTGCTATTATTAATGCTGTGAATCGTAAGAAAATACGTTCTGTTTGCTGTTAAATGATTTGAGTCATAAAGTCACAGCTGATATGTTTGCTATTAAATGCTGTGAATCGTAAGAAAATACGTTCTGTTTGCTGTTAAATGATTTGAGTCATAAAGTCAGCTGATATGTTTGCTATTAAATGCTGTGAATCGTAAGAAAATACGTTCTGTTTGCTGTTAAATGATTTGAGTCATAAAGTCAGCTGATATGTTTGCTATTATATGCTGTGAAGTCGTAAGAAAAATACGTTCTGTTTGCTGTTAAAATGATTTGAGTCATAAAGTCAGCTGATATGTTTGCTATTAAATGCTGTGAATCGTAAGAAAATACGTTCTGTTTGCTGTTAAATGATTTGAGTCATAAAGTCAGCTGATATGTTTGCTATTAAATGCATGTGAATCGTAAGAAAATACGTTTTCTGTTTGCTGTTAAATGATTTGAGTCATAAAGTCAGCTGATATGTTTGCTATTAAATGCTGTGAATCGTAAGAAAATACGTTCTGTTTGCTGTTAAATGATTTGAGTCATAAAGTCAGCTGATATGTTTGCTATTAAATGCTGTGAATCGTAAGAAAATACGTTCTGTTTGCTGTTAAATGATTTGAGTCATAAAGTCAGCTGATATGTTTGCTATTAAATGCTGTGAATCGTAAGAAAATACGTTCTGTTTGCTGTTAAATGATTTGAGTCATAAAGTCAGCTGATATGTTTGCTATTAAATGCTGTGAATCGTAAGAAAATACGTTCTGTTTGCTGTTAAATGATTTGAGTCATAAAGTCAGCTGATATGTTTGCTATTAAATGCTGTGAATCGTAAGAAAATACGTTCTGCTGATATGTTTGCTATTAAATGCTGTGAATCGTAAGAAAATACGTTCTGTTTGCTGTTAAATGATTTGAGTCATAAAGTCAGCTGATATGTTTGCTATTAAATGCTGTGAATCGTAAGAAAATACGTTCTGTTTGCTGTTAAATGATTTGAGTCATAAAGTCAGCTGATAGTTATTCTATTAAATGCTGTGAATCGTAAGAAAATACGTTCTGTTTGCTGTTAAATGATTTGAGTCATAAAGTCAGCTGATATGTTTGCTATTAAATGCTGTGAATCGTAAGAAAATACGTTCTGTTTGCTGTTAAATGATTTGAGTCATAAAGTCAGCTGATATGTTTGCTATTAAATGCTGTGAATCGTAAGAAAATACGTTCTGTTTGCTGTTAAATGATTTGAGTCATAAAGTCAGCTGATATGTTTGCTATTAAATGCTGTGAATCGTAAGAAAATACGTTCTGTTTGCTGTTAAATGATTTGAGTCATAAAGTCAGCTGATATGTTTGCTATTAAATGCTGTGAATCGTAAGAAAATACGTTCTGTTTGCTGTTAAATGATTTGAGTCATAAAGTCAGCTGATATGTTTGCTATTAAATGCTGTGAATCGTAAGAAAATACGTTCTGTTTGCTGTTAAATGATTTGAGTCATAAAGTCAGCTGATATGTTTGCTATTAAATGCTGTGAATCGTAAGAAAATACGTTCTGTTTGCTGTTAAATGATTTGAGTAATAAAGTCAGCTGATATGTTTGCTACTAATGCTGTCAATCGTAAGAAAATACGTTCTGTTTGCTGTTAAATGATTTGAGTCATAAAGTCAGCTGATATGTTTGCTATTAAATGCTGTGAATCGTAAGAAAATACGTTCTGTTTGCTGTTAAATGATTTGAGTCATAAAGTCAGCTGATATGTTTGCTATTAAATGCTGTGAATCGTAAGAAAATACGTTCTGTTTGCTGTTAAATGATTTGAGTCATAAAGTCAGCTGATATGTTTGCTATTAAATGCTGTGAATCGTAAGAAAATACGTTCTGTTTGCTGTTAAATGATTTGTGTCATAAAGTCAGCTGATATGTTTGCTATTAAATGCTGTGAATCGTAAGAAAATACGTTCTGTTTGCTGTTAAATGATTTGAGTCATAAAGTCAGCTGATATGTTTGCTATTAAACGCTGTGAATCGTAAGAAAATACGTTCTGTTTGCTGTTAAATGATTTGAGTCATAAAGTCAGCTGATATGTTTGCTACTAATGCTGTGAATCGTAAGAAAATACGTTCTGTTTGCTGTTAAATGATTTGAGTCATAAAGTCAGCTGATATGTTTGTTACTAATGCTGTGAATCGTAAGAAAATACGTTCTGTTTGCTGTTAAATGATTTGAGTCATAAAGTCAGCTGATATGTTTGCTACTAATGCTGTCAATCGTAAGAAAATACGTTCTGTTTGCTGTTAAATGATTTGAGTCATAAAGTCAGCTGATATGTTTGCTACTAATGCTGTGAATCGTAAGAAAATACGTTCTGTTTGCTGTTAAATGATTTGAGTCATAAAGTCAGCTGATATGTTTGCTATTAAATGCTGTGAATCGTAAGAAAATACGTTCTGTTTGCTGTTAAATGATTTGAGTCATAAAGTCAGCTGATATGTTTGCTATTAAATGCTGTGAATCGTAAGAAAATACGTTCTGTTTGCTGTTAAATGATTTGAGTCATAAAGTCAGCTGATATGTTTGCTATTAAACGCTGTGAATCGTAAGAAAATACGTTCTGTTTGCTGTTAAATGATTTGAGTCATAAAGTCAGCTGATATGTTTGCTATTAAATGCTGTGAATCGTAAGAAAATACGTTCTGTTTGCTGTTAAATGATTTGAGTCATAAAGTCAGCTGATATGTTTGCTATTAAATGCTGTGAATCGTAAGAAAATACGTTCTGTTTGCTGTTAAATGATTTGAGTCATAAAGTCAGCTGATATGTTTGCTATTAAATTCTGTCAATCGTAAGAAAATACGTTCTGTTTGCTGTTAAATGATTTGAGTCATAAAGTCAGCTGATATGTTTGCTATTTAATGCTGTGAATCGTAAGAAAATACGTTCTGTTTGCTGTTAAATGATTTGAGTCATAAAGTCAGCTGATATGTTTGCTATTAAATGCTGTGAATCGTAAGAAAATACGTTCTGTTTGCTGTTAAATGATTTGAGTCATAAAGTCAGCTGATATGTTTGCTACTAATGCTGTCAATCGTAAGAAAATACGTTCTGTTTGCTGTTAAATGATTTGAGTCATAAAGTCAGCTGATATGTTTGCTATTAAATGATGCGAGTTATAATGTAAGCTAATATGATTGCTATTAAATGATGTGAGTCACACAAAAGCAGCTCTTTTTGCTTTTAAATTACGTCCGTCTCAAATAAATCAGCTTTTTATTTTAAAATATACGAATATTAAATGTCACAAACACAGCATGTGTATTAATATGGATGTTAATGTAAAATTCTGAAAACAAAACTAGATGAATTGTTCTGAAGACTCGCTGACATATATTGATCTCTTCTAGAACGCAGCCTAAAAATAATCAAATGTAATCTTCATTTTACATAGAACTGACAACGCCGCGTTATATATAACTTTCCATAATAATTAGCCTATATACAAAAACAAATTACCAATGTAAAGTTCTTAGAGTGATCCTTTCTTCTGCTACTCTAAGCGTCAAATAAACAACAAAAAGCTAAATTTTTAGGAGCTACTTTACAGATACAGAACAAACAATTATATATCATCTCATACTTCTTCCATATTCTTAATGTTCCAGTATAAATGTTCTATTTATTTATTTGCTTATTCTAATATTCTCAGTTCTGCTGCATAATTCAGATTACTTGTCATTATATTTTCAAAGATTTTGTGACTTCGTTGTTCGTGACGAAAATAGTGTCTACGGAAAGTTGATTATTTCTTTATCATTTGATACAGCAAGATGCGCACTTCCTATTTTTGTTCACCTTATCTACATCTTCATTATGGAGACAGAATACAACACACCTCACTTTTCAATGAACCTTTTCCATCACTGAACACAGCACACCTCAGTTTGTAATGAACCTTTTCCATCACTGAACACAACTCACCTCACTTTGTAATACACCTTTTCCATCACTGAACACAGCACGCCTCACTTTGTAATACACCTTTTCCATAACAGAACACAACACACCTAACTTTGTAATCCGCCTTATCCACCTCTCTCTCGTGAGCTCTAAAACCATGTGGATCAGTTTTCTGACACGTTTTTTAATAACTGCGGCTTTATAGCACGAGGTTTGGTATGTTTTGCATTCACGTTTTTTCGATAGCATTTGGTTGTTTTTTTTTAAACGATGTATTCTTCGATGCTCTATGTATTCGTTTGTTCAGTAAGATGCTGTCATGTTTACGGAATGTGTGCAATTTAATGTGTGAAGAGTAGTTGTAGCATTCCCCACGCTATTAATTGGCTAAGTGAAACGTCCCAAAAGGGACAGTGAAAAATATTCCAGCACTTTTTCGGGAAAATTCGAAAAAGATAGGTATTGTACCTTGAAAGCTAAACTGAATACTCGTTAAACAAGTGCGTAGATCTTTCAATTTTTTTGGTCGTGAACTGACCATTGACCATAAGTCATAATACGTTTGACAACAAAGATTCAATAAAGTTGAAATGGAATCGAAAGGAATCATTTGATCACTGCAGAATTAGTGTCGTCATCAGAACATGCAGCTGAGAGAGCACGTCATAATTTTTTCCCGTCTTGATTTGGCGTGTTACTTGCTGGTTATGCAATATCATTTTGAGTTATGACAGAACCATGTAAAATAACATTTACAAAGAACCTAATTACATTTTTTCATCCTTCATGTATCGTCTGTACATTGGCCTTTCTGTGTTATTTTGGCATATACTTGTTTATAAGAATGTTTTCGAGGTGACCACGTATGAGGCTGGAGACAATAATGTTACACCTCTTTTGCGCAGCACAAAGCGTTCATTATCTTGGAACCTTGAGGTGCTTAAAAGGACGTTGCTTAGCTCGTGTTACGCGTTAAGAATGATGAGTGAATGCTCGTGCACGGCAACGTGAGTTATTCGTTGTGTAGCCGACCAAGATGGTCGTGCCTTCCATTGTGCCCTAAAGTGTCCGTATTTGTGACGTATAACGGAAATAAAGCCTGCTGTATCCGACAGTCTTCCGTGACGCGCCGTAGTTCTACGATTCGTTCGCAAAGCCAAACATTTGACAGACTGCATTACTCATACTTTATCCACGCCTCTTTTTCTTGTTAAGTAAACAAACAGACATATCACCAACTTCCGTGACCTGCTAGCATAACAGGCAGCGAGCTCTGATTTGTTTACCTAAGTTTCTCACGCGAGCGGGTCTGCCAATCATCAAGATAGCAGACAGACGCACGTGAGATAAACAATAAACCCTTTGATCTTCAGATACAGAGAAATCTCTGAGCCGAGTAACATTTCATCTCGAGACGCGAGCGATTTTGAAAAAAAAAACGTTATCGACGCGAGTGCCTTTGATGTCGGGCAAGCAGCGTTCGACGAGAAAAACGGTGACCGGCTTAGAAGACTTTTATATGGTCCACAGTTTCCCAAATTCTTTAGTTCGCACGTTCATGCGAAATTAACACCATTAGGGATCTGAGAGCAAATGAATGTATATAAACAACGGTTCCTTAAACTCACTGATCAGTTGTCGCTCAGAATTTTGGATAATCTAAGCTCGTTATTCTAGAACCATTGTGGAAGTGTGTTATTAGCATTTCGTGGGGATTATTTCATTTCTGATTGTGGTAATACAAATTAGCATTTACGTGATTTAATGTGTAAATTTTACCATTATAATTCACTGTGATTTCTAGCGTTAAAACTAGGGAAATAAATAACTATTTTTCTTTGACAGAAGATACGGTAGCTGACTGATTAAGTGTTAAGCGTGACTATAGTGACCGAATAGGATTCAAATTTATTTCATTTTGTGTTTTATGGTAAGTGACTATTGTTATACCTTATGACTAAACTAACAGGCGCCGACAATAAAATAACTATTAACGACAGACGATATTTGTAAGTGCGCGTAAGGGTAATTAGCACAATAGTTGACAGTGTGAGCTGATCGTTAACGCAGACGGGGCGGGAAGGTGCATGCCTTGGTCCGAACCTGAAAGCGCAGCGCGGGCGAAAAGCTGACCGTATAGTTGTAAATAAAGTCACCGTGTGCCTTTTAACTTTAAGCAGGACTGCCGGAGAGGGAAAGAGATCGTCTCGTCCCCGTCCGTGCACATACAGAATAGTTGCATTTCTTTTTCAAAATGTCTTGTTTATTTCTCTCAGACCTGACAGAGCGGCTAGCGGTTTTTTTTCTTTATTATTGTCTCCAGCTACTGATGAGATTTATGTTGTCTTCTTCGTGTCTTACGAATCCCAAGTCCATGATGTGAACAGGACTGGCTAAAAGACACAAAAAAACAAACTTATCTATTAAGTTTAACTGGACTATCAATTCCCAGATATATGTTTCCAATTTATCAGCCCACGGGAGTGGTATATGCAATAATAGCAACATGTAACTTTTGACAGACGCAGCACTGGATTTATTCAGAACGTTGTGCTGTTTCAAAATCGGCACTCACCACAGAGCCAACCGATAGGATTTATCAATCAATCACGTACCATCATCAGTAACAATTTTAGCAACTAGCTGTGTCCAAATACCAGAAGTATTCGTTTTTCCATTCTTTGCTGTGAACACTAGATCTCGATATTTATCTACCATTAACTATTCGAGGTGACACTATCGATCCAGGATTACCTCACCAAACTTGGTGTCCACCTTATAAAGTTATTGTCAAGGCTGGACTGGGGCCAAATTTGGCACTGAACCCTGACACTATCAATACCGATAAATATATTCAGGATAACTGTACATTCCAACACCTGGACCCATGCATACACAGATGGATCAGCAACAAATGCAACAGAAAATGGAGGTGGGGGTGTCTTTCTGACCTTAAGCACTGGTGCAGAAAAAATTCTGTCAGTGGCGACAGGACGATTCTCCAGCAACTTTAGAGCAGAGGCAGAGGCCTTGAAAACTGCAGCAGAGGTTATATTGACAGAAGAAACGGCAGAGAGACAAGTTGCTTTCTTTACTGATGCACAGTCAGTAATTGCAACGTTGAAAAGCCAAAATAATACAGACCTGGATGATCTCAGAGTAGTGCTCCACAAACTTTGTCAACGATTCAAAAGTGTTGTGATCCAATGGATCCCATCTCATTGTAATATCGCCGGCAATGAAGAGGCTGACAGACTGGCAAAAGAAGGTTCAAATCTACCTCAGCCTGATGCAAGCATAACTTTTGAGGAGGCAAAGAGTTTTATCAGAATCAGTTACAGAAAAAAATGGAATGTAGAACATCCAGGGCACACACAGAATGATGCTTACTACCAGCTCCACAGAAGAGAACAAGTGGTAATCTTCAGACTCCGCACTGGCCACAACAGATTGAGATACCATCTATTCAATAAGCTAAAGATAGGAACTACCGATCAGTGTAACTGTGGCACTGATAAAATGACTGCTGAACATCTGCTTCAAAGTTGCCCCTTATATGTGGTACAGAGAAAGTGCATATGGCCGACGCCAGCTCCTTTCGTGGAAAAGCTTTACGGAGATTCAAATAGCCTCAAAATGACTACTGCTTTCTTTGAGAACATTCAAGTGGACGTCTTAGAGTGTACGAAGAAGAAGAAGAAGAAGTACATTCCAGGAAATATCACCAAGATTAGGTAAGGAGAGAGAGAGAGAGCGTGGCCACGTATGTCAGAGAGAGAGATTGAATATTTTCTTGTTACGGTAGCTTGTACCAAACTAGTTATTTTGCTTTAACAATTGTTTACTTTACGGAGTAGCACGTATTAGGAATTTTTTTCTCTTAACGGTCTATACTGTAACCTAGTGCTGACCTTTAACCTATAGGGTTATTAACTTATTGGGTTCTTATCTTCTCAAGGAGGGGAGAGCACAGGTATTCTGTTAATTCTCTATATATGTAATTTTGATTTATTTGATTCTTTTAGATATTCGATATTGTAAAGTTTAATGATAATAAACAACAAAAGAACTAACTTTGTTTGTTGGTCAGACCCATACCCAAATTTACCCATAGTTTTTTCACGTTTGTGTGTTTTGTTGTCACATAGCTGTGTGTGTGTGCGTGTATAGTCAACTTATATTTCTCAATATAAGGGGGTGCAAGATTGTCTAATACTAAATTATAGTCGTATAGATAGGCTGGACTATAGAAACTACTCAGTCCAGAGACAGATCTTCTCCTTAACTATTCACTCGTGAAAATCTATTTCTTACACCTTACTTCTAACGTATTATCACCATCTCTTATACTCAGGCGGGACCTTAAATAACTTTAAAACCTATCTAAGCACGACAGTATTATAGTGAAGATCTTCTATACGTTTATGAAGAAGGATATATGTCTCTGGTGAGACTTCATGAACTATGCCACAAGAGTGGTAATAATTATTAGTTAACGCACGGACTGTGAAGGACTATGTTCAGATATGTGTAATCTTCAGATTATGTCAGAATATAACGGACAAATGTGAATTGTTGGCCCATTTCTGATGGCCTTTTGGATTTAATATGACTGAGATATGTTTGGATCTTCAAAGTATAAGTGGAGAGTATAAATAAATATGTGCTGTTTCTGGAAAAACATGTTGCCACAGAAACTTCCGCTGAAAGAACATGAGACTGTTTGGTGCAGGCTTCATGCAAGGGGACCAGCTGTAGTGGTGACTACATGCTCTGTAAGGAGCGTAAAGGTAAATGGTGACTAATATAAACCCGTGGCAGTGACTACATTTGAACTGGGATCATATTTCAACCATTCACGCACACACCCTGCATGTTTTCATGAAGACGCCATATATCTACTGTTACGAGAGGATTTAAGATTGTAGCCATTAGGGTAGTGAGCTCTATATTTAAAGTTGCGCATTTTGGTTTTTAAGACGCTTTTAATTTATATTATGTTTTCGCGGATTCTTGGTTTTGAACGCGAAAGGGTATAGGTTGCCTAGTTTTGGGATGACGTGTCACGTTGATAAGCTACGACGTGACGACCTTGTAATTGTACCCCTTTTGTAGTGACCATGGTCCTTGACGGACGCGTTTTGTTGGAAGTCTCCCATGATGATGATAATTATATAAAGGAACTTATTATATGGCACTAGGGGCTGCCTATTATTATTAGATACGATTTACGTCTCAGTTACTGAAGTGGAATATACTTCAATTGGATAGAATGTATCGGGAGCAAGTTGTTATGAATAAGTATCCAGAATTCATATTGATCGCCTAAGTCAAATTATTCGTTACCGGATTATGGAATCACGTGTAAATAATCTGACGGTAGGACGACTACAATGAGGTAAACTCAGGAGACGTTTTGTAGGATGTATTTGCTTGATTGATCATGAACTGTTTTAACTGAACTTGTATGCCGTTAATAAATGTAACCTGTGGACTCTCAACTTAGCGGACTTTGTCAAGTGAAATTGCTCTATTGAATATTATCACTGTTGACCCATGCATTCGTTGTTTACATCTTAGCACGATCTCGCTCTACACTAAGAATAGTCATCACATGACCAGAGCAAATGTATTTCAATAATAAACAAGCCTAAAGTAGGAACCTAGCCTCAAAAGTATATTTGTTACCGAAGTCACATGCTTACCGAAACCTACCATAAAACCTGAACAAACTACGGTAACAAAGGTGGCGGCCATCGCGGGGATCGGAAAAATTTTTTCTTATTGAGGCTAAAACGATATCAAGTGGATTTTAAAAAGGACAGTTTTTTCTCATATTGCCACGAAATGTTTATAATTGTGAATCACTCACGTGACCTACAAACTGTGACGCACTACGCATAACGACCCAAGGGCAACACACGTCATCGATTTATGTGCAAGAGGAACGGCCGAAGTCAAGATGTTTTGAAAGAATGTCTAACGTCAAATTAAGAACACTACTGCATTCTGAACAGAGCCAGTACTTTCAAACGTTCAATATCAGCTTCGAGAAAGACATATCTTCGCCGTTGGCGCATGCTAATACTGTCCGGGAAAAACTATCAAAATTATAAAGATAAGTACCCGTGTCTGAGGTGATAAAGCAAACTGTGGTCCATTTTCTTTCGTTAGCATATTTAATTCACGCATGTTATATGTATTTATGTCATATTAATATGTTCGTAATGTTAAGCGGGCATTGGATGGCGGGAATCAGGATTGATTGTTAATGTCGCCTTGGCAGACCACAAACAATTCTGATCGTTCTCATTAGGGATCATTGAATTTTTGCAATTTGCTACGGGATACCATCTAACATAATTTGAGGAACGTTATGCTCGTTGTTGCAAAAATTCGATATTACGTGTTAGGTGTATAGTTCTGTGAAATCTGGTGTAATTCCTCTGTAATAAGTTTCATGTATATTCATTTTCGTCTACTGTTTGTAATCTTTCATGTTTTTCTCAATCTTACTTTCGATTATTTGATAATTGTACATATTCATCAGTTATAGAGTCCTATGACGTCATTATTTTCTGTGTTCGTATTTTTTTTTTTTGGTACTTTGACCTAGATTTTGGTTTAATTCTCATACCACTTCCGTTCTTGATTTAGTTCGTGAAATCATTTTTTTTATGTCTGCATTCGTCAATTGTGATGTACTATTGTTTTGTAAAACTTTAGTTAATTGTTTCTGTGATATGTATTAATTAATAACTGATGTTAGGATAATAATAACTTAATTTAATTATAGAAGAATAATAATATAATAATATTTGAAGTAATTTAATTAATTTTAAATAAAAAAAAGAGACGATGGAATGATTGCTAGCATTGCAGTGGTAGTTCAAGGCACTATTATTTGTCCATGATGACTAGGGCATAATGATGTTATATATTGATATGTAACTTTAAAAATATATTTTGTCTTGAATATAACAGACAATTTAGAGAACACTTAGTACACTTTACTGGGCATAGTAATACATTGGCTACTGGGTACATAGGTGAATAACTTAATACATTATATTGTTGATTAAAACATAGTGTGGAGTAACTACATAGATTATTAACTTCACAATGCTTACTTTAGAGCATTTTGTTAAACTTGGAAAAGATTTTGGCTATAAAGGATCAGAACTTCGTCTTTACGCGGAACAGCAACTAGCTATTGCTGAACAAAAGGAAGCAGATAGAAAACGAGAGGAAGAGGATAGAAGAGTTGCATTGAAAAGGGAGGAAGAAGAACGCGAAGCCAAGTTAGAAAAGCAAAAAGAGATTGCCAAACAAGAGGAAGAATGTAGAAGAGTTGCATTGAAAAAGGAGGAAGAAGAACGCGAAACCAAGTTAGAAAAGCAAAAAGAGGTTGCCAAACAAGAGGAAGAATGTAGAAGAGTTGCATTGAAAAAGGAGGAAGAAGAACGCGAAACCAAGTTAGAAAAGCAAAAAGAGGTTGCCAAACAAGAGGAAGATAGAAAATTGGCAAGAGATGAAATATTACGAATTGAAGAAGAAAATAAAAGGAAACAAGAAGAAATTATAAGGCAACAAGAAAAAGAATTGGCACTGATTCAATTAGAAACAGCCAAATTTAATGCACAATGCGCTACTGCTAGCCATAGTGTGAATTCAAATGAAATGTCGTCATCTAACCAACGCAAGAGCTATTATAACTTTAAATTGCCACACTTTAAACTTAATTTTGATGATTTGGGATCATATCTCGCAAGGTTTGAACAAGTTTGTCAGACAAATAACTTAGATAAATCTGCTTGGGCACTTAAACTTCGAGAATTTTTGGATGGTGAACCTTTGAATGCTACTGAAAATGTTGATCCTACTATAGCTTGTGACTATGATGCCATAAAGGCATTGCTATTACGACGTTTCCATTTAGACCAGGAAGGTTGTAGATTGCGATTTAAAACTCTTCAACCAGATTCTACTAAAGATTTCCCAGGCTTTATTGCGAACATACGCAACACTTTTAATAGATGGGTAGAACTAGCTGGGGTGAATAAATCTTATGACAAACTAGTGGATTTACTACTCAGGGATAAAGTATTATCTTCTGTTAGTCCACAATTTTTTTCTTTCTTGCAAGAACGCAAACCTTCTATCATTGCGGATCTTGAGGAGTTAGCAATAATTTATTGCACCGCACATCCGAACGTCAGTTTAGGTAATTCACATCTCTTACCTGTTGCATCTATCATGTCATACCATGGGTATAACAAACAAAGAACATACAGCCTAAATAGAAATAATTATGGCAGAAGATATAATGATAGTTATAATCAGGGGCAAAATCATTATGACAACTATAATAATTTTAACCGAGGTAGACAGCAGTTTAGAAATCAGGTACCTCAGTTTAAACATAAAGATAATTTTCAACAAAATCAGGTTGGAATAAATTTGCTACTGACAAGGATAGTAATAATGGTAACACTTGGCATAAGAAGAATGACAATTTTAAACCAAGACATAAAAGTTATAAAAGTAGAGGCAGTAACAATAACTATTCAGGTGTGCAAGACAGACAACGCTCCACCTCAAGAAACCATCATAGGTTTACACATAATACAGGGGCAGCTTTGACCACTAATGCATCGCCATGCGATAACAATAATGATATTACAACACATTCATCATCTGCATGCTATGTTGTTGATAATAATGTGGCAAATACTTGTCCACAATGCCATGCTATTTTTTAGAATCCAGTCTAAACGCCTATACAAGTTACACAGCCTAATCCTGCTATTTGTCTCAAAGCGAACGATGATACAGGGACATTGATTTTTAATAAGGGAATATTTGAAGGACACATTATTTCTGTTTTAAGGGATTCCGGATCTACCACCATTGGTATCCGTCAATCCTTAGTACATCCTCGTCATGTTACTAGAGAGTTTGTACGCTGCATTACTTTCGGTGGGACGATTGAGTATTATCCCACGGCAATTATAGATGTTCATACACCATTTTTTTCAGGGAGAGTAAAAGTATGTCTGCTTCAGAATCCTGTTGCTGATTTGACAATCGGACGCATACATGGCAGCAAAGACTGTACGTCTGAGGAAATCTCAGAATGGGAAAGGCAAAACTTATATACAGCCAATACAGTGACTACACGAGCACAGGCTCATGAATTGAAGAAGAATACTGCAGTTACCCAGATAATGGTCAACACTGACAAGGAACCTGAATCTATGATCGAGAGAGAGTCTTTTGCACTCAAGCAAAAAGAAGATAAATCTTTAAAAAAAAATTTGCGTTAGTTAGTAAATATGATGATATTTCTGTCAACAATAAGGTTAAACATTGGTTTACTATAAAAAATGGTATTTTACTTCGTAACAGTATGGAACAAAATAAGGTGAAACAACAAGTCATAGCTCCATCTTCTTTAAGAACATACATACTACGACATGCACATGACTCTCAATGCGCGGGTTATATGGGCTACACTCGCACACGCTCACGAGTGTTTTCATCCTTTTTCTGGCCAGGAATATCACGAGACGTATCTTTATATGTACGTTCCTGTGTGATTTGCCAGGAAGTTAAGTCTCGTGGAGCATTCCATAATGCTAACATTCAGGCATACGATATATCAGTTCGTCCATTTGATAAGATGGCAATAGACATTATTGGTCCTTTGCTACCAACTGCACGGGGTCATAGGTACATATTAACATGCATCGACCTATGCACTTGATGGCCTGAGGCCATACCTCTTAAAAATATTACAACATCTGATATAGCTGATGCTTTGTTATTGATATTTTCTAGGATTGGTTTTCCAAATAAATTACTCTCAGATCATGGTCCTCAATTTGTGTCTGAGACAATGAAAGAGGTTATGAAGACACTTAAAATAGGAAGAAGTCTCAGTAGTGTCTATCATCCAATGAGTAACGGTTCAGTTGAGAGGCTCAACCGCACCATTAAGCAACTGTTACATAAAGTTACAGTAAATAATCCTCAAGACTGGGACAGAGCTATTCCAGCTGTTTTGTTTGCGTACCGGGAGATTCCGCATGAACAAACCGGTTTCTCTCCATTCGAGTTAGTGTTTGGTGCTCCGCCAAGAGGTCCAATGGGACTTATTAAAGACTTACTACTCGACTCTGAGATGACTCAGGACACACAGTCATCTTATGAATACGTGATTAAGTTATGTAAACAAATTATAGAGGCTTGTCAAATGGCTACAGCTTCATCAGAGGCTGCAAAAGATAAAGCCAGACAATTCCAAAATAAAAAAAGACGACTACGGCAGTTATTTCCTGGTGACGAAGCTTTCGTGCTACTTCCACGAAAGGATAATAAATTGTTAATCGCTTGGAATGGTCCTTATAAGATAATAGACAGAATTTCTGACGTCGACTATATCTTAGACATAAAGGGTCAGAAAAAAATTTACCATATAAACATGTTGAAAGAATTCTTTACTCGTCCACTACATCTACAATCTATTTTTCACGACCTAGACGAGAAAGCAATTGATTCTTATCAATATTCTAGTCTTTCTGTGATTCAGGAGGAGGAATCATCTTTCCATGAGGTTAAAATGTCTTTTCCTATTCCGGAATTACAATCTTCCGAATCTTGGAGGGATGTTAATATTTCATTTTCACTTACTTCACAGGAAAATGAATCTATTACTAAACTTTTAGAGACTTACTCTGATGTTCTGACAGATATACCAGGTCGGACTTCAATAATCTCGCATGACATTATACTTAAGGACAGTACACCAATAAGACTCCGTCATTATTCAGTACCTATTCATTTTCAAGAGAAAACATCTCAAGAACTTAAACAGATGTTAGAATTAGGAATTATCGAACATAGTAACTCCCCATTCGCTTCACCTCTAGTTATTGTGAGGAAAAAGGATAATAATATACGACTATGTGTAGACTATAGGAAACTTAACGCTCAAACTATACCAGACAGCGAACCTCATCCGCTTATTGACGAGCTGCTTACTCGTCTTTCGTCAGCAAAATATTTCACGAAAATTGACTTAACTAAGGGATATTGGCAGATTCCCTTGACTGAGCAAGCAAAATACTACAATGCATTTTCGACTCCACCAGGTCTATACCAGTGGAATGTCATGCCTTATGGGCTAATGAACGCTCCTGCCACGTTCATTCGCATGATGCGAAACATTTTATGTTGCAGATCAGACATCATCACGTATATCGATGATATTTGTCTGTTCAGTTTGTCTTTTTATGAACATTTCATGGGTTTAAGTTCATTATTAGATATTTTAAGAACTAATAACTTAACTGCCAGACCAACTAAAATGCAAATAGGGTGTCATGAAATAACACTTCTAGGACATATCATAGGATCTGGACAGATACAAACTATTCCTGAAAATGTTTCGAAGATTTTAAAGCTTTCAGTTCCACAAACAAAAAAACAAGTTAGGAACTTACTGGGTCTGGCCCAGCATTATTGATAAGGGTGGATTTAGGCTAAATGATAATGGTGCGCCACAATGCCAGGTACGTTAGCTCCGTATAAGATTGACGACCACTTGCCACCCCTATCGACACCTGGTATTAAAGTGCAAGATGTAGGTGTCTTCTCTGATTTTAGGATGTTGCTGTGTATGTGGTAGTAGAACAGTTCACAGAGTATAACACAGGCAACATGATGTGTAGAGTCATAGAAATGGTAACTTCGTTGTATAATTTTTTTCCATTTATTGCACGCCACAAAACAGTCAGGATATTTATATCATCAACATAGTTCAACGAGTTCAGCATTCAAAATCATAGAGTTCTAGTTCGTGAAGCTGTATAAATAATATATATATATAAATTCTGCAACAGTGTCAGCTGCAGATCATCACTGTTCATAGACAATAATAAATATTCCCTTTCTGATGCTAGCAGATCAGATGTATACAATCAGTCCGTTTACTGTCTGCACGTGAATAGCATACATGGATTACAGGTCAGCTCGACCTTTATAATGTTTCTAAGTCTAACCATCTGACTTGGACGTGATCTCTGATATAACGAATCCTGGAACACAGACAATAGTCTTGTTGGTCTAGAGCGACCCATATATATATAACTAGTTCAGGTATAAAGATACCGGTGACTTAATCCTAGTCAAAGTACCTCTCCATTTTGAATCACACAGGCGAGCAAAAAAGGCGACAAAATGACGAACCTCTAGATGATAGCATAAAGTTCGATACAAGAGGAATTACCTTATTTCGGAAAATCAACCATGAACATATGCCTCCAGGCAGGCTTGCATAATACTAGGAAATAGTCTAGTTAGCTAACTAACTCACAAAGACAATGTATTTCCCTCAGAAAATCACAAGACGCAGGTCGCGTCTGCTCGCGACTTAGACCATTTCTAAACTCCCCGAGCTGGCCGGAACAACAAACGAAAACCAAGTCGAGACATGCGCAGAACGACAATCTCTGAGTCGCCGTTCACAATAAGACGATTCTAAGAACATTCGAGATAAAAGTCTTACACAGTCGCGCCTTTTATGGTCATGAAAAGAAGCGTTAAGAAAGGTTTCAGGCATCTACAACAGTTGACTGATACTACCAAATAAGGAGATATGGTCACGCTTCGTTCAAGAAATTAGAGACCGAACGTGTCTCTATACAAGAGAAGGTAAACTCCTAAAAAATTGTAGTCTCGATAACTCGGATTATGTCCCTTTGACTGTAAATAACATAATACACACTTCAGTCAAAAAATGATCATACATACGAAAAATGATCATACAAAGGCTTTGAAAAAAGTAATTATTTGTGCGTAACAATTATAGTAGGTTTATTCCCAACTTGTCATCTCTTACGGCTGTCTTGTCTTCGTTATTGAAGAAAGATATGCCAACAAAAATAAAGAGGACAACTAACTGCGACACGACTTTTAATAAAATTTTATCGTTTTTCTCAAGGCCACCTATTCTAAGGTTGCCAGATATTTAAAAAATTTTATACTCCGAACAGATGCGAGCAACTGCGGATTGGGAGGTACTCTGTTACAAGAACATGACGGCGTACTTCACCCATCTCTCTATATATCGAGGAAACTTACCGAGACCGAACGTCAATATGCAGTTATAGACAAAGAACTCCTCGGCGTCATCTGGGCCATACAAAAGTTAGAGAAATTCCTACTCGGATCACCATTTGTTATTCAGACTGACGCGAAAGCTGTAGCTTCACTAAAAAAAGCTAACCATAAGAACGTCAAGCTTGCGCGATATTCCATATTATTACAGCCGTATAATTTCACTATCGAGGCCATCCCAGGCCATGAGAACGTCGTTGCTGATACGTTATCACGCAATCCAGTGTCACCAAACGATGCAAAAGAATAATTCAATGAACTCAAGAGAAACGGAAATTTACTGAATTCTATTCAATCGACTACAATGTCACAACGGATAATGAAAAACACTTCGAGTCGGTCATATACGAAAATGATTTCTTTAAACACTTTCGAAGTCAACGAATTGACAGTTTCCAGGTCAAATAATGTATCAAAGAAAAAAGAAAAATTCTACATATGTTCTACAATGTTGTCATTCCGTTACATATAAACACATTACATTAGCGACTTTGTTGGAATGTTCACGGACTTTGGTTAGTGTCCTGACATAACACAAGCGACTTAAACATTATTCGATTACAAGTACAATTCGAGAACATTGTTCATTCAAATTTCAAGATGAAAATATGATCGAAACGACTTACAGAGGTATTTTCAACTACTTTCGTCGGAAATAAGGATCAAATAGGACTACATGAATTATGGTTTATGGAACATTTCAAAATAAGGACAGCGTATTCCTTGTAATTGACATTATTGATTTCAAGGACTTATAATAGTGAAATAAACTGAACAGAAACAACATTTATACGTATAGTATCACACACTTAGATAATATTGCAATTTTAATTTATCTATGGTGTATTATATGCATTGATGAACTTACGTTAGTATATTATTAATAATATATATAATGGTAAATATTACACTTTAATAATGATAGATTAATTTAATTACATCTACGTACATATTCTTTCTTTACGCACACAGATGTTACTCTATTCGATTAACTTACTATTACTTTCTTTTCATACATTCTTAACTTTCCTTATTTTTTCTGTTAGTTCCTTACTTTCTTTAGCTATAAAGCTATACTTACGTTCTATAATACCTTTCACACACTACATTTAGTTAATCTTATAGTTTATTAGTTTAGATTATAATATTCATTAATATTGATGGTTATTTCACACTCTTAAGATATTATTTTAGTTAGAGACATAATTATTTAGCTGTTAGTCGACACTCTGACATTTGACATCTTTATTTCTTAACTGGACATAATTTTGTGGTTGTTGACATGAACTCAAGTTGACTACACCCTTTGACGATATTACGTGATACGTCGGTCGATAATCTCGTAAATTTTTACTTTTTCTTAAAAATAATTATGAGAAGAAAAAAAAAATCTATGAGATAGATTTTTTAAAAACCCCGTCGGCCAGGGGAATGTTACGAGAGGATTTAAGATTGTACCCATTAGGGTAGTGAGCTCTATATTTAAAGTTGCGCATTTTGGTTTTTAAGACGCTATTAATTTATATTATGTTTTCGCGGATTCTTGGTTTTGAACGCGAAAGGGTATAGGTTGCTTAGTTTTAGGATGACGTGTCACGTTGATAAGCTACGACGTGACGACCTTGTAATTGTACCCCTTTTGTAGTGACCGTGGTCCTTGACGGACGCGTTTTGTTGGAAGTCTCCCATGATGGTGATAATTATATAAAGGAACTTATTATATGGCACTAGGGGCTACCTATTATTATTAGATACGATTTACGTCTCAGTTACTGAAGTGGAATATACTTCAATTGGATAGAATGTATCGGGAGCAAGTTGTTATGAATAAGTATCCAGAATTCATATTGATCGCCTAAGTCAAATTATTCGTTACCGGATTATGGAATCACGTGTAAATAATCTGACGGTAGGACGACTACAATGAGGTAAACTCAGGAGACGTTTTGTAGAATGTATTTGCTTGATTGATCATGAACTGTTTTAACTGAACTTGTATGCCGTTAATAAATGTAACCTGTGGACTCTCAACTTAGCGGACTTTGTCAAGTGAAATTGCTCTATTGAATATTATCACTGTTGGCCCATGCATTCGTTGTTTACATCTTAGCACGATCTCGCTCTACACTAAGAATAGTCATCACATGACCCGAGCAAATGTATTTCAATGATAAACAAGCCTAAAGCAGGAACCTAGCCTCAAAAGTATATTTGTTACCGAAGTCAAATGCTAACCGAAACCTACCATGAAACCTGAACAAAATACGGTAACATCTTCCATTCCTTCCTAAATTCGACTTTGTTAACTGAGGCTAAATCCATAATTTGTTCTTTGTTTTGTAAAGGAGCAGGGTAACTGTATGCCGAAAAACACATAGCAATGGGAAATACAGACATATATGTAAAGGATAAAAATACATGAAGAGACACATTGAATGGGTTGCACGGAACAGGAAGGTTTGGAATGAATTCGTTCAAAGCTTTTTGCTGAAGGGTATAATTAATTCATTTAAGGTCAATTTTTTTTTAAAGGTGTTTGCTACTTTTCTTTGTAGCACGCATCTTTCAACCATCTACCATATACATGGAGCTGTTGGTTATATCAGGACGCATTTCATTTAGTGTAATATGCTTTTGTTTGTATTTATTTTATACTATATTATCTCTAGTAGGATTTTTTTTATACTTTTGTTGTTATAGTTCAATGTGGTTTTATTATCCAAAATGTGATATTATATAAACTGGTACGTTTTTATTTTTCACTGGAGGGTTTTTGGTCAATCAGTATTTATCTGGGTTGAGTCTTTCACCAATGTAGACTACTAGCTCGCATCATTATTTATTTATTTTTTATATGTTAGCTTTTGTTTTTGTAATAGTGTTTTATTAACCGGGGCCCGAAAGGGGAGCAAAGAATAGTAACACCGCACCCTACCACGCATGTCGTAAAAGGCGACTAAGGAGGGTATGGGCATGGGGCTGTTTACCCCATCCCGTAAAAACTTCGCACAGTGGGCTGATCACCTGCTTGCCAACCAATCTGATTACGAAAACAATGATAGATTGTTTGGTCTGTTTTTGTTCCACAAAGACGCCACTAGGCGTGGTGGAAACAGCGATAGATTGATCAATTTGTTGTTGCCCTAAGACGCCACTAGGCGTACTGGCCACATACTGCTTTGCCGGTTGATGGCTAAGGATGGAAGAAGAAGATGTGTAGACTATAGGAAACTTAACGCTCAAACTATACCAGACAGCGAACCTCATCCGCTTATTGACGAGCTGCTTACTCGTCTTTCGTCAGCAAAATATTTCACGAAAATTGACTTAACTAAGGGATATTGGCAGATTCCCTTGAATGAGCAAGCAAAATACTACAATGCATTTTCGACTCCACCAGGTCTATACCAGTGGAATGTCATGCCTTATGGGCTAATGAACGCTCCTGCCACGTTCATTCGCATGATGCGAAACATTTTATGTTGCAGATCAGACATCATCACGTATATCGATGATATTTGTCTGTTCAGTTTGTCTTTTTATGAACATTTCATGGGTTTAAGTTCATTATTAGATATTTTAAGAACTAATAACTTAACTGCCAGACCAACTAAAATGCAAATAGGGTGTCATGAAATAACACTTCTAGGACATATCATAGGATCTGGACAGATACAAACTATTCCTGAAAATGTTTCGAAGATTTTAAAGCTTTCAGTTCCACAAACAAAAAAACAAGTTAGGAACTTACTGGGTCTGGCCCAGCATTATTGATAAGGGTGGATTTAGGCTAAATGATAATGGTGCGCCACAATGCCAGGTACGTTAGCTCCGTATAAGATTGACGACCACTTGCCACCCCTATCGACACCTGGTATTAAAGTGCAAGATGTAGGTGTCTTCTCTGATTTTAGGATGTTGCTGTGTATGTGGTAGTAGAACAGTTCACAGAGTATAACACAGGCAACATGATGTGTAGAGTCATAGAAATGGTAACTTCGTTGTATAATTTTTTTTCCATTTATTGCACGCCACAAAACAGTCAGGATATTTATATCATCAACATAGTTCAACGAGTTCAGCATTCAAAATCATAGAGTTCTAGTTCGTGAAGCTGTATAAATAATATATATATAAATTCTGCAACAGTGTCAGCTGCAGATCATCACTGTTCATAGACAATAATAAATATTCCCTTTCTGATGCTAGCAGATCAGATGTATACAATCAGTCCGTTTACTGTCTGCACGTGAATAGCATACATGGATTACAGGTCAGCTCGACCTTTATAATGTTTCTAAGTCTAACCATCTGACTTGGACGTGATCTCTGATATAACGAATCCTGGAACACAGACAATAGTCTTGTTGGTCTAGAGCGACCCATATATATATATAACTAGTTCAGGTATAAAGATACCGGTGACTTAATCCTAGTCAAAGTACCTCTCCATTTTGAATCACACAGGCGAGCAAAAAAGGCGACAAAATGACGAACCTCTAGATGATAGCATAAAGTTCGATACAAGAGGAATTACCTTATTTCGGAAAATCAACCATGAACATATGCCTCCAGGCAGGCTTGCATAATACTAGGAAATAGTCTAGTTAGCTAACTAACTCACACAGACAATGTATTTCCCTCAGAAAATCACAAGACGCAGGTCGCGTCTGCTCGCGACTTAGACCATTTCTAAACTCCCCGAGCTGGCCGGAACAACAAACGAAAACCAAGTCGAGACATGCGCAGAACGACAATCTCTGAGTCGCCGTTCACAATAAGACGATTCTAAGAACATTCGAGATAAAAGTCTTACACAGTCGCGCCTTTTATGGTCATGAAAAGAAGCGTTAAGAAAGGTTTCAGGCATCTACAACAGTTGACTGATACTACCAAATAAGGAGATATGGTCACGCTTCGTTCAAGAAATTAGAGACCGAACGTGTCTCTATACAAGAGAAGGTAAACTCCTAAAAAATTGTAGTCTCGATAACTCGGATTATGTCCCTTTGACTGTAAATAACATAATACACACTTCAGTCAAAAAATGATCATACATACGAAAAATGATCATACAAAGGCTTTGAAAAAAGTAATTATTTGTGCGTAACATTACCGCACCCTCCCGGGAAAAAAAAAATGAAACATTTTTTTTTTAAATCCTGGAGCCGGAAAAAAATCTAGGCTCCTAACGCACGTATGATGCGCGGATATATACCTAACAAATTAGCTCAACGCATGGAGCGACACTGAGATCATATCTCAGCTCCTTAGAGAAAAAAAATTTATCTAAGTATACGCTTATATATTCCAGGAAGGTGCCACCAACACACGCCACAATGATGGCAACATCATAATGAAAATCAAATTATTCTCATACCAATATATGAAATTAAATATATTATTATGATATCATATAATGTGTTGTGCAAACAGCGGTGTAACATATTAATATACCGCACTATTTTATTACATTATATAAAGCAACAGTAATTAATAAGTAATACATGTGTTGATCTTCGTTGACATAAAACATTCAATAGAAGAAGATGTGGACATCATCCGCTCCCAATCTAGGACAGGACTTGATATACTCAAAGTTCCACAATGGACACAATCTCGCATCTTCAATGATGTGCTGCGAAAATATCAATAACACAAATCTTAAAGACAACTGGTAAATCTCTCAATACAATTATGCAAATATATTGTTTAAATGTGGCCGAGTGATCTTTTGGCCCGTATATCACTAACTAAGCCTTCTTAGATAATTACATGGTACAATGTTATAAATTCCCCTCAAAAAAAGTGAGAAAAAAAAATCTACTAACATGTCATTACAACATTGGACTGTATATCAGGAAATATATATATATGACAGAAGAATCATGCGGAATCGTGTGGGCATCTGGACAGAATGTCTGCCATCACATTATCCGAACCACGGATAGCTCGAACCGAGAAATGAAATGGTTGAAGAGCTATGGCATAACGAGTGGACCTCGAGCTCTTCAAGTTTTTGCTCTGAATAGCAGTAAGCGCTTTCTGGTCGGTTTCCACAATGAAATGTGCGCCTAGAAGAAATCTTTGTAACTTCAGAATAGACCATACCATAGCCAATAACTCACGGTCTAAAACCGAGTAATTCTTTTCTGCAGCATTTAATTTCCTAGAGATATACATCACCGGATGCAGAGTATCAGAATACTCCTGCATTAGTGCCGCCCCAATCCCAGTTGACGAGGCGTCACTTCGAAGAACAAAAGTCTTCTCAATAGTAGGTAACCTAAGAATAGGTGGAGATGAAAATAGGGCTTTAACCTGGTCCAATGAGGATTGACATTCTTTAGACCAGCGGATCAGATTAGGCGACCCTTTCTTCAATAAAGTAGAAAGCGGTGCCATAATGGAGGACAGATTCGGAATGAATCGTCCGTAGAATTGGATCAAACCTAATAGACTCCTTACTTGTTTCTTCGTCTTAGGGACCGAAATGTTAAGTATTTTTGAAACATTGTGGTCCTCTGTCTTTAAAAGACCATGACCAACACGATGACCTAGGAAAGAAATCTCACTAAATCCTATAAAGGCTTTAGAGGGTTTTGCAGTCAAGTTATACTCGCGAAGAGTGGACAGTAATTCGTATAAACCCAAATAGTGATCTTCCCAGGAATCACTGAATAGACAGATATCATCTAGGTATGCTATGACATCTGTACGATATGCGAGAATTCGCCGCATCATGCGTACGAATGTAGCAGGGGCGTTCATAAGACCAAAAGGCATGAAATTCCATTGGAATAAACCCCTAGGTGTAGAAAAAGCTGTAAAAGGTTTGGCACGTTCGGTTAGAGGAACTTGCCAATAACCTTTAGACAAATCTAGTTTGGTAAAGAATCTAGAATTAGAAAGTTTATTGAGTAGTTCTTCTAATGAAGGCATAGGTTCAGCGTCGAACTTCGTAACTTGGTTCAATTTGCGATAATCTACGCAAATGCGAATGTTATTATCCTTCTTTCGAACAATAACCATAGACGAAGAGTATGCTGAAGTGGATGGTTCAATGATTTCCAAACGTATCATTTCATCCAATTCTTTTTCTACTTGAGACTGGAAATGGATAGGTATTGGATAAGGTCTGACTCTGATAGGATTATGATCAGTAAGCACAATGTCATGTTCAATGACATGTGTGTGTCCCGGGATGTCTGTAAGAACATCCTGAAATGTTTGCAACATCGAAGAAACTTGTCGATGTTCCTCAGCGGAAAGATTTGGAGAAACGGTCACGTTTTTCCAAGATTCCGTAGAATAAAGTGGGACCATAGAAAGAGGAAGATTGACATCAGAAAAAGTAGTTTCCTCATCCTGTATAACTGACAGAGATGAGTACTGACCATGAGGTACTTGAGAATTGTCCGTTGCCTGGAAAATAGGCTGCAAATAGTCTGGTCTTTCATGAAATTCCGTGAGCATATTTATGTGGAAAGTTTTATGCTTTCCATCAATATCGACAACATAGTCGACATCAGAAATTTTGGAGACTATTGCATATGGACCTTTCCATGCAATTAGAAGTCTGTTCTCCCTTGAAGGAAGTAGAACGAGAGCTTTGTCACCTGGACAAAGTTGTCGTAGACATCTATTCTTATTTGCAAACTGCCTTGCCTTTTCTTTAGCAAATTCGGAAGACGAAGTTGCTAGTTTGCATGCCTCGATGATCTTTTGCCTAAGAGCAATGACGTACTCATAAGAAGATTGAGTTTCATCGCTAATATTATCGGCAGTGATTAGATCGTGAAGTAAAGACATAGGGCCGCGCGGTTGCGCGCCAAAGACAAGTTCAAAAGGGGAAAACCCCGTATGTTCATTGGGGACCTCTCTATACGCAAAGAGAGCCGCGGGTAAGACCCTGTCCCAATCCTGAGGATGATCCTCAGTTATTTTACCAAGTAAAGTTTTCAGAGTCCTATTTAAACGTTCGACTAACCCATTAGACATTGGGTGATAGATACTGCTGAGAGACCTTTTAATGTGTAGCATAGACATTACCTGTGACATAGTGTCTGATATAAGTTGAGTGCCATGGTCTGACAATATTTCTCCGGGAAAACCCAAGCGAGAAAATATCAGCCAAAGAGCGTCTGCGATGTCAGCAGTTGAGATGCTCTTGAGAGGTATTGCCTCTGGCCAACGTGTGCACATATCGACACATGTAAGGATAAATTGATGTCCTCTAGCCGACTTAATTCTAAAAGGACCGATAATATCTATTGCCATTTTTTGAAAAGGGCGAATAGGAATGTCAGCAGCCTGGATAGGCGCAGCATGTCGTGGTCCTTTAGATTTGACCTCCTGACATACTTTGCAAGAGCGACAGTACATTCGTATGTCCTTGTTCACAAATGGCCAAAAGAAAGCCGCAAGAACTCTCGACTTTGTACGGGAAAAACCCATATGTCCAGCACATTGCGAGTCATGAGCATGTTGCAATATTTGCAATCTCATGCTCTTAGGCACAAGAATTTGTGAATGAGTGGACGTAGTCGAGTCTTGTACCATACGTACAAGTACGCCGTTCTTCATAGAAATCCAAGATTTTCTATTTGTATTTTGATTAGGATCACCTTTTTTTGCTAGAATGAAGAATTTTTGTAAAGAAGGATCTTCTTCTTGCAATTTGATAAATGAGTCACGTGTAATAGTCAAGTGACTATCTTGGTCATTTACTTCATCATTATTAGTTAATGAAGTTTGAGGTGGATCCAGAGCATGTGCTCTTGTGACCACCGCATTGGTAGCTTCAATGTTTTGCTCTTCCCAAACAGCAATCTGCTGTGGGGTACATTCCCTAACTCCGTGAATACGACCAATAATGAGGTCCGCAATAGGGTTTGGAAGTAGACACGCGTGGACCTCTCCCGTGAAGAAAGGAGTAGCAATGTGTATTATAGCAGTAGGATACTTTTCCAACGTGCCACCAAATGTGACACATTTGATGACCTTTCCTGTAGCACAGGATGGATCTACAAGAGATTGCCTAACCCCGACAGTAGTACATCCAGAGTCAAACAACACTGAGACTGGATTACTATTTACAAGCCCCTTATGTAATATAAGAGAACCTCTCCCATCATGAGCAACATTAGCAGGAAGAGCGGGCAAAGGATGACCACAGCTTAAAGTAGTAACGGTCTTCGGGTCAAATAAAGTACTGCATTGGATACATTTATTTGCCCTACCAAAATCAAAAGATGAGCATCCGATGGCATTATGGTCTTTATTATCATTAACCTGTTTATCTACTCCCTGAGATTCTTGTTGAACAGAGTTTGTCTGTTGATATTTTTTTCTCTTATGTTGCGATCTACCGCGACCATTATTGCCTCTGCAATTATCATTAAAGTCCCTACTGTAATTTTTATCCTGGTTTGAGTTCCAGTTTCCATAACTGTCATTACTATCTCTATACTGTTGAGAACCTCTATTATCCTGGTATTGAGGTCTCTGAGAAAAATATTTTCCTCTATACCGATTACCTTTGTGAAAATTTCTAAAGTTAACCGGAGTAGAATAACGTGTAGTATTAGGATGTCTCCACTTCTGGGAAGAAGAATCACCCTGGAATTGATTACTATGATTCTGGGCATAATTACGGTTACTCTTTTTATTGAAATTTTGCTGGCTACCCTGAAATTTACGCATAAAATTTGGGCCATAAGGTGCTGCCGAAGCAACTGGCAGACCTTCTTTTACTTTAGAGTTGCTAATGGTTATGTGAGGATGCGCAGTAACATACTGGCTACAGTATTCTTCCATTTCTTTTATGTTTTTAGGCTTACGCTCATGAAGAAAAGAAAGAAAGGATTCATTAACAGAAGACATAACCTTGTCTCTAAGTAGTAAGTCCGTAAGAGCTTCAAATGTACTCTCTGTCTTAGACAACTCAACCCATCGTAAAAAAGTAAGACGGATGCCTGAGATGAATTCAGAGAATTCAACTCCAGTTTCTGGTAACATGTTTTTAAATTTAAGACGATATCCGTCCTCGTTAAGTTGGTACTTCTTTAACAATGCCGCCCTGACAACCTCATAGTTGTTTTTGTCAGGCACATCTACCATACCCAATAAAGTCAAAGCATCACCTCTAAGTATCTTGGACAGATGATAAACATATAATGTTTTATCTATATTATGCACCTTACATGCACTTTCAAATCTATCTAGATAAAATGTTATATCATCAATTGAAGCATTGAATGCTGGTAAATTAAGCTTGAAATCAACAGCATTAGACTTATTAGCAGATGATACCTTATTAGCATCATTAGCATTACTAGATAACTTCAACTTTTCTAACTCCAAAGCTAAGAGTTTTTCTTCATGCTCCATTTTTGCTTTTCTCTCATCAGCTTCTCTTTGTAACCTTCTTTCTTCAGCCTCAGCCTGTAACTTTCTTTCTTCAGCCTCAGCCTGTTTTTCTAATCTTTTATTTTCAGCCTCTATTTCAAGTCTCTTAATTTCAGCTTCTTTTTCAAGTCTCTTATTTTCAGCTTCTTTTTCAAGTCTCTTATTTTCAGCTTCTTTTTCAAGTCTCTTATTTTCAGCTTCTTTTTCAAGTCTCTTATTTTCAACCTCAGCCTGAAGTCTCTTCTCCTGTGATTCTGCTTCTCTTTTTTGTTTTTCCATTTCCATTTGTAATCTCTTTTCATCTACCTGCATCTGCAGTTTAAAATTTTCAGCATCTATTCTCTTTTGTTCAGTTAGTTCTTTCATTTTCTTTTCCTCCGACTTCAATGCCTTGGCATATTGAACAGTCGCAAATTCTTCTAATTTATCACCTGTCTTCCCAAGGGCTTTACCCTGCTCAATAAAGTACTCAAATGTAGACATGATGTCTAAAATGTGAGTACAGAACCTGAAATAATTAATTATCTTATTTCAATCTTAATAGCAACCAGACTTAATAAAGTGCTTGTGTAATCAATATGTTTACTCCAATCTCTGTGGGCAACAAGACTTGACACCAACTTGTATTATCAAATGTATAATAATATCACAAGTCACCTCTTAATTATCAGTGCACTACACAAATCAGTGCATAACCATCAGTTATTTATCATAACTGCACTACAATAGTGCATAAGCAAAAACCACCAGTTAGTTATGATAAGTGCACTATAGATCAATAGTGCATGAGCATATATGTAACAATAGTGAAGCTAACTATGCAAGAACTATGCAAACAATAACAAGACAATGTAAACAAT
The DNA here is from genome assembly GCA_024509875.1 of Oreohelix idahoensis. Lineage (NCBI taxonomy): Eukaryota > Metazoa > Mollusca > Gastropoda > Stylommatophora > Oreohelicidae > Oreohelix > Oreohelix idahoensis. Next base: position 237,317 of record JAMPIV010005862.1, on the reverse strand, counting down.
AACAAAGGTCACCAACAATGTAAACAATAACAAAGATCAAAGTCAAATGTAAACAACAACAAAGATCAAAGTCAATGTAAACAACAACAAAGATCAGAGTCAATGTAAACAATAACAAAGATCAAACAATATGAAAACATTCGCATAAGTCAAATAAATAAACAGCGAAACTAAAAGAAATGTGATGACAAAATGCGAAGATATGACAAACAAATGACGCTACAGTGTATACACAAAAATATACTTAAAGAACTAAATAATAGATAGGGGAGACCTACAAATACAAACAATCGAAATCGAAACTAAAAAAACACAAAGAAAGAGATAAAAGAAAAAGAAAAAAAAAATACAAGAAACAAAAATAAAGCACAACTCGTCACAACTAAACAGATATAGCAACGATTGTCGCTAGCAAATTTCACAGTAGGAAATTCGCACAGTCCCTAACGAAAACGCTAACAGTAGAACCTCTGTGACGTGGTATCTTCTACTGAAAGACACCGCCCAACCGAGAAAACCCGCTGAATATAAACATATAAATATACAAATACAAATAACATATAACATATAACAAACAGCAAAAAGTGTGAAAGAATTTAGAAGGCTCAGCTAGAACATAAGGGCACAGTTCACAAACAAAACAGGCCACTTAATTTCTATATGTCCCAAACGTCAGCACGGTGCAGAACAGGATGTCGTCAGCATTCTGAGGATAAAGATCCAACGTTGATTAACATCTGCTCCCATAGACAGCCATGACGAGGGAAATGAGCTTCTGACAGGAAACAGCTTCTGAACTTGACCTTCTGAATCTGCAACAGTACCTCTCAGACCGGAACAGTTGTTACGGCACTTGTCCTTCTTCTTAACAGATCAGGAAATCCATTCGCTCGGTACTTGTCCTTCTAGTTGTAGACAAACTTCAATACTGCCGAGCAGCGCTGGGTAGTTTCAAAATATCAACAACTGTCAGTAATGCCGGGTACTTTCAACAAAATTTCATCGAAGGTGATGAATAGAAACTGCAACGTTGTCTTGTAGTCTGCTGATGATGTCTGGGTTTGTTGACCCCCTTGATAGCTGGTATCAGAGTAAACCAACATATGGCCACCAAAAATGATAAGGGTGGATTTAGGCTAAATGATAATGGTGCGCCACAATGCCAGGTACGTTAGCTCCGTATAAGATTGACGACCACTTGCCACCCCTATCGACACCTGGTATTAAAGTGCAAGATGTAGGTGTCTTCTCTGATTTTAGGATGTTGCTGTGTATGTGGTAGTAGAACAGTTCACAGAGTATAACACAGGCAACATGATGTGTAGAGTCATAGAAATGGTAACTTCGTTGTATAATTTTTTTCCATTTATTGCACGCCACAAAACAGTCAGGATATTTATATCATCAACATAGTTCAACGAGTTCAGCATTCAAAATCATAGAGTTCTAGTTCGTGAAGCTGTATAAATAATATATATATAAATTCTGCAACAGTGTCAGCTGCAGATCATCACTGTTCATAGACAATAATAAATATTCCCTTTCTGATGCTAGCAGATCAGATGTATACAATCAGTCCGTTTACTGTCTGCACGTGAATAGCATACATGGATTACAGGTCAGCTCGACCTTTATAATGTTTCTAAGTCTAACCATCTGACTTGGACGTGATCTCTGATATAACGAATCCTGGAACACAGACAATAGTCTTGTTGGTCTAGAGCAACCCATATATATATAACTAGTTCAGGTATAAAGATACCGGTGACTTAATCCTAGTCAAAGTACCTCTCCATTTTGAATCACACAGGCGAGCAAAAAAGGCGACAAAATGACGAACCTCTAGATGATAGCATAAAGTTCGATACAAGAGGAATTACCTTATTTCGGAAAATCAACCATGAACATATGCCTCCAGGCAGGCTTGCATAATACTAGGAAATAGTCTAGTTAGCTAACTAACTCACAAAGACAATGTATTTCCCTCAGAAAATCACAAGACGCAAGTCGCGTCTGCTCGCGACTTAGACCATTTCTAAACTCCCCGAGCTGGCCGGAACAACAAACGAAAACCAAGTCGAGACATGCGCAGAACGACAATCTCTGAGTCGCCGTTCACAATAAGACGATTCTAAGAACATTCGAGATAAAAGTCTTACACAGTCGCGCCTTTTATGGTCATGAAAAGAAGCGTTAAGAAAGGTTTCAGGCATCTACAACAGTTGACTGATACTACCAAATAAGGAGATATGGTCACGCTTCGTTCAAGAAATTAGAGACCGAACGTGTCTCTATACAAGAGAAGGTAAACTCCTAAAAAATTGTAGTCTCGATAACTCGGATTATGTCCCTTTGACTGTAAATAACATAATACACACTTCAGTCAAAAAATGATCATACATACGAAAAATGATCATACAAAGGCTTTGAAAAAAGTAATTATTTGTGCGTAACAATTATAGTAGGTTTATTCCCAACTTGTCATCTCTTACGGCTGTCTTGTCTTCGTTATTGAAGAAAGATATGCCAACAAAAATAAAGAGGACAACTAACTGCGACACGACTTTTAAGAAAATTTTATCGTTTTTCTCAAGGCCACCTATTCTAAGGTTGCCAGATATTTAAAAAATTTTATACTCCGAACAGATGCGAGCAACTGCGGATTGGGAGGTACTCTGTTACAAGAACATGACGGCGTACTTCACCCATCTCTCTATATATCGAGGAAACTTACCGAGACCGAACGTCAATATGCAGTTATAGACAAAGAATTCCTCGGCGTCATCTGGGCCATACAAAAGTTAGAGAAATTCCTACTCGGATCACCATTTGTTATTCAGACTGACGCGAAAGCTGTAGCTTCACTAAAAAAAGCTAACCATAAGAACGTCAAGCTTGCGCGATATTCCATATTATTACAGCCGTATAATTTCACTATCGAGGCCATCCCAGGCCATGAGAACGTCGTTGCTGATACGTTATCACGCAATCCAGTGTCACCAAACGATGCAAAAGAATAATTCAATGAACTCAAGAGAAACGGAAATTTACTGAATTCTATTCAATCGACTACAATGTCACAACGGATAATGAACAAACACTTCGAGTCGGTCATATACGAAAATGATTTCTTTAAACACTTTCGAAGTCAACGAATTGACAGTTTCCAGGTCAAATAATGTATCAAAGAAAAAAGAAAAATTCTACATATGTTCTACAATGTTGTCATTCCGTTACATATAAACACATTACATTAGCGACTTTGTTGGAATGTTCACGGACTTTGGTTAGTGTCCTGACATAACACAAGCGACTTAAACATTATTCGATTACAAGTACAATTCGAGAACATTGTTCATTCAAATTTCAAGATGAAAATATGATCGAAACGACTTACAGAGGTATTTTCAACTACTTTCGTCGGAAATAAGGATCAAATAGGACTACATGAATTATGGTTTATGGAACATTTCAAAATAAGGACAGCGTATTCCTTGTAATTGACATTATTGATTTCAAGGACTTATAATAGTGAAATAAACTGAACAGAAACAACATTTATACGTATAGTATCACACACTTAGATAATATTGCAATTTTAATTTATCTATGGTGTATTATATGCATTGATGAACTTACGTTAGTATATTATTAATAATATATATATAATGGTAAATATTACACTTTAATAATGATAGATTAATTTAATTAACATATTCTTTCTTTACATCTACGTACATATTCTTTCTTTACGCACACAGATGTTACTCTATTCGATTAACTTACTATTACTTTTTTCTTCTATACCACGTTTCTTTCACACCTTTTTATACATTCTTAACTTTCCTTATTTTTCTCTGTTAGTTCCTTACTTTCTTTAGCTATAAAGCTTTACTTACGTTCTATAATACTTTCACACACATTCATTTAGTTTTCCTTATTTTTTCTGTTAGTTCCTTACTTTCTTTAGCTATAAAGCTTACTTACGTTCTATAATACCTTTCATACATTTAGTTAATCTTATAGTTTATTAGTTTAGATTATAATATTCATTAATATTGATGGTTATTTCACACTCTTAAGATATTATTTTAGTTAGAGACATAATTATTTAGCTGTTAGTCGACACTCTGACATTTGACATCTTTATTTCTTAACTGGACATAATTTTGTGGTTGTTGACATGAACTCAAGTTGACTACACCCTTTGACGATATTACGTGATACGTCGGTCGATAATCTCGTAAATTTTTACTTTTTCTTAAAAATAATTATGAGAAGAAAAAAAAAAATCTATGAGATAGATTTTTTAAAAACCCCGTCGGCCAGGGGAATGTTACGAGAGGATTTAAGATTGTACCCATTAGGGTAGTGAGCTCTATATTTAAAGTTGCGCATTTTGGTTTTTAAGACGCTATTAATTTATATTATGTTTTCGCGGATTCTTGGTTTTGAACGCGAAAGGGTATAGGTTGCTTAGTTTTAGGATGACGTGTCACGTTGATAAGCTACGACGTGACGACCTTGTAATTGTACCCCTTTTGTAGTGACCGTGGTCCTTGACGGACGCGTTTTGTTGGAAGTCTCCCATGATGATGATAATTATATAAAGGAACTTATTATATGGCACTAGGGGCTACCTATTATTATTAGATACGATTTACGTCTCAGTTACTGAAGTGGAATAAACTTCAATTGGATAGAATGTATCGGGAGCAAGTTGTTATGAATAAGTATCCAGAATTCATATTGATCGCCTAAGTCAAATTATTCGTTACCGGATTATGGAATCACGTGTAAATAATCTGACGGTAGGACGACTACAATGAGGTAAACTCAGGAGACGTTTTGTAGAATGTATTTGCTTGATTGATCATGAACTGTTTTAACTGAACTTGTATGCCGTTAATAAATGTAACCTGTGGACTCTCAACTTAGCGGACTTTGTCAAGTGAAATTACTCTATTGAATATTATCACTGTTGGCCCATGCATTCGTTGTTTACATCTTAGCACGATCTCGCTCTACACTAAGAATAGTCATCACATGACCCGAGCAAATGTATTTCAATGATAAACAAGCCTAAAGCAGGAACCTAGCCTCAAAAATATATTTGTTTCCGAAGTCAAATGCTAACCGAAACCTACCATGAAACCTGAACAAAATACGGTAACATCTTCCATTCCTTCCTAAATTCGACTTTGTTAACTGAGGCTAAATCCATAATTTGTTCTTTGTTTTGTAAAGGAGCAGGGTAACTGTATGCCGAAAAACACATAGCAATGGGAAATACAGACATATATGTAAAGGATAAAAATACATGAAGAGACACATTGAATGGGTTGCACGGAACAGGAAGGTTTGGAATGAATTCGTTCAAAGCTTTTTGCTGAAGGGTATAATTAATTCATTTAAGGTCCATTTTTTTTTTAAAGGTGTTTGCTACTTTTCTTTGTAGCACGCATCTTTCAACCATCTACCATATACATGGAGCTGTTGGTTATATCAGGACGCATTTCATTTAGTGTAATATGCTTTTGTTTGTATTTATTTTATACTATATTATCTCTAGTAGGATTTTTTTAATACTTTTGTTGTTATAGTTCAATGTGGTTTTATTATCCAAAATGTGATATTATATAAACTGGTACGTTTTTATTTTTCACTGGAGGGTTTTTGGTCAATCAGTATTTATCTGGGTTGAGTCTTTCACCAATGTAGACTACTAGCTCGCATCATTATTTATTTATTTTTTATATGTTAGCTTTTGTTTTTGTAATAGTGTTTTATTAACTTTTGTAATTTCTGATGGGGTCTTAGGTGCCTATGAGATTTTCTACACTCATTTCTACCTTGTGGTTACTACAGTATGTCTTAATGTTTTGCCTCTGCTGGTCATATTTTTTGCAGTCCACCAGAAAGTGTCTAATTGTGTTTGTTTCTTGACACTCTTCACATGTGGGTTCCTCTGTCATGAAATATCCAGTTTCAAGCTTGAGCCTCAGCAATTTTTTATTAATTGGTATTTTTAGTTCATCTTTTATCTGACATTTTTTGCTTGTTTTTTTTTTTCAAGATTTTATATGAGTACATTGCTTTTTTACTTTGGTCCCATGCTGTTATCCACTCTTTAGTTATTGCTTAAGCAATTAAGTTCTTAATTTCAAACTTCCCTGCCTACTTCAATTTTGTTATAGCTAGTTCTTCCCCCTTTGGCTTCTTTGTCTGCAAGCTCATTTCCTGCTATCCCCACATGTGATGTTATCCATGTTAGTGTTACACTGCATCCTATAGTGTGCAGATATGTATTGACCTGTAGTATTTCCTCCATAATATCTGGCCTGCTACATTCATTTCTGTTTCTGATAGCTAGTACTGATGAAAGGGAATCTGTGAGAATGGTTACTTTATTTGGTGGGTTTTCTGCAGCTATTTCTAAAGCTTTTAGGATTGCCACTAATTCTGCTGTAAAGATGGATGTATTACCTGTTACTTTGTATCTTTTATAAATTTTTAATTTTGGTATTGCTATTCCTGCTCCTAATTGTCCTTTTTCATCTTTTGACCCATCTGTATATATAGTTAGGCTGTTATTTATATACCGTTCTATGTGCTCTAGTGCTTTACGTTTTGCTGAGATTATGTCGTTAGATTTGCTTATGATTTTTGATAAGTGGGAGTCAATTTCTGGCACTTTTAGTTCCCATGGTGGGATCTTTGCTTTATACTGAGCACTACTGTTTATCATATTAAATAGGTTTAGGTGTTGATCCACTTCATCCATTGTTTTCCACCCTGACTGGTATCTATTATGGTTTAGTGGTATGTGGCCTATGTACTGGTTACCCCTATCAAAGGTTTTGTGTGCTGGGTGAGTTGGATCTTCTGCCACTCTTGCCCAGTAGCTGAATCTCAGCTTTGTTCTCCTTAGCTCCAGGGGTATAATGCCTAGAGCTACTTCTAATGCCTCTGCTGATGTTCCCTTAGAGGCACCTGCTATTATTGACAGTGCCTGGTTTTGGACTGTGTCTAGTTTTTTCGTATTGCTCGGGGCGTCTGATGCATAGACAACACTGGCATAGTCAAGTTTGCCCCTAATAAATGATTTATAGAAGGTTAGCATTGTCTTTTTCCAGGCTCCCCAACCACTTCCTTTCATATATCTTAGCATGTTAATAAGTCCCCTACTGTTTTGCACTAATAGGTCTATGTGTTTGTTCCAGTTTAGTTGCTCGTCTAGTACCATACCCAGAAATCTAGTTGATTTTGCTGTGCATACTTTTTGCTCATTAATACTTATATCAATTATATTATTTTTAATTACATGCCCTCTACTGAAGATCATTCCTATGGTTTTTGTAACGTTAAGATTAAATCCCCACTTGTGCATCCAGTCGGATACTTTATATATTAGTTTTTGTACTGTTTTAGAGGAATGGGAGATTTTTTTCCCGTTCTCCATATCGCAGCATCATCTACAAACTGATATAGGTTGTTTTTTAAGTCTTTAAATTCGTCGCCTAGGTCGTTGACCATAATCGTGAATATAGATGGTGATATTACTGATCCCTGTGGGACTCCATTCTGTTGTTCATAAACCTCAGATCTATCATTGTTTATTTGTACCGTGAAGTATCTGTCCTGCAGGAAGTTGTCTAAATAATTGTAAGTTCTGCCTACTATACCTAGTTTCCTGATATTATATAGTGCACCCTCCCTCCAACACTCATCATATGCTCTTGCTACATCAAGGAATATTGCTACTGTCTTTTCATTCCTTTTGATGCCCGTTTTAACATCATGTTCCAGCTTCAACAGTTGCTCTATTATACTATGATGGCTTCTAAAGCCTGCCTGGGTTGGACTGTACAAATTATGCTTTTCTAGGTGAAATTTTAGTCTGCTGTTGACTATTGTTTCTAGAATTTTTCCTAGATGCGATGTTAACGATATTGGCCTGTATGGGCTGACATCATATGTTTCCTTATCTGGCTTTTGTATGGGGATGACTACTGCTGTCTTCCATGAACATGGTTTTTTTCCCGTGTGCCCATTTTGTTGTAGAGGGATGCAATCACTCTTAGAGTTGTATTTGGTACCTTTTTGAGGATTTCATAGCTCAGAATGTCTTGCCCAGAGGTGGTATTGGTTTTTCTTGCTAAAGCTCTTTCTATTTCATCTACTGTAATATCTGCATTTAAATAATTAGCATCCTGTGTGGAGTCCATATTTTCTTCTTTTAATTTTTCTAGCAGTGTTTTTCGCTTATTTATTTCTGCCTTATCTAGACTGCCTATTGAACTAACCTGATAGAAGTATTTAGCTAGTATGTTTGCTTTTTCTCTGTCTGTTTCAGCTCTCTCTGGTATTTTAATTGTTGGGATTTTAAATTTCTTGTTGTTTCCTCCTTTAATTGCTTTTAGTTTTCTCCAAACTGTAGTTACTTGTGATCTATGGTTTAATGTTTGACAAAATGTTCTCCAACTCTTTTCTTTAGCTCTGAATATTATTTTATTTGTTTCATTTCTTATTTTTTTATAGTTTGTGTAATTCTCTTCAGTTTTGGTTTTTCTATACTTTATCAGGGCCCTTTCCCTCAATTTCAGTTGTTCTGAGCATCTGTCTGTCCACCATGGTACTGGATTTTTATCTTTGTTTCTTTTCCTATCTTTACCTTTTTTGTGTTGGTTTTAAGTGATCAGGCATATTCCTGTTTGGTATATATTTTATTGCTATTTTCAAAATCTCATTTGTTAGTTTTTCTGCAAATATTTATACTGTTAGATTCAATTTGTTCTTTGCTTAGTTTGCTTAGTTCCAACTGGAAGGACTCCCAGTTTGCTTTTTTGAGGTTGAATGTAGGTTTGGAGCTTCTTGGACTAGTTCTGTATTTGTCATTTAGGTTTATTTCTATGGGTCATTAGGGTCATTAGGGCAAGGGCGATACACTTGGCGCCATAACAAAGGGCTAAATGAGCTTGCTGCGACAATAGATCTGGCAAGGATGAAGGCGAATAGCAAACCCAGGCCGAGCACCGCAAATACATACTTTCTGAGGGCAGGAAAGTCAGTACACCCCAAACCGAGTAAACCTGGTAGCAGTTTACCATCTCTTCTTGACTGTGCAAACGACTGGGAGATGGCGGTAGACCTACCTGGACGAGGGGCATATCCAGAGAGTATCAGAAAATCGCGGAGACGGCCGGATACAGTGCTTCATTCTTCTGCAACGCTTCAGGTCATACTGATTGAACTGACCGTGTCATTTGAATCCAGATTAGACGAGCAACATTTGTTCAAAGCGGCCAAGTATAGTGATCTGCCCACGGATCTGAGACGCGATGGGTTCACTGCAAGGGTCATGGCTGTTGAAGTGGGCGCAAGAGGGCTTGTGGCTGCATCAGTGTATGATCTATTGAAACTGTTGGGACTGAAGGGACAGTCGAGAACAAGGGCACTGAAGAGGCTTAGTGAAACTGCCGAAAAGGCATCAGGCTGGTTGTGGAACAACCGCAATGGGCAATGGAAATCGTGACAATAAACGCTGCGGTACAGAAAACACCAGGAAGTTTTCTAAGTCCACAATACGCTGAGTTTTTGGTGTATTAGTGAAAGGGCTGTGGCTGAGAGGCGACAGGCGGTGTGTATTATAGAGGTGTCAGTGTCAGAATTTCAGTGGCGAACGCGCAGTGGCGTCGGCTTCGCGATGGTGTCTCAGTGTGTGCGACGGAACGAACGGAATAATTTGTCTTCTCTTTGTTACTTTCCCAATTGCCTCCACGGCTGGCGGAGTTGTGGATTAAAGCTGCTACCATAAGTGAAATGGGTTCATTTTCGATACAAGACAACAGGAGGCTGAGACGCTTGGGAGTCATGACCCAAGTGGGCTCTCTCCCCTTAGAGTGTAAAGGAGTATATCGGGCCGAAACACTTGTCTGATGATCAGATTGCTTCCTGTTGTATCGCTCTGTAAAGATTTTCCTATCATCCTATGGGTAAGTGGTCTTAGCTGGAGTCATTCAGTACTTCCCATTTAGCAGAGGCTAGGTTTGGTGTTATAATACTTATGTCTATTGCTGTATGTACTCCATTGTTGCATGGGTTAACCCTTGTCACTGAGCCATCATTTAGTATGATTATCTCAGCACTTTCAATGTAGTCCAACAGTCTTTTTCCTGCTGGATCATGGCTGCTGTTACCCCATGCATCATGGTGTGCATTAAAGTCGCCTACCAATAATGTTCTATGGTCTATTTGTGTGTTAATAGTGGTAATGTCCCTATCGGTTATATTACCCTTGGGACTATAAATGTTTATTATTTTTAAGTTATCTGGCTCACTGTCTCACTTATTTAAGGTCAAGAAATGTATAACTTATTCTTAAGACTAGATTCCGACCTTACTTTTATTCCAATCAATCAAGATGTATTCTCGCACGTACGTTTGAGAGGTGTTATTTATGTCAAACATCTGTCGACACGTCTGCCTACACCTGGAAGGAATGTAAGTGTATCGATAGATAGATAATAGGACAACGGACGTACGTGGTGGGAGACCGCTGTTACTTGGGTTGCAAACGGACAAATACTGAACCGATTACGTGAACACGCAAAAATGCGCGTGTGTGGTCTTGTGTGAAAGGACGAGTGCGGTCCTGTATGAAAGTACGTGGGTGGTCTTGTGTGAAAGTACGTTTGTGGTCTTGTGTGAAAGTGTATGTCTGGTTTAGTGTGAAGGTAAGACGGTGTACAAATTAAGAGTGATAGAGGACAGGACAAGTTTGGTGACTTTGACTTTATAACTAATTATATTCGGATATTAGGGAATTAAAGACATTAATTCTTACGACATTAATTAAAATAAAGGTGTCTGAGGTGGCAAAGAAATAATAAGATTATTGCTCCCTCGAGCGTCCGATTGGCAGAGCTGTTAGAGCGCTGGCCTCTCGCGGCACTGGTTCCGGGTTCGAAACACAGTGGCGATACACTCAAGTCTACCCATCATTAAATGAGTACCTGACTGTGCTCTATAATTAGGGAAAGAGAAGGCAGCATACCTTAGCCAAGTCTTAATGTCACGTGCCATCAGCTCAAGGTCTTTCCGTCTCTTCTTTATCTCCCTCATGTCTTTCTCTAGTTCTCTTCTCCATGTGACCTTTGGTCGTCCTCTACCTCTCTTACCCTGGAGATTCCAGAACATAGATTGTCTGGTAAAGCTATCAACAGGTTTTTTCGATGTATGTCCTTGTGACGGTATTGCCTCCCCTGCTTTGCAGTAGTGGCCCAACAGTGGCCAAAACTCAAGAGTATCTATTATAGACTTCAATGGAGTCTGTCTTTACACAAGATTACTCTTGGCAGAAATGTCGATAGAAGAGTAGTAAAGCTTCTATCACATGGGAGTCTTCACAAGATATTCAGATAAGCGAAAACAATGCTGGCTGTCGCTAAGCACGTTAATTCTATAATCTGCCGACACTTTTATGAAGAATTTAGCAATGTTTTATTCTAGCTCGTTAAGCCCCCACCGCTGAGTTAATCGTGGAATTATTATTTTAATATATCTCCATATCTGTTTAGAGTGTGTGTTTAGTAACTTTGACTGAGACAAACATATAGTACATTTAAAAGGATTAAATCGAAGTTAAATTTGTAACATTACAAATAACAAAATTTAATAATCACTTAAAGTTTTAACAGCTGGAAAATAATTTGAATATTTATGAAAAGGATTTCATCACTTGGATGGGATTTAAATGAATAAAGGAGGTCTCCAGCTAGGTCAGTTCCTTTCACTCTACTCTCGCTCGTCTCTGGTCAAAGTTCAGGCGCCGCACGTTCCCAGAATGTCAAAAAGTAACGGCTAAGTTGGTTCTGCGTCTGTCTATAAGACCCTCTAATGATGGCGTCTCGCCCAACGTCAGTCCACTTCTACCTTCACTTGCTTTCAGAGATAGTACTTTCTGCTGGTACCACTAATAACTGGTAATAGAAATAGAAACGAAACGCTCTTCTGAGTGTGGCGTTTTTCCGACACAGTTATGTGCCCCCCCTCTTCTATTCTATCATTCCATGTCAGAATTTGCCCTCGATGAGAATTAAATTTAATCCCTCGGGATAAAACTTCCTTTACATTTAAACTGAATAGCTTTAGCTTTACATTACATTTAAATGAAAAGATTAAATGTACAGATATAATATGTTTTACATTTACATCTCCACTGTTTGAACAGGGTTCACAATATAAATGCATCTATGTTTCATTTACATTTACACTTATGGAAAAGTTTGAAACTACTATTAATTAAAATGAATATTTTCACAAGACATTTACACTGGTTTAAAGCTTGAAAACTTACATTAATTTTAAAGTGAATATGTTTATAGGGACATTTACACTGCTTTGAAAATGTAAGTATTAGAATGTAATTCATTTCTTTTCATCTTTCCCTCCCTGCTCCATAGGGAACCTGGAACTACTTTATGCTTTTAGTTCCCTTTACGAAACTATCAATAAAGCAATCACCAGCCCGTGCAGTGGTGGTTCATGAATCATCATTCCAGATACTGAGGTTGCCAGCCCCAAATGACTTCGACATCCAATACCGAGTTTCACATATTAAACTTCACATGGTAATATATATAAATATATATCTGTTAGTTCACATGTTAGTAATAAAAAAGATTGAAAATGCACTACTTACGCCAATCTTGGCTACAGACTTTTTGCTCAGATGAATAAGTTAAGGCACTGGGTTAGGCCTCTTACACGTGTCTGGGATGTCTTTAATTTTACAATAGATTCCCCTCTGACTCCGTGTTTCTTCAGTGTCCTAGTCCCGGGATTCCTTATTAAAATGTGGAGATTTCCAGTGCTTTTTTAAGTCTTATCTGGTTCTCCAATAAAAGGTCCGGTTAAAAAAAAGGAATTATGAAGCTAGTCTTCATTCTGGCGAGGTCTGGTGTTGTCTTGGCGAGCGTGCACTTCACAGTGAGATAAAACTGCGAAATGGTCAGCCTATATTCTCCCTCAATGTTGTTATGAATCCAATCATTTCAAATCATGCAGATAGGGTGTGATATTTCAAAATAGTCCCACGTGAAATAAGGTGCGTGCCTGCAAAGGTCACGTATTACCATATATGGACATCTGATGCCTTGCATACACTCTCACAAACACATTTGTAGACTCACATTGTCTAAAATGTAATAAATCCATGATTACTTTTAACCAAGTGACCGGAAACGATTATATCACACTTGTCTGCCCACATGTGTCACACAGACAGTAATCTCGTTATCTGTCGTATGAGTGCGCAAACTCCGTGTCTTATCGATGATTTAAGCCGATAGCGCTGGCCGATGTACGTGTTAATTTGCCACACCTATAACCAACAAATCTCGGTAGCGCCAAGCAAATGTGATGTATCATATCAGCCTCTCCTGTAAATATGATATTTATCACCTACAGGGTGCTTTGATAAAATCAAATATCTGCCACTTAGCAGAAAATTAAAGAAAGAAAGAAAAGTGCGATAATTGACAGCACTTAATAAACTCAGTGCCACAAATATACCGTTACTGCCGCAGAGAAATAAAGATCGATAGGGGCCGCCCCGTTTTGTCACAGTCCTATCCATCTCCTGTGTCTTCTACTAAAATTTTTTTTCCCACTGGCACTTGTTAGGTTCTTGTCATTAGTTTCACATTAGTGATCTTTTCATCCCACTTCAATCCTTCTATTCTGTGCAGGCATCAATTTGTGAAAGTCTGTAATCTTTTGCTTGTTCTTTTTGTTGTTCTCCGTGATTCAAATACTAGCTTCTATCAGGACATCCTATCACTCTTTATAGCTGTTCACAGCATTCTAACCATTCATGTGTGAATTCAAATCTCTGCGACCTCCAGTCATATCTTCTTTGCTGATTAATTGTTCATACCTCTGTCTAAATGTCGGGATTGGCTCTATAACATACTAAAGGGAAAAAAAAACTATGAGTGTTACTTCCATGGACACAGATTTGTTGCATAAAATACTTTTCATTTCATTAAACATCGCTTTCGAATGGGGGTTTCTACTCTTCATTTCCGAGACGCATCTTCCATCTGAAGTTATCAATGTGCCTAGGTGGTCCATGGTTCGATCCCCAGTTGAGGTGGGATTTTTTAGACCGCAAACGGCTCCGGGGTCGACCCAGCCTGAAAAATTGGGTACCAGAGCAACTCTGGGAAGGTTAAGGCGGCCGGCGTGATGCTGACCACATCACCCCAGTGTGCCGATGGTCAAGAAAATATGGGCCTAACACCCTATTCCCAATATGCCTTAATGAGCGTGTAACGGGATCCTTTACCATTTTTTTTACCTATGTATTTGAATGAATTTGTAATATAGGTATTTAAATGCATTTGTAATTACAAAAAGGAGCAATTAACTTTGACTGTTCCTTCTAGAAGACCATTAATTCTGTGGTTCTTTGCTCTTTAGGCTAAAACCCGTGTTGTTACCTTCTGTGACTATTGTTACCAAGCATTTCCTGTAACTCATTTGCTTTTTGACTTGTTCTTGTTAATATTTTATCATCGAAGTTAACGTTAGTTGTTTATGTTATGTCAGCCAACTGATATTTCTAGTATCAATGGATCTCATTACATTTTCATTGTACTGATCTAACAGACTCGATGGCAGCACACATTAGTGCCTAACACTTTTTTTATCTGCTGAAACATTCCGATTTATCTGCCAACTCTGTTGTTTGTTTCTAGTTATTTTTGTTTTTCTCATATCTTTGCTATCATTTGGATAATGTTCTCATGCTTCACCTTGTCACTTGTATTAATATAAGTCTCTGAAGCACTAGTATAGATGTGTTGTCACTGTTATCAGTCCTAAAGGTCTTTTATATTTGGACATGCGCACTAATATAACCGACTTGGGTGAACGGATCGCGCCTCACCAAAACAAAGCAAAATTTTTATTTTTTTAAATAGATGTTTTGTACTTCTATAGTTCGTTATATTAATGATCTTATTTTATGACGCTGTCTGTGCTTTTATATTCTAGAAGATCCGCACAGTTCATCACCAATGTCTGGTTTTAGTTTACTTTCCACTCGTCTCACGATATCTTAATAACATTTATGCACTTGACTCTGTAGTGAAATGGATCTGTGTAAACCCCACGCTCAAACTTCCTGCTTAAAAACAAGTCCGCGTATTTTTTTTAATCTATAAATAACTACAATATTTGAAAATTGTCTGCGGGGCAAAGTCCATTTACCGCTAAAAATTTAACTAGAGAATTTGAATTTTTCTACTACCACAGGTTAAAAGTTACTACCCTCATACACACACACACTCACCCCAATATTTATCGAAGGACGTAGTCAAAAGTAACAACCAATCAAATTGTTACCTCGTTTTGTAGAATCAAAGAAAAATTTGGTTGTAGTGGCAAAAATGCCGATTCTGTGTTTTTGACCAAAATTAAATAATTTATTTCTCAATAACTAAAGGGAATTAGAATGAAAGGGATATCTTGAATTATTGCGCTGATATTGATTAATATATTAACCTAAAGGTTCCCACTTAATAAAATTATCTTGACTTAGAAAAATTTAATTTACTGATATTTTAGATCAGGGTAGACCTTCAATTAATTACAAAAAAATTACCCAGATGAAACTGTTAAAGAATAACCAAAGGAAAATTAGATAGAACGATAGAGGTAAAGTGGCCGTTTAATTATCACTTTTGATATTTGAAATCGGTCCATAAATAACGGAGATATAAAATACCCAAATGTAATCAGACGAACGAACACACTTAGAATCGCTCCTGTTATAATCTAAAAATAGTTTTTTTTTTTTTACTCGACTTCTGATTGGTTAGGGGTAGGATAATAAAATTTACAACTACTTGAAAAATCAGGCCATTGTAGTTTGGACCGCCTTTTGAAAAAAAAACTAACATTCACTGCCAAGATGAGATCAGCTGGGAAAGCCTTGTGACCAAGCTTTTGCCTTCTGGACGATAAAGCAGTCTGAAAACCTATTTACTGCTAGTCAAGCTTGTGCATGTGTTATTATTCTTTACTTGGGGTAAGACAAATAAGTTTATTTGTAATATATTGACATGTAGGCCACAGGCTGTGTGTGCCGCCCTATTTTATTTAGATACTGCCAATTGGGAGAGGTTACGACGACCTAAGTAGGAATGTTTCTAAAAGCAGACTTATTGGGAAGTGAAAAATAAATGTGTTTGTAAATTTGCCATAAAATTTTGCGACTGTAAGTCCAGGAGAAAATAAATGGATAGTGGCTTCTGGAGTGACACAGTGTTCAAAGAACATGTAAAACCATGCATAGAATGTTTAAAAGAAGAAATTAACAAGTGACAAGATATATTTGTACACCTCTGCTGATTCTATGGAAGACAAACAAATGCTTAAGGAACAGTGGCTTTGATGCCATATGGGCAAAAGAATGAAAACACAGGACTGAGTGTAGTCAAGGAAACTTAGAGTCTGGTGCACATGGTCAGCACACATGGCTGACCCCAGGTAAGATTATTATCGATTAGTTGTGGAATTGTTATAAACAGGCTCTATAGGGGAGTAACTTTTCCTTCTCATTCCAGGGTTTTATTGCCAGTCAAAAGTGTTGCAGAAAACCTGGAAAAGAAAGACCCTGTGGGCAGTGAAGGCCCATCAATAACCAGTGAAGCCCAAAATCAGTATCTTCATACAGGAGGCAACCAGTGATGACATTGTATATTCTGGAGCCAACAGTATTAGATAGGCTTGCCAGTTAAGTCCCTTACTACGGGCTATTGATAGTTCATCACCATTCCACCCACCACAATAACAAGAATTTCCCTGGGGAATGATGTAAAGAACAGACTCTCAAATATCTGACTTGTGTTAATAGCAAGCATTGAAATCAGACTGTGGGTACTTGTTACAGTGACCTTTTCTTTTGTTACAAGACATGAACCGAGTTCCAACTTATTTATTTATATACTGTAAATAACCCTTTTCTTGAGTTTGACAATTCCTGTCCCAAAAGATTGAGGTACAGGAAATTAAATTATATATATGTATCCATATGTATATATATCAAAACGTTACAAACGGTCTTACTTCCTTACCTTTTGTTGAGTTAAAGTTCTGTTTGATATTATTCATCCATCATATTAAATACATTACCCTAGACACGTAGCCACATAACACCACAGAGATTAATGTACACTGGGTGAGATCAGAAGAGGTAGCGGATAGGGACCCTGAGAAATACATCATCATCACTCTTACTCAGGGAACTTACATAGCTTGACCTCACCTTGTTAACCTTTAATTTTATTAACATCAAAACCTCTTATCACAGACTCATTAGACTAATTGTGCGGCGATCTTCACATTCGATGGGTTTATATTTCTTTAGCAAACCTATAAATATGGATTTTAATAGATCATCATACCATTCACAAGTTTTGTTATCAAGTATACTCCAAATTCGCTTACAACCTCCATTTCCTCTCAGGTTATATTAACTGTCCAGGGGCTCTGTCTTTTTTCATGTGGCGCTAGGCGCCTTCACATTTTGCCACAGGTGCTGGAAATCCTTCGCAGTTGTCTTGATTATTTAACTATTATCTTTCGTCAACATGGAACTCCCTTATAAATTGTGTCCTTTTTTTTATTATACTCTTTTAAACAAATAATACTGTGACTTCTTTTGACTTCCAACATCCAGTGACTGTCAGTGTTCTCTTCTCCCTGGAAACGATCAATACAGTGCACGTTGTTTACAACTCATGCGTTGATTACAACCCACACGTTATTTACAATCCACACGTATTTTACAATCAAGTTATAGCTCACTACAACTCCCTGCTATGACAACCTCTGGAACCATTACATTACATTATATTACACGTTATTTACAACCGACACGTTATTTACAATCCATATATCACTCATTATTTCCCGTCAATCATTGCTCCATATTTACATTTCATATAGCACGCGTTATTTCCAATCCCCACGTTTTTGTTTTTTACAATCCATGCAACACTCGTTATTCACAATCCACACGGCACGCGTTATTTACATTCCGAACAGCACTGGTTAGTTACAACCCACAACTTTCATGGTATTTACAGTCCATACAGTTTGCATTGTTCACACTCAATACAGCACTCCCTTGTTTTATTACAATCCACACAGCTCACGATAATTACGAACAATTATGAACAATTATGAACATTATGAACAATTACTAAATACAATTAGCTTACGGCTTGGCCACTTGAACGTAAACCATCTTTTAGGTAAAATTCCAGAACTCACACAAATTCTTAACCAAAATTTCCAGGTTTTTGGTTTTTCCGAAAGTCGTCTGAATGAGAAAATAACCGACGATGACATTGCGCTCAGAGGTTTTAAAACTATTCGGCGAGATTCTAGTAGACAATTAGAGACGGGTCTAGCAGTTTATATTTCTACTTCTCTCAGTTATCGCCGCAGAAACGATCTTGAGACTATAGATATAGAATGCATATGGTTAGAGATAAAGCCCCAAAAGCAAAGATCTATTTTAATCGGATATCTTTATCGTAATCCCAGTGTAGGAACAACATGGTTTGAAGATTTTACCAACATGATGGATAAAGTTATTACTACAGTTAACGAAATTATTCTTCTTGGTGATTTTAATATCGACATGCACAAGCCAAACAATATATGGACCAACATCATAGCATCGTATAACATGAAACAAATAGTCAACAAACCTACCAGAGTAACAACAACGTCATCCACATTGATCGATCATATCTATGTAACCTGTCCAGAAAATATTATAGAATGCTCCATCCCTACTATTGCTATGAGTGACCATTATCCCATATGTTGCACTTGGGCAAAAAATGGGTACAAATCTCCAAAAAATAAACACATTAGTTTTCAATATAGAAGTCTTAAAAATTTCAACCGTGAATTATTTTTGAATGATTTGCGAACTGCGCCTCTCGCCAACGTTTTTCAAATTCCTGATCCTGATGACGCCATCGCATATTGGACAATGATATTTTATAGTATTTTTAATAAGCATGCGCCTACTAAAGAAATTCGCGTGAAAAGGCAAATTAAATCTCCATGGATCACACAAGAAGTTCTTGACGCTATGAGGCAAAGAGATAGAGCGCATAAAAATAAGGATATCACTACATATCGGACAATAAGAAATAAAGTACAATACTTAATTCGCAGAGAAAAGAAAAAACTACTTTAGAAATTTAGTTCAGAGTAAAACAAACAGTAAAGAGATATGGAAGGCAATCAACACTTTAGTGAACAAACGAAATTTTCCAGACCCACATACTCCCAATACGCCACTTACTTGTACTGACTTCAGCAATCATTTTCAGGCAGACATCAACAATATAAAATCCACCATTCCGTCTCCCCCTTGTGACTTAAGCAAATTATCAACGTTCTGCGAGAACAAATGTACTAACACAATTCCACCCGACATCCCTTTTATAACAGTTAACGAAGTTTACAACTATATTACTGGCCTTAAAGATAACAACTCATCGGGACTTGATGGAATCAGTAATCGAATACTGCGTTTTGCCGCACCTGCTATAGTGATTCACTGACATACATATATAATCAATGTATCGCAAGGAGTTACTTTCCATCCGCTTTTAAAAGCGCTAAAGTATACCCACTTCTCAAACCAGGTTCATCTGATAGTAGTAATCTTAGTAACTATAGGCCCATTTCTCTTATATCGTCGCTGTCCAAACCACTGGAAAAACACATCCACAAAACAACACTACAACACCTAGTAGATAACGACCTGCTAATCGACAGTCAGTCGGGGTTTAGACCAAAGCATTCATGCCACACAGCCTTAACAAAGATGATAGACAATTGGCACCTAAACATCAATAACGATAATATATGTGGAGCAATATTTGTAGACTTCAAAAAAGCATTTGATATGATAGATCACTTTATTTTAATCAGAAAATTAGAAACAATGAAAGTAAATATTAAGCTGGTAAAGTTAATTAAATCGTTCCTGTCAGACAGACAACAAATAGTCTCTTACAATAATTCCTTGTCGAACCCAACCGTTGTCCATACAGGTGTTCCTCAGGGCTCTATTCTCGGCCCTCTTCTATTTACCGTATACATTAATGATCTTCCTCTATACTTCAAACACTCATCATGTGACCTTTTTGCCGATGACTGCACTGTCTATACTAGTGATAAATGTTGCATCACACTAGAACAATCTTTACAAAACGATACACATAATCTTATTACGTGGAGCAACGAGAATCGCATGCAAATAAATATTAGTAAAACAAAATGTATGTTAATATCAACCAGACAAAAACTACAAAACTTGCAGAAAACAACTCTTCAGCTCTTCATTGGAACATCACTAATTGAAAGCATAAATGAACACAGAACTCTAGGTATCACTGTTGACCAACACTTAAGTTGGAACTCACATGTTCATGCACTCACAAAACAAACAGCACAAAAAGTTTACCAATTAGCCAAAATTAAACATTTCCTGGATGAACAGGCAAGGAAAATGTTCTACATATCTCATATACAAACGCATCTAGACTATTGTTCCACAATCTGGGATGGTTGTTCTGTCTCCAACACAAAAAGGCTCCACTCGCTTCAAAAACGCGCAATGCGCCTTGTTGCTGATAAACACCAATCACATTGTATAGATTTATATAATTATCTTCAAATATTACCCCTCAGGAAGCGCTTCCTCTTTAACAAAGGGAAATTTATTCACAAAATCCTGTCACAGAATGCTCCAAAGTATCTTTGGCCGCTTTTAAAATACAATGACAGACGTAGTCAGCGCTTAAATCAATTACAGGTACCCAAGCCCAGGCTTGACCTATTTAAAACTAGTTTGGCTTACTCAGCTGCTCATCTTTGGAACAATCTTCCCAATGACCTGAAAAGCACGCACAGTCCTTACTCATACAATCGTATACTGTTCAAATACTTTATGAGTGCTGATTATATGCCACCCTAACTGATTGTGTTGTACTTTTATCTAATATACTGTATGGAGGCTCTGATGATCTAGTTTTCATTACAATATACTTATTCTTAATATTATATTCTTAATTTTATGATCAGGTACTGTTAATGTATGCTGTTATACTTCCTTGTAATGTTGCACTGTCCTTAAATTAATACTTTCAGTACGCTGGAGAATGTATATGTCTATCTAACTATCTACCTAGTCTGATTCTGGTCTTGAGTTTGGGACGCAAAGGAAATGGAAAGGAAAATGGAAAGTAACTGTCTACCCACCTCATCTTGATGAAAAAAAAAAAAAAAAAAGTCCCTGAGTCATTCAGTTGAACACCGTATGAACGTTTTACAAGTTCTCATAACATGCCTCTGAATATGTCTCAAATCACTAATTTACAGTACGAAGAATTCAATTTTTTTTTTTTTAAACACTTTAATTATGATGATTATTGCAAATGTAATATTACTTTTATAATGATAAATGCCTTAATAATGCTTAAAGTAAATGTGAGGATGAAAGGATATTAGTATACATGATGAGAGAGAGGGGAAGGGCAGAATGTCAGACGGGCCTGCGTGCCCAATTCTTAACCCTTTGAAAATAAAGTTCGTTCGTTCGTACGATCATAATTTCCCCCCCCCCCTTTCCCCCGACACAAAACACATTACCTTAATTCATATACATCACATAAGACAATATATACTACTGGACAAAAGTTAAGGGCCGCCATTCAGTTTAGACAAGGTTTATATAATTCTTCGTGAGCAGGGTCGATTTTCCAAATGTCCGGTAGCTTGAAATCTCTCAAGAAGTCTCTGAATGGTAGAGTGGGACACTGCTAAACGTCTTGCAACATGACGAACAGATTGACCATCCTGAATCCATGCTATGGCTCGACCACGGTCTACAGTGCTGAGACTTCTCCCTGGTGGCATGGCTAATGCAGTGATCATTTCGACCACTTGTCATACTGATTTATTGCATACCAACGGTGAACACTCTTTACCGATGATCATTTTCCACGTGCATTCAAATTCAACTCACTTTTTCACCTTTTGAACTAGTCGGGCGTGTTGCAAAAACCACGAGTTTTTGCAGCAACAATGGCAATTTTCACGTGCGGGTTAAAGTGACCCAGGTTTTGGACATTTAAAAAAAATTAAACTAGTGCACACAGAAATGTATACACATTTCTCTGAGCTCAGTTTTAATGACATTTTCACTTGTCTTTACAGTTTGCCAATCAATTATATAAACCTTGTCTAAACTGAATGGTGGCCCTTAACTTTTGTCCAGTAGTATAGTTTATTGAGTTTACTTACTCGTGTTACTCACTTCCGAATGAAAGCACATGAACTGTTATCACCACTAACGGAAAAATATTTTTATCAAAGTTATTAAGATAATAGCTCCATTCATGAAAACACTCACAAGATTAGTTGTAAACAGTGCTTGAATCTCGGAACTATCGCCTTTCTCGATATACTTTAAGTTGATAGGTCGCACAAAAACAAAGAGTCTATGTTTTTTTTTATTTCTTTAATAAAGGCTAGAAAATATGAATTGTTGCTTTTCTTTCTTTTTTTTTTTTTTTTAACTCTCGATACAATATTTATATTCACTTATTCTAGCAACACACGTGGATATGCTGTATAACGTCAGAGATTTGATTGTGATAAATACGTGAGAGGTGTTACGAAATACGTCCTGTGTTGTTCCCTGGAGTCTCTGAAGAGACAAAGATATAATAGAACTAATGCATCTTCAGGCAACTCGTATACATTAACTAATATAAAGTTGTGTCTGTGGCTGGCAACCTCATCATGTCAAACAAGGTGACACAGAAACCACTTCTGCAAGAGCGTGTGAAACACAGGTTACCTGTGGGGGAGAGCTGCAGAGGTGGGTTCATGCCCCGTAAAAAGCGCAAAGTAAGATAATGATGATTATGATTATGATGATGGTGGTTATGAAACTTAAATGAGGGATTATGACATGTAAATGACTCAGAATCCAGGTAAGTTACGTATCTGACGACAGTTAACTAAATAGCCTTTAAAATTATCTAAAACTACGAGAATACAAAAATAATTGATTACGTTATAGATCGGAAAACTCGTAAAACCGTGACACAATTCGGAGACTAGAGATATAAACGAAATCATACGTGTATTCTGATATTAGATTAATGCTAAAATGTTACACACAAACAGATGATGTAGTTAGTATCCTCCCAGATGTTGTCTTGTGTAACTGCAAGCCAGCGTCGTGGAACACAACCCATATCGCTCTCATGATACAGTGACTTGATCGACCGCGGAATGTGCGTCAGGGGGTTTGTTACATGCGGGTATTAGAGAGTAAGGCAGACGAGCAATAAGTAAAGCTACAGATATTACAATGATCTGGTCTATCAAACACAGAAAGAAGTATTAGTATTTATAGCGCTAAAGTACCACCCTGGGAAATAACCAAAACACCATTAATAGATTATGGTCTTCGTTATCATCACCACTGCCTTACAGCTCACGAAACAGCATGGGGATTCAACAAACTCATACCAAATCTTCATGTCTCGGTGTCATCATGTCTCCTCATGCCTTTGATTCATGTCTTCATCGTTCTTGTTTCCGTGTCTTTTGGCCTCCCTCTGTGATGGTTCAACTTCACTTCTGCCCATGTCATTTGTGAAAGGTTGTACAATGGCTTCATATCCAATGCATACATATTTTTTTCTACAAAGATCTAATGACGGTAACATGAAATGGAAATGTCTGTGTCGTGAAACATTCTAAATCCACATATATAAATTAAAAAGGAAATGTAAAGCCTAACGAATTAATTCAATACAAGGAAAGAAGAATGGTAAAAGAAGAACAGTGCGGTCACAATAGCGTATGCCTGTGTTATAGAACGTCATACTAGCTAACAAGAAATCCCCTTTTTCTACTTCGTCTGCATAATTGTAACGCTTTCACGTTTGATAGTAAAGCCTACTGTATAAAATACACGCGTTTCTAAAAAGAAAACTGGTACTGTGTTTCTTAGAAAACCTTGAGAGAGACACTGCGTAATGACCTAGATTTAATATTCCATTAATGTCATTTTATGCACTAAGTAAAAGAAAAGACAGACGAGCTTAGAAGAGAGAGAGAGAGAGAGAGAGAGAGAGAGAGAGAGAGATGTACGGAGGAACGCATTCAATACTACCACGTTCGTCTCGCGATGAAAAAGTGAACGCGAAAGGCATGAAGCACTAATTTTTTTTCAAATAAACAGTAATAAAAAAAACACTACCAATGCACGGTTAGGTTTTGAAAACATGTTTAATGCTTATTAGGAAACATGACATTCTACTGATTTATGTCTAAGCTCCTGACATTAGTCTGACAGTACAGAAGACACCCCATAGTATGGAAGTGAGGAGGTGGTAACAGCACGACTATCCTAAAAGAAAATACATATTTTGAACGAAGCCACTTAGCTCCATTAAACTTATATATTTGGGTGCCTTAGGTCTTGCTGACAAAGAATATGTTAGGTGTTAAGCAAATAGTCTAATAATTAACAAATTATAGCCAAAATATTATATGGGTGTTGTCTGACAACACAGGATCATATTTGCTCATAATGGCGTGTTTGGACACTGCTTTAGAGGAAATTAGGCCACTACGTTAAATCCGATTTGATTGGCTAGAATTATATGTAAGGCAAAACATGATTAGTCGATGGCAAATACTATTTTTTGTTGTTAATGGCAACGATAGGAAGGGTACTTTTTTTCAAAAGCTTTTGTAAACATGGTCTCATTGGCTAGACCATTTAATATAGTCAATTAGGAGCGTCAGTTCAGTGCCACTTTTTGAAATTAAACTGTGTAAAAGCAAGTGCGTTGAGATCCAGCTCATATTTTTCTAATAAAAGCCTGGGACAGAGGTAGATCGGAATTGTGCCATAACTCATCGCCAGTCAACGTATTTGTTTAATATTTCCGTGAATTGTGGTTAGCTAGACATATTTGATATCTTTTAGATGAAAATTGAATGTGAATTGATAAATTTATGTCTGTATGTGTGTGGTTCAGTAACAAACATGAGGCAAAGCCTAGATATTGCTCTATCATGAGAAAAACTTGTCGGAGAGGAGTATAACTGCATGGGATTGCCAAATAGTACTATGACACCTATCTTATTGAATAGAAGGAATTAATGCTGGAATTGCAGAGGCGTTGTAACCATTAGGGAGAGGAATACTGGTGTATACTGTTACTTGAGAAGCTAGCAGTTGGTCTACAGCGCTGAACTCGGTGTTTGATATGTATTGTGCTTCAGTGTGGAAATAGATTATAAATTAGTTCTGAAGTAGGAGGTACAACCTTCTTGTTTCAGGGACCGTGGTACTAACGTATTAAAGCAGCACATGGTCTGAGTTTTGCTGAATCCAGAGGCTGATAGCATACTCATTGGTCAAGATATCGACCAGTGTTGTTTCTCAAGAAAACTGTGAAGCAAGCGAGCATAGGAGACTGTTTCCTGCCGCCCACACAGAAGTTAAGATTACGTTGGCCAGAGCAGCTCAATCTTGTGTATACCCCCCCCCCCCCCCCTCTAAAAGTGACTTTACCTTAAATCAAGAGGGACATTTATTTGTTTCAAATAAAAAGAAACTGTGAACCTTTCCAATATTATTTCCACCAGAAACAAACACTTGAAGTCATGATGACAAACAACAACATAGCTTGAATAGCCAGTATTACCTCATAGTACTACATCACTACTTACACACATATTGTAATAATAATATATGTCAATACAAAGGTCCTATCTATAAATTGTGTACATACAACTTGTGATTACATTTGATTGTGATTCGTGGTTCACTTTGTAGTTGAATCAGGATATCTATTATTGACAGGAATTAATACATATTTTTAAAAGTTACACTTGACTTATTAAGATAGTCTTATAGAGTGTTCTATGTATGTGAGTGTCACAGTGTTGTAAAGTATTGTGGATTAAATTAAATTGTTTATCTGTCTGTTGGTTGTTGTTAACATACACTTCATCACTATCATAACCCTAGACATTCAACGTAGTCATCACAATATTCCAGAATAAGTCTGACTGAGGTATAAATGTGGTAGCAAAGTAAGGTCATCTGTAATACACCACACTTATTAGATACAGATACTTTCACAGCTGATCTCAGTCAGTACACTAAGTCCCCTATAAATATTTATATCATCCCACTTTACCACAGTCTGAAATGATCAAAGTAGAAATAGTGCCGTCATCTGGACAAATAACAGCTATAGTCCTGTCATTTTTGACTGGTTACTTACTCGTAATTATATAGAAGACATGCGATAACGATAATAGCTGCTAGGTGCGCTTGTCCCGAACAAATTTAATTTCTATTTTTGCAAAGTGTAACCATATACCTTAATGTAAGGTAAAAAAAAAAGGTAAAGGATCCCGTTACACGCCCATTGAGGCATATTGGAAATATGGTGTTAGGCCCATATTTTCTTGACCGTCGGCACACTAGGGGTGATGTGGTTAGCATCACGCCGGCCGCCTTAACCTTCCCAGAGTTGCGCTGGTACCCATTTGGGGCTGGGTCGACCCAGGAGCAGTTTGTGGCCTAAAAATATCCAACCTCATCTGGGGATCGAATACTTTAATGTACCGAGATAAAAAATATACTCTTGTAACTAAGAAGGGTTAATCCTTTGAAATCTTTTTATAATTAGCAAATATTAATAACACAATTTTACGTAACTGAAAAATATGCACAGGTTAGTTGTCAAACCGGTAACAATTTTAATATCATAATATTTTTTACCACGTTATTATGATCAACAAAGGAAAAGCTAAGATTTCTTTTATATATAAATAGTATTTATTTTAATGTAGTTGCTCCCCGTGAACGTAAATTATTAAATGTACAACAGATCACTGTTTGAAGTGTGCGAATTTAAAATGTATAGAACTAACTGCGGATTAATGGATACTTATTCATAAGAATGATTAACTCCTAAACAAAAATACTTACTTCAGTATTACTTTAACAGTAATTAAACTTCACAGTTTCTTGGTCAATGAATACACCCCACAAAAGCCAGCTCCAAACCTCAGAAAAGAAGTATCTGAGGAAGGTTGAAGTAACAAGAAGAGACATGGTCCGCAACTAGACGTTACGTCAAGACCTCAAAACCCAGCCCCTGCAGACCCAAGCAGAACAGTTCCAACCAAGATGGTTTGGTCTTGTCTGCAGAATGGAAGAAGATCGGCTACCACGACCTCGAGAACGACCAAGAGTTTGTGCTGGGAAGACAACGTTAGACAATCCCTGTAGGGCCGAGGACTAGACTGGAACCAGGCCAGGAGGAAGACAGCCGATTTAATAGTTTCTTCGTTTAACAGTAGAGAATAACACAGGCCGTACCACCTGTGAGTCCCTGTCCGACTTCACAATTCTGGAACAAATATAAGAGTCTGCTGGACTTGGATTTTAGGCTCGAGTAAAGTCCATTTATGTTTGAAAGGGACCAGACACAGAAAAAAAAGACATTCACTGACGTGATTGATCCTAACAATCTAGTATTTATTTGTATAAAACTGAGAATACTTTTAATTTAGATTTTATGCAAGTCCTTGAGCATGTTTCACCAGAGCATTTTGAAGCTACTCACTGGTCGTTGTTGTGACGAAATGTCTGTCCGTGTCCTTTTGTGTGATCTCTCACACCTCCCGCCCTACGGCAGTATGATTTCTTCTAATTTTTTTTTCAATCGCTTTTATTTGGCATTTCGTTTTTCTCTTTCATACATTTTACTCTTTATACTGGACATAACATGAGGAAAGTCTCTAACACGCCACTCCCCTATGGCAGTATTTGCTACGGGAGTAATTCTTATCTTATTGTGTCACATTCACGCTTCACGAAGACGTGTTACGTTACGCCAGGTTATTAGATGGTCAGCGACAATATTTTATCGCATAATCTGTCTGATCATCTTTTCAAGCGACGGTGCTTGTTTATCCAAGATTGTGTTGGGCAGGAGTGCTGAATAGAACCAGATGTGTTTGTCTGGCAAAACACAGGTGACCAGCGACCATCCCTGAGTCATTACGCCAGAAAAACAGGGTCACAATATTATGATGGACAAAGATCTGCCTGTAAGTTTTTACACAAGGGGCATTGGACATAATATTACCATATATGGAAGACGTGACCTTTGCAAAATTTTTCCATGTCGGAAATATTTTGAAAGTACCACACCCGACCTGTTTGAATATGATTGGGGCGTTTATTTAACTCCATTACAAAAAACGCTTGGGAGGATAGGAATTTACCCTGCCCTTTGCGCAGTTTTATTTCACTGTGAATTTCAAGCTCGCCAAGACAACATCAGACCTCGCCAGAGTGAAGACTGATTCATAATTCCTTTTGTTAACTGGACCTTTTATCGGAGAACCAAATAAGACTTACAAAGCACAGGAAATCTCAACATTTTAATAAGGAACATCGGAACGAGGAAACTGAAGAAACACACGAAGTCAGAGAAGGGATCTTTTGTAAAATTAAAGACATCCCAGACGCGTGTAAGAGAACGATTCGTCTCTTTTATTCATCTGAGCAACAAGTCTGTAGCCACGATTGGCGTAAGTTGTGATTTAAATTTCATATTTTATTACTAACATGTGAACTAACACATATATGAATATATTACCATGTGAAACTCGCTATTGGATGTCAAAGTCATTTGAGGCTGGCAACCTCAGTATCTAAAATGATGATTCATGAACCACCACTGCACGAGATGGTGATTGCTTTATTGATAGCTTCGTAAAGAGAACTAAAAAGCACAAAGTAGTTCCATGTTCCCTATGGATCAGGGAGGGAAAGATGAAAGAAATGATGTATATTCTAAGAATAATACTTACAGTTTCAAAGCTTTTCACTCGGTGTAAATGTAAACGAAAAAACATATTCATGTTACAATTAATAGAAGTTTCAAACTTTTTCACAAGTGCAAATATAAATGAAATATAAATTAATTTATATTGTGAACACTTTTCAAACAGTGGAGATGTAAATGTCTTCTTCTTCTTTGATCCTTAGCCGCCGACCGTCAAAGCAGTCAGTGGCCATCACGCCTAGTGGCGTCTTGTAGGGCAACAACAAATTGATTCCACTTTGCTCAGTCGGTGGCCATCCTTCGTACAGTGCACCAACTCTGGTTCATTCTTTGCATCTCAGCCTCCACAGTCCTCCGCCAGGTTGTTTTTGGTCGGCCTCTCTTTCGTTTTCCTTCAGGGGTCCAAAGCATAGCTGTTCTTGTGATCTTATTATAGTAATGGGAGACCTCAATGCGAAAGTTGGAACACACAATACATATAATGAAAGAGTAATGGGGAAATGCGGCAGCGGAACAGCAAACTAAAATGAGGATAAATTAATAATTCTGTAGTATTAACAACCTGGTCATTGGAGGAACACTTTTCCCACATAAAGAAATTCACAAATTAACATGGGAATCACCAAATGGTCGGGACAGAAACCAGATAGACCACATCATGATTAACGGTAGATGGAGACATGCATTACAAGATGTGAAGGTAAGAAGAGGTGCACATGTGGGAAGTGATCACCATTTAGTAGTTGCAAAACTTAAAGTGAAACTAAGAACGGCTGGACCAACTGTAACTACACAGAAAAGGTTTGACATCAGCAAATTGAAGGACCCCCTTACTAGAAAAGCTTTTGCGGCTGACATAAAGAAACGATATCAATTTGGCAAAAGTCAGGAAAAGACATTGACTGATGATATAGACCAGAAATTCAACACCATTTCAGCAATATACAAGGTATAAGGAAAGCAGCAAATCATGCTTGGGATTCCAGGAAAGAAAGATGTAAATGTAAAACATATTATATCTGTACTTTTAACCTTTTCATTTAAATGTAATGTAAAGCTAAAGCTTTTCAGTTTAAGTGTAAAGAAAGTGTTATCCCGAAGGAATAAATTTAATTCTCATCGAGGGTAAATTCTGACATGGGATGGTAGAATAGAAGAGGGGGGCACATAGCTATGTGTCAGAAAAAAACGTTATACTCAGAAGAGCGCTTCGTTTTAATTTCTATTACCAGTTATTGGTGGTACCGGCAGAAAGTACTATCTCTGGAACCAAGTGAAGGTAGAAGTGGACTGAGGTTGTGCGAGACGCCATCATAAGAGGGTCTTATAGACAGACGCAGAACCAGCTTGGCCGTTACTCCCTGACGTTCCGGGAACGTGCGGCGCCTGAACTTTGACCAGAGACGAGTGACAGCAGCGTACAGAAAACGTATCCATCAGGAGGAGGATTAGAATCATCATTGATAGCTAAGTTAACCTATATGCTGCCACTTGAACTTCTTATCCAAAAAACCATCACCCGAGTGATGAAAACCTCATTTTTTAACTAACTATTATTCCTTTCTTTTAAACTGTTAAACTTAAAGTGATTATTAAATTTATTTATTTTTAGTTATACCAGTTTAACTTCGATTCAATCATTTTAAATGTACTACGTGTTTGTCTCAGTCAAAGTTACTAAACACACACTCTAAACAGAGCTATATTTAAAAAAAAAATAATTCCACTGACACTCAGCGATGGCGGCTAAACGAGCTAGAATAAACCATTGCTTAGAATTCTTCATAAAAGATGTCGGCAGTTTACAGAATTAACGTGCTCAGCAACAGCCGGAATTGTTTTCGCTTATCTTAATATCTTGTGAAGACTCCCAGGTGATAGAATCTTTACTACTCTTCTAAATACATTTCTGCCAAGAGTAATCTTGTGTAAAGATAGACTTCATTGAAGCCTATAATATATACTCTTGAGTTTTGGCCACTGTTGGACCACTACTGCAAAGCAGGGGAGACAATACCGTCACAGTTGTCATAGGTACCGCGAAAATCTCTGTTTAGCTTCTTGAGCCCGCATTGCTGACATAGATGGGGCAGGTCTCCCCTGAAAGTTATCACTGGTCTCCCCTGAAAGTTTTCACTGGTCTCATACTTGAGAATAGAACGAACATAAACAAAAATATAAAATAAACACAGTTAACAATAAACTTCACGCGGGTAAGGGGAAAGTGGATTAGGAAGACGTTTGCTCGTTTCAGAACTGAAAGGCACTGATGATGACGAACGTTTGATTAATCATTTCTGTTTAATTAGAAGTTTTGGCGAGGCGCGACCCGTTCAACTTAGATACAAGATCCGTCGGTTATATTAGGGCGCAAGTTCAAATATAAAAGACCTTGTGGACCGTGTGACGACAGGATTTACGTGAGATGGTGAAAGAGTGAAAGCGACAGATTCTGGGAGAGAATCAAGGGCTATTATATTAAGAATGCCTGATATCTGCAGACACATCATAGAACACTTTTCTCACTTTCAGGGTAGTTCACTCTTGTGAAACTGAAAAGGAATATTTAGTAGAAAGGTAATCTGTATCTCTCTCTTGATTGAGTTAAATAGAGACAAATGATTGGTATTCTATTCACACTTCTATCCCTGCCCTGATTGATTTAATTGTTATTTCATTTACATTTATTTTCGGCTCAGGTAACAGTGACGTGAAAATGTAAATAGATCCTCAGGAATCCGACTACCTTGTTTCCTCATTAGTATTTATGTTTTGCAACGCAAAAGCCACGCATTTCGCTGTCAGTCTGAAGCATATTTTCAAGCCACGCCTATTTTTTCTGTTTACATGCGCTGACAAGTTGTTTACCTACGTTCGTACAGGCTAGATAACAGTCAGCGAGAGCATGATTCGCTTATCGGAATTATCACGCGAGCTGATTGCCAATCATCCTTGGTTGACAGACAGAAGCGCACGTAGAGATAATCGGGTTCTTTGAAGTGAGGCGACGGGCAGGAATTTTTGCGCGTAACTGTTTGATGTTTAACATTTCATGGAACCTAAGCTAATCAAGGGCGATAATATTGTTCCCGTACCTTGGAAGTATTTGATCTACGGCAGCGGACGAAATCTAAGAAAGCCCGTTCGCTTGGCCAATGTCTCTGTTGTTGGTCGGCATCGGTGAGCAGAAATCCTTTATCTTGGAAACGAAGTTCCCTGATTCTTTCCCGACTAGGCCGAAGGTGTAAACTGTAACACCCTGGAGAGATATTGAACTAAATCTGTATATATTCTGCCTTCACTCCGTAGTCAGTATCAGTCTCTCAGAAATTTCGGATAAATCTAAGCACGCCAGAATAGGAACCATTTTATTCGCTAAATGTGTTAAATTGTCCCGTGGGGATTTAAATTTCTGATTGTGGTAATAATGTAAGTTGTGCTTAAGTATTAAATGTGTTAAGAGTTTTACCATTTTATTCACTGCTATTCCCTAGCGTTAAGACTAGCGAAATAGAAAAACGCGCAGATATTTTCTTACCAGTGGTTCAGTAATGTAAAATCCATCAACCATTTTTTAGCTGACTTAGGTATAATGTTAAGAGTGACGGATAAAGTGACAGAGTAGTATGCGCATTATATTTCTTTGTGTGTAAAAAATTTTTAATGACTAGTGTTTTATCTTGTGTTAAAAAACCGATAGACGTCAACAATCAACTAACTAGTAATGACAGGCGATATTGGTTAAACCAACGGGCTGATCACCCGTTTGCCAGTCACTTCGATTACGGAAACAACAGCAGATGGATTGATTTGCCGTTGCCCTAAAGACGCCAATAGGCGTGATGGGAAACAATGGCAAAGAAAACCTATCTGCTGTTGCCCTAAGACGCCACTAGGCGTAATGGCCACTGACTGCTTTGACGGTCGGTGGCTAAGGACGGAAGAAGAAGAAGAGATATTGGTTAAGGGCATAGTCATAATTCAATTAAAACTGACATCGTGCGCTGAGTGTTTTACCGAGTCGGAGGGGGGCGGCTGCATGCCTAAAACCCAAATCCGTACTTGCGAAGCGAAGCGCGATAGTATAAGCTTAAAATACCGTGTGCCTTTTAATTTAATTGGGAGACGGAGAGAGTAAAGAGATCACACTTTACGCGTGATAGCATAGGATTTTCATTTTGGTTAAATGTTTGTTTTCTTCCCAATATAGGCTTGGTCAAAACCAACGGCCAGCGTGTTTTCTCTAATTGTGGGCTTTTACTCAGTTACTGAAGGCATATGAACTGTAACTTGAGCTAAACTAGACTTACAAATATCCAGATCTGTGTATTAAATTTATCAGCCCATTGCGGCAAAAAACATAACATTTTTCCCGACTACTGATAGTCGTTTTTTTTTTTTAAGTGAATTTTTATCCAAGAGAAACGCTGTTTCATAATTGGCTCTCAGCCCAGAGAAAGTCGAGAGGATTTATCATCATCATTGTTATAACGTAACAGTCGTAGCACCTAGAGGCTAGACAATACAGGAAATATTTTCTCCTTTTTTATAACTGTGAACGCCCGAGAACGTCTACAACTATACGCGGTGATACAAGACTCATCCAGGAAAAATAATCTCACTAACTTTGGCGATTACCCAGGACTTATTATTAACTACCAAGGCTAGTCTGGGGCCATATTTGGGTGACCCACCTGACACTATAGGTTCATAACATTGTTATTGTTCTTTCCGAGGAATACCTACGCCAAGTATTGGGTAAGCAAGTATGTCTGTGGCCACAGAATGACTGAGTGAAAAAAACGAATGAGAGAGAGAGAGAGAGAAAGAGAGAGAGAAAGAGAGAGAGAGAGAGAGAGAGAGAGAGAGAGAGAGAGAGAGAGAGAGAGAGAATATTTTTCCTTTTGTTACAATAATTGTACTCATTTTTTTTTTGTTCGCTGATTATTTTACTGGATAACTTAAGCAGAAACTTTGTTCTTTACAATACTGTCTATTCTATACCTTAGTGTTAATCTTTGACCTTTTGGGTTATTAACTTCTTGCGGGATCTTTTCTCAACAAAGGGGAGGGCACTTATGGGGTTATTTTCATAATTCTGTAAACTTGATTTATATTGATTTCTGTATGTTTGATGTTGTAAGAAGTTTAAGTTATAATAAACTAAACAAAACTTAATTTGTCGTGTCAGTCAGCCCCATACCCTATTATCCATAGTTTTCACGTTTGTGTGTCTTGTTGTCACATAACTGTGTGTGTGTGTGTGTGTGTGTGTGGGTGGGTGGGTGGGTGGGTGGGTGGGTGTGTGTGTGTGTGTGTTTGTGTGTTTGTGTGTGTGTGTGTGTGAGTGGTTAAACGTATATGTTACATGTATGGAGAGTAGGATTGTCTGATAATAAATTACAGTCGTAAAGATAGGCTGGACTAGAGTATCTTCTCAATCCAGAGACAGATTCTACCCATCGTTTTATACCTTATTTCTCCCTTATTTACCACTATCACCTCTACTCAGACGGGACCAAATAAATCCCTATACCTATCTTTTAAATCTACGACAGTAACAGATCAAAGAATTTATCTTATCAAACTTATTACGACATTGAAGACAACAACCATGCATCTGTCAAGTTACAAAGTGAAGCAGACACGGTTGGTTTAGATATTCAAATATAAAATAGAATTTTCAAAAGGAAAAAAAAATCAAATAGAATCCCACTATACAGAATGATAGTTACAATGGTATTATTGCACATCTAGTGTTACATTAGGCAAGTTTCATCACTTGGTTTCAAAGTTTATGAAGGTGTGTGTTTCGCTTCTCAATAGATGTGATAAAAAACTCTTGGTTTGTTGAAGGGCGAGAGACTTCCGGGCAACGCCGGGTACTTACAGCTAATAATGGAGTAGAACTGTGGTGGTTCAGGAAGGATGGTAAATGTTCTGTTATGATAGGTGCGCTGATGAAGGCACATCAGCATTCGTCGGGCTTACAGGTGGCCGACCAGGTGTGTGGGTGTACAGACATCAGAGAACGCGAATGCATGTAGTTCTAACGTAAGTCACAATATTCACACACACACCAACGCACATGTAGGAGTCAGGAAAAGGTTGAAACTCCTAATCGTTCTACACTGTTTAATACTCCACAGTCACGAGGACATCACTAAGTACATTGTCACAGGCACAGTACACAGCAAAATAGGACACATCTCATAAGCACCAAATCCATAGGTAGTTAAGTGCATAGCATAAAAAATCCCAGGCACAACAGCTGCATAAGTACGGCAGTTTATAATGATAAAGTTTCCTGGTCCATATTATCCCTACAGCAAAAGGAACTGCCTATATCGCAGTACAATAATGTCTGTATCGTCAGACTCAACATAACTCTTGGGAGAAAAACACCTTCCCTATAATAATAATCTGTCAACCTTTACAAATCTCCCTCATCGGAGATATCAACACATAACGGCTTATAATCCAAGGCCCGGAAAAAACATCTTTAACGATGTACATTTTGCAGAATACATATGTCAGCCTTTATATCCACGGCTTTATGAAATCTTAGGAAATATCATAATCCTTTTCACCAAAAAACTATTCTCCATATCGGGACACACTGACCATAATCGTCAGTCCCTTCTCTAAGCTATCTCAGCATTCGAATGTCACGAAAAATTTCCCCGCCTAAAACCAGCTCAGTAGAAAAAATCTCATCCCCGCGCAAAAACGCCGCTGAGCCGTGAACTCAACTCATCTAGAAGGTTCGCGAACATTCGCGATGTTATTATTAAACCCAACTAACCGCTAGACAGCTTACAAGCGAGATAACCAAAAAATCCAACCTGTACCTACAAGTATTTTACTGATAATCTCCCCTAGACCAAAAACACGACCTTAACAAGTGCAAACTAAGGATCTCTGTTCACTACGGTCTCGTACTTCAGCACATTTGGTTGGTACTGCATAAGGACTTTCTAGTCTTCACCATTAAGACTGAAAAATACACATATTGGAAGCTTCTTACGTTTCCTGCTGAGGTAAACTTCATCTTCCTTCCCCTTTCTATTTTCTGACTATCAGATAATTACGCGTCCCTGACAAAATCAGGTAACGTGTTGCCTGTGACGCAACTCAAGGTTTGAGCAGTACACGTGTTCTCCCTATCCTCCCCAACTCACAATGTAAACCTTAGTATTACTAATATGCCTCGGGCCGCTATTGTTTGTTTACACTGACCCAACAAGGGCTTATCAATACTTAGGCCGAGCGAAATTACTCTTTCGTTACTGTTCCCGCTTTTATCATTCATGCTTGGTTAATAATAGACAATATAGAAGTACTTTTCCCCAAACAAATAAACTGACATATGTGCGTCTAAATAATTTTCAATAATAGTTCACTAATAAACACTCATATTGTACATTGTCGTGGTTGAGTTAGAGTGTAGAGTATTTGTCGAGTTGGACAACTGTAGTGAAATCGACAAGGGATAGTGGACTGACAGAGTTATAGATTACACTTTAGATAAGGTGTAAATAGGAGATGGACTTGAGACAACCTGGAAGAAGATTTATTCAAATGATCTCTCTCTCCAGGCCTCAACTCACTTTACTGTCTAAGCATCTCCTGCTCTCTCTCTCTTTTCTCTTATCATACATAGAGATTATAGTAAAGAGCTAAAAATACAAATATGGATGGAAAGGTCGTGAACAGCGCATTAATAAATGTGTAAAATTTATTAAAGAAGAAAAGCATGAAAATAATGCATATCATCACAACAACATAAAATTTCATCAATAATCAAATATTCATCGATAATCATATACACCAACAATCACACACACAGATCACCATTCATAAAACCTGTAGAACACAAAGAGAAATAAATAAACTGTCTGCCAGTCTGTCGGTTTTCGTGGGACCAAGTACAATGCTTCAGACAGTGTCCTTTTTACGTAAAGATATACTCCATGGGTGATGGACTTGACCTGTATAAATCCACTGTAGTCGCTATTGTTGGTGGCACCCCTGATTTCGCGATGGGACTGGAAGACTGTCTATCTCCTGCTGACCAAATAAACAAACTGAGCGACAGCATGTCCGTCCGCTTTCGTGGGACCAAATGGGATAGCTCCAATGTCTTTACGTAAAGATATACTCCATGGATGATGGACTTGACCTGTAAATCCAATGTAGGCGCTAAATACACAGGACGAAGTGGACAAATTGTCCCTTGCGCGCTTAAAAAACTTGGTATAAATCCTGGGTTTGGCTGGGTTTGCTGAAAGTGCCCATCGTTTAGGCACAACAAAGGGGTGATATGGAATTCTGCTTAGGCATGCTGATAATTCTGGAAGCCGCAATGCTCTGGCTGGTAATCCAATAGGCGAGTAGAGAACTACTACTGCGTTTGGCGATTCCAGATTTAGCGTTGGCTCCGTTGCACTGCGTGAGCTTAACTTGGCGTTGACAAAAAGGGGTTTTGATTCAGGAACGGGGTGTGACGATTCGTGACGCTAGCGGTATTCAGAACCCTCTAGATCGAAGAGAATATTTCGTTCTTCGCCTGACTGGAATCTGCTCTCGCGAGTCGGTCCCCCTGGAACTGAGACCCAAAAGAGACACCTTTTAACTTCAAGCAACGCTAAAATCAATCTAACTTTATACAGAAAGTTTCGCTCCACTATGGGATTAAATTTATTGTAGTTATTGCTATGATAGTTTAGGGCTGTCTTTAACCATGTCTCCTGTTCCTTAAAAATATCAATTATCAACACGCGCCCGCATAGACTTAATATCTTTTGCACACCCAGGTACCTGTCAGTAACTGTTCTGACAGCAAAAATCTACTCCTCTTCTCCCAATCTCAACATACAGGAAACCTAACATGTAGTTACAGTTAAATTAATATGCTTATTCATCTTACAACATTAAATGAATTTACATAAACAGATTACAGCATTTGACATTACACAAATAAATCGTATGTCCCCTTTGGGAAATATATTAGCATTTCCACAAAATGAGTACAAAGAAAATGCAATGTTCTTGCTATAATAATACAGTTGTGGCTAGATCATACGATATAATTATATCTATGCCTGGTGACTGCTTTCCGTGAAAGTTATAGACTAGTGCCTAGCCACACAAGTAAGCATAAAATGATCCTCCCTTGCCACTAGAAATATCTATCA
Source organism: Oreohelix idahoensis (assembly GCA_024509875.1). NCBI lineage: Eukaryota > Metazoa > Mollusca > Gastropoda > Stylommatophora > Oreohelicidae > Oreohelix > Oreohelix idahoensis. The sequence continues at coordinate 199,111 of JAMPIV010005862.1, read as the reverse complement.
AAAGGAATAAGTGACTATCTCCTATAATCCAGAGTTATTACCTGCATCTCACTATTCCGTTTTAAAGTGAACAATCCACACCTGACATTATCTTACAGAAATGACAGTTAATTTTTGCTGACTCTTAACCCAATGGTAAGCATTCGTGGACTGATTCTACGCCTAATATCTGTTATTGTAAGTTTAACATTTAACCCATGATAAACCGTAACAGTGTAAGCACCACTTAATAGGCCGTAGACAGCGCTACCTTATCACTGAATAAATTACTAGGAGAAGTCCTCAGAAATAAATTCACTTCCCTAACAGATATATATAAAAGCTAACATGAATATATCATATTTATAAGATATGTCAACTCACCCCGAAAAATGCCAAGAAATAGGCGAAAAACATTTAGTTCTGTGTTAATGTTTGCCTTATTTCCATAATGGTCTATCTCGGGCCAGGAAAATTTACGAATGTCTTTGTCTATTAAAACCAGTCTACTCTTATAGATTACAAGGGACGCTCCCCCCGAACACCTGGCGTGCGTATTTCTACAGAAGTTCGGCGAAAGACGTAATCTAGAGAAAGACAAAAGAAATCGTGCGAAAGTTCCCCAGGTAGAGAAATGCATAACATTATGCTCTATCTTGTCTAAGGGGCGAAAACCCAAAGACTGACCGCGGGTTGTTATCTTCCCCTGGAACAGATCACACTCGTTACCCAGGCCTTAAAGGGTACCAGCCGCTCGTCATCAAACGTTTTAAAGCGACCAGAGAAATTCCCCTGTTGGGACCACAGAGGGTACCCGCCGCTAACGAACCGTTTCTTTCACAGAAACCGTCTTGGCTCGTTCTAACACTTAAAGCGGACCCGAGAAATGTTTCTCTGGTCGAACAGGTGCGTTGACGTAACATTATCGTCTAGCGTTAGCTGACCGCAGCTGGCCAGCGTAAACAACCTCGGGTGGGGTTGAGAGGGTGAGAAAGTTTGGCCACAAAGGTAGAAAAGGAAAGAAAAAGAAAATACAAAATGTCTCGGAAAACAGAACATTTAAAGGAGTAATCAAATTATGGACAAGATGGTAAAATAAATTATCTTTCACGTGACAAGGGCCCCCCCCCCCCCCCCTTTTAAAGTTCGAGGAATACGGACAAAAATGACAGTAATTTATCTTTTCCATCGTCTTTTGTTACCTGTCATTGGAACATCCTATACTCATAAAACCAAATACGTTTCCAATTTCTGTCTGTCTGTATGACTAGCTCCGAGTTCATTTCTTTTCTTCCCTCTGTCTAATAGACGTTCAGCGAATGGGATTTTGCGAGGCCACTGAACACTGACATAATCTGTTTCCGTGTGAACATGACCTTCCTTCCCCAATTTGCTTTGTCTGTCCATGGTCCGGAAAATTATCCGCACCTGTTGTGAGTTTCGGCCCCGCCTGAACTCACTGGCCACTGCATAGGTAATCCGCCTGTTATGTGCAGTGTAATCGTTGCTGGACTCGGGCTGTTTAATTTCCGTTATGGGTTTACCTGTCGCGGACTTGAATAACCCTCGATAGCTGTAGTCTGTCGGGGTTTTCCGCGCGCGTGTAATCCTAGTTGGCAAATACAGCCGGTCGTTGGCCGAAGAAATGCTAGCATTTTTCTTCTGCCTCTCCACACCTACTCCGCTGTTTCGGCGGGAGCATTGATCAATCTTCAGACCTGTGCCGTCTAAAGGCGGGTCTGGAGCTTTCCTTGCCTTGCCAGTCACAACTCTGGCTTGGTCAACGGAAATGATCAAGTTGTTCTGTAATGGCCTGGCGGAGGCGACTACTTTGCTGTCCATCAGTGGGGTTGAGACCACTGGAATAATGCGATTTGAATGAGAAAACTCTGCTGCCTGAAGCAAAGAGTAATCGATCGCATTCTGGGGTTCTACTAAATCATAACGGATCTCCGTAGCTTCTATCCGTGAAGACAGATAGGTAATATCTGCGAGTTGCAGAGCTTGTTGAGTCGCTTTACCATTACTAGCATGACGTGAGCCAAGGCTCTCAACAATGGCTCCTTGTACAGTAGTAAGGCAGCTTTTCTCACTGTCTTCTGCCCTGAGAAGTGTGAGAGACTCAAATGGAATACCAGGGATCCCTTCGCCTGGAACCCTGTGTCCATCATAAACGTCAACTTTGCCCTCCCCTGAGGAAGTTACTGGCGTCAGTTGAACTTTGTCCTGCAATGCGAGATCCACTTCCTGGTTGACAGGCCCCGCAGACTGCATGCAAAAGACTGGACGGTTTGAGATCCCGTTTGATCGCGAAGTGCCCGAGAGAAAAACTCTCGGTGTGTTTTTCCAAAGTTCCTTGGAACGGTTTGGAAAGTTTAACCCTTTTAGCAGGCGACTTATTCTTGCACCTTTTAAGCTCAGGGTGATAAGAGGAGCGGCGCCTCCATTCTACGATCGCTGAGTTGGAGGGATGCGCCTCTGCATATGGTTTTTCGCTGTCCGGCCGGGAATCTTGCGAAATATAACGTGATAGGGTGTGGCTCCCTTTTCTCGACGTCACGTGTCGGTTAGGTGCTGCTCGGTCTGGAGCGTGAGAGGCTCGGGGTTCGCCGCTTGCCAGACGGGAACAATCCGTATTACAATGCTTGTTAGCACCTCTCTCACCTTTGAGCAGTTTCCATGCCTGGGAACGTTGCGTAATTTTCCCCGTGGCCTTAGGTCTGCTATCCCGACGTAAATTCTTTCCTTGTTCGGGCTTCGGATCCAAGTCCAAAGGAAAGTCAATTTTCTGGAGTTGGGGTTCGGTTTTAGCAGGCAAGTTTTCTTTCATGGGCGCAAGGTTTGCAGGGGCGTTGACCGTTAAGGGCACAGTAGAAGGGGAAGTAGAGTGACTACATTTAGTATCTGTTTCCACCCTCCGAATTTGGCTATCCAGTTCATTCATTCTGATTTGGTGTAGCCTGTCCCTTTCTTGTCTTTCTCTGTCCCTTTCTTGGCGCTCTATTTCCCATTGCTTGTCCCGCTCTTGTTTTTGCTTTTCCCTTTGCTTCTCGTCTTCTATCACTTCTTCTACATACTGTCGGGTGAATGCTTCACTCTCCCCAGTTTGTTTACAGGACCATGCTAAGATTAAACGGCTGTCAAACCAATTGTCTACCTCGTATTGATCCTGCAGGCTTACTGCAAATTCTAGAAAGGGCTGGATTTCGCTATCCTTGTACTCCATGTACTTAGCTACCTCGAGGGCAATCCTATGCACTTTATCTAGATCGGCCATTATATCAGGGTGAGCAACACTATAGAAGGATAGAACCTAGAGATCTTAGTTACCTAGTCCACTACGTGCTGATTAACTTAATAATCAATAAAATCTAGACTAGCCTGGGAACTTTAAAAAACAAGAAAGTTTGTAGCTACTCTGATCGACAAGCAAAAACCCAAAAAACTCCAAAAAATGTAAGTGATGTAAAACTTACTATCACTTCACCCCAGTTCTGTCAGTACTACGCTATTGAGAGGATTGGTTGCTATCATCCGAATGAACACCCTCCCTTGGTACAAATGCAAGCTAGTAACTGACTATCTGTAGCTTCTTATCTTTGATTAAAGAGCTACTCCTGAAAAAATATTAACCCTTAAAAAAAAATTTTTTTCTGACTTTTACAACAATAGTCGTCAGATTTGTCAACCAAAAACTCAGCAGTGATACCATCAACCTTTACCAGCTGTCTCATGTGTAGCATGAACAATAAATGTAACTTAATATTTATGATTGCTGTGGAGAAAAAACGCTGTTCAGACTTCCTCCAAAAGAAATAGTTCGATATGTCTAGGGGAAAGAAATTCCTATAATCTGCCGAACACTAAACTCTAAGAATCCAGATAGAATCTTGTGAGAGATTCATCCTCGGATCGAGCACATATTAAATGTCGTACTAGATGGGTTCTAGAATCTCGGACGGGCTCCCAATTGTCGTGGTTGAGTTAGAGTGTAGAGTATTTGTCGAGTTGGACAACTGTAGTGAAATCGACAAGGGATAGTGGACTGACAGAGTTATAGATTACACTTTAGATAAGGTGTAAATAGGAGATGGACTTGAGACAACCTGGAAGAAGATTTATTCAAATGATCTCTCTCTCCAGGCCTCAACTCACTTTACTGTCTAAGCATCTCCTGCTCTCTCTCTCTTTTCTCTTATCATACATAGAGATTATAGTAAAGAGCTAAAAATACAAATATGGATGGAAAGGTCGTGAACAGCGCATTAATAAATGTGTAAAATTTATTAAAGAAGAAAAGCATGAAAATAATGCATATCATCACAACAACATAAAATTTCATCAATAATCAAATATTCATCGATAATCATATACACCAACAATCACACACACAGATCACCATTCATAAAACCTGTAGAACACAAAGAGAAATAAATAAACTGTCTGCCAGTCTGTCGGTTTTCGTGGGACCAAGTACAATGCTTCAGACAGTGTCCTTTTTACGTAAAGATATACTCCATGGGTGATGGACTTGACCTGTATAAATCCACTGTAGTCGCTATTGTTGGTGGCACCCCTGATTTCGCGATGGGACTGGAAGACTGTCTATCTCCTGCTGACCAAATAAACAAACTGAGCGACAGCATGTCCGTCCGCTTTCGTGGGACCAAATGGGATAGCTCCAATGTCTTTACGTAAAGATATACTCCATGGATGATGGACTTGACCTGTAAATCCAATGTAGGCGCTATCTTTGGTGACACTAATTTGCGTGAGGGGCTGGAAGACGCTGTATATCTTTGCTGGCCGCTCCTAAGTGCGAGGTTTTAATATATCCAGGAATAAATACACAGGACGAAGTCACTTGAGGACAAATTGTCCCTTGCGCGCTTATCCGGCGCTAGAATCGGCTTTCGTACTTGGTATAAATCCTGTTTAAACTGGTTTGGCTGTGGTTTGCTGAGTGCCCCGTTTAGGCACAACAAAGGCGGGTGATATGGAATTCTGCTATAGGCATGCTGAGCGGGTTTGATATTCTGGAAGCCGCAATGCTCTGGCTGGTAATCCAATAGGCGAGTAGAGAACTACTACTGCGTTTGGCGATTCCAGATTTAGCGTTGGCTCCGTTGCACTGCGTGAGCTTAACTTGGCGTTGACAAAAAGGGGTTTTGATTCAGGAACGGGGTGTGACGATTCGTGACGCTAGCGGTATTCAGAACCCTCTAGATCGAAGAGAATATTTCGTTCTTCGCCTGACTGGAATCTGCTCTCGCGAGTCGGTCCCCCTGGAACTGAGACCCAAAAAGAGACACCTTTTAACTTCAAGCAACGCTAAAATCAATCTAACTTTATACAGAAAGTTTCGCTCCACTATGGGATTAAATTTATTGTAGTTATTGCTATGATAGTTTAGGGCTGTCTTTAACCATGTCTCCTGTTCCTTAAAAATATCAATTATCAACACGCGCCCGCATAGACTTAATATCTTTTGCACACCCAGGTACCTGTCAGTAACTGTTCTGACAGCAACAATCTACTCCTCTTCTCCCAATCTCAACATACAGGAAACCTAACATGTAGTTACAGTTAAATTAATATGCTTATTCATCTTACAACATTAAATGAATTTACATAAACAGATTACAGCATTTGACATTACACAAATAAATCGTATGTCCCCTTTGGGAAATATATTAGCATTTCCACAAAATGAGTACAAAGAAAATGCAATGTTCTTGCTATAATAATACAGTTGTGGCTAGATCATACGATATAATTATATCTATGCCTGGTGACTGCTTTCCGTGAAAGTTATAGACTAGTGCCTAGCCACACAAGTAAGCATAAAATGATCCTCCCTTGCCACTAGAAATATCTATCAAAAGGAATAAGTGACTATCTCCTATAATCCAGAGTTATTACCTGCATCTCACTATTCCGTTTTAAAGTGAACAATCCACACCTGACATTATCTTACAGAAATGACAGTTAATTTTGCTGACTCTTAACCCAATGGTAAGCATTCGTGGACTGATTCTACGCCTAATATCTGTTATTGTAAGTTTAACATTTAACCCATGATAAACCGTAACAGTGTAAGCACCACTTAATAGGCCGTAGACAGCGCTACCTTATCACTGAATAAATTACTAGGAGAAGTCCTCAGAAATAAATTCACTTCCCTAACAGATATATATAAAAGCTAACATGAATATATCATATTTATAAGATATGTCAACTCACCCCGAAAAAATGCCAAGAAATAGGCGAAAAACATTTAGTTCTGTGTTAATGTTTGCCTTATTTCCATAATGGTCTATCTCGGGCCAGGAAAATTTACGAATGTCTTTGTCTATTAAAACCAGTCTACTCTTATAGATTACAAGGGACGCTCCCCCCGAACACCTGGCGTGCGTATTTCTACAGAAGTTCGGCGAAAGACGTAATCTAGAGAAGACAAAAGAAATCGTGCGAAAGTTCCCCAGGTAGAGAAATGCATAACATTATGCTCTCTCTTGTCTAAGGGGCGAAAACCCAAAGACTGACCGCGGGTTGTTATCTTCCCCTGGAACAGATCACACTCGTTACCCAGGCCTTAAAGGGTACCAGCCGCTCGTCATCAAACGTTTTAAAGCGACCAGAGAAATTCCCCTGTTGGGACCACAGAGGGTACCCGCCGCTAACGAACCGTTTCTTTCACAGAAACCGTCTTGGCTCGTTCTAACACTTAAAGCGGACCCGAGAAATGTTTCTCTGGTCGAACAGGTGCGTTGACGTAACATTATCGTCTAGCGTTAGCTGACCGCAGCTGGCCAGCGTAAACAACCTCGGGTGGGGTTTGAGAGGGTGAGAAAGTTTGGCCACAAAGGTAGAAAAGGAAAGAAAAAGAAAATACAAAATGTCTCGGAAAACAGAACATTTAAAGGAGTAATCAAATTATGGACAAGATGGTAAAATAAATTATCTTTCACGTGACATACATCCAAGACAGAGTGACTGAACAGCTGATAGATTATTAACAAAGAACTCAGTAATGATAGAAGTTGAAGTTAATGAATTATAGATCTATATTCTTCATGGCTCCAGTTGGAGCACAGGTACAACATTGACTAGATGACCAAAGAAAGATCTATGTAGATCATAATGGATGACATATGTCTTGCTGTTCAGCACAAGTGATACAAAGACAGTGAGTAGTTATGCATCTGAATTAGAAGAAGTTGCATATCGTGCATTATTATCAGATGTCACATATATATGTAAATAGCTCAGCAGTGTCCCGTCCACCATGCTTCCCCTTCTTAATGTTATAATCTTTGCGACGCACATGCAATTCGCTGACGAAATTCACCGTCTGTGGACTGACATTTAGCCATGCCTATTTTTCTAGTCTTAAGTTAACGATTTGCTTACCTATTATTTGCAATCATGTCCGATAATAGGAGGGCGAACCGGCCTGTTTTACAGAGTTCTCACGCGAGCTGGCACGTCAATCAGCGGGAAGTGACAGAAAAAGCCCGCGATGAAACTGATAGACCAGGTAGCAGCTTCGAAGGGCGATTATAAGATTTCCCGGTCATCTCTGATGTCCGACATTTTCAGGGGAATTAAGTATTTTGATCTAGGAAGGGGTGATAATCAAAGACGGTTCGCTCGCTAGAGACGGTTCTCTGATGTCGTTTCGGCATAGCGAGGACGCGAACCGCAGAATCTTTTACTTCGTGAAGCCAGCCACAGATTTCTCCTGAAAAGTCCAAAGGTGTGACTTCTGCCACCTTCCAGAGAAATCACACATAATTTGTATATATACTGCCTGTACTTTATCAAGCCTCTAAAGAAATTTTGGAAATTCTAAACGCGGACGCTAGAACCTATGTGGAATAGTCATACATACATACATACATACATACATACATACATACATACATACATACATACATACATACATACATACATACATACATACATACATACATACATACATACATACATACATACATACATACATACATACATACATACATACATACATACATACACACACACACACACGCACGCACGCACGCACGCGCGCACACGCACGCGCACACGCACGGTCGTACGCACGTACGCACACACGTACACACACACGTACGTACACACACGTACGTACACACGAACGTACACAAGTACGTACACACGTACGTACACACGTACACACACACGTACACACCTACGTACACACCTACGTACACACCTACACACGTACGTACGTACGTACGTACGTACACACACACACATACATACATACATATATACATACATACATATATACATACATACATATATATATATATATATATATATATATATATATATATATATATATATATATATATATATATATATATATATATATATATATATATATATATATATATATATATATATATATATATATATATATATATTTATTTATTTGTTTATTTATTTATTTATTTATGTATTTATTTATATATATATATATATGTATATATATATATATATACTTAGACATATATTTACCTCTAAACAGAGCTATACCTTATAAGAGGGATTTTGTTGGATTACACCAGTGTTTCTCAACCCTGATAGTAGCAACGCCCCCTTTTGACAACTAATATTTTAAAAAGCCCCCCACCCTTTTAGCACCCCCTTGCTCTTTATCGTGTATACACAAACACACACACATATAAATATATTCCACCATACGTTAAAAAAAGCAATACAGTTAATGAGTTATCTTTTCTTATAATATAAAGAAAAAGAGAAAGCACATTTATAAAAGCCTAGTTATATTAAATATGTGTTTAAGTACGGAATTATATACACCACAAGTTCATTATCTTACTTACTTACTTAGTCGTTCCCCTTCTACCGTGAGGTGTAGAGGTTTGGAAGAGAGAGCGCCAGACTATCCTATCGGCTGTCTTCCTCCAGGCCTGGTTCCATTCTAGTCCTCGGTCCTTCAAAGATTGTCTAATGTTGTCCTCCCAGCGGACTCTGGGTCGTCCTGGGGGTCTGGATCCTTGGCTCTTTGTTTCCCATGCTTGTCGTGGTAGCCGGTCTTCTCCCATTCTGCAGACATGGCCAAACCATCTTAGTTGGTACTGTTCTACTTGGGTCTGCAGGGGGTGGAATTTAAGGCCTTGACGTATCGTCTGGTTGCGTACCATGTCTCTTCTTGTTACTTCAACCACCTTCCTCAGATATCTCATTTCTGAGGTTTGGATCTGGCTTTTGTGGGTTGTAGTCATTGCCCATGACTCGCATCCATATGTCAAGACTGGGACATAGGTGGAGCGGTATACAGCCATCTTCGTTTTCTTACCAACCTCTCTCTTGCTGAGGAATCCTCGATTTATGGCCTGAAAAAATCTCCCAGCTGCTGCTTTTCGAGTGTCCAACTCTTCTTTGATGCCTCCCTTTCGGTCAATAATAGCTCCGAGGTATTTAAAGTGGTCTACCTGCTCCAGGACCTGTTCTCCCATCTTAATCTGATGTCTTCTTTCTTCTCGTGATATCACCATGGATTTTTTTTAGAGCTGCTTATAACCATCCCTCTCTTCTCTAGCTCTTCCTTCCAGACTTGCAGGTTGAATTGGAGATGTGCCTCTGATTTAGCAATCAGGGCAACATCATCAGCAAATGCCAGTTCCGAAATACAGACCTGTCTCATCTTCCAGTACCCCACTGAATACTTTCTTGTTCTCTCCTTACATGCCTTAATGACATCGTCCATGAGGAGTATGAAAAGGTAAGGTGACAGGATATCACCTTGTCTTACACCAGTGGTGGTCCTGAACTCTTCTGACTTATGGTTTGCTGTCCTCACATAATTTCTGCAAGACTTGTAGAAGCTCTGTATAGCATGAATCAGAGGTGCTGGAATGTTCTTCCTTGCCAAACAATCCCAAAGTTTGCTCCAGGGGACCCTGTCAAACGCCTTTTCCAGATCTATGAAACAAAGATGGATCTCACTCTTATACTCAAGGGCCTTTTCACTCAACTGTCTGAGTGTGAAGATTAGGTCTTGAGTACTTCGGTTCGCTCGGAATCCGCACTGGACCTCATCCAGTTGTGGCTCAGCTAGGCGTCGGAGTCTCTGCTCTAGGATTCTAGAGTAGATTTTACCAGGGACACTGAGAAGGGATATACCTCTATGGTTTCCACACTGTCGATTGTCACCCTTTTTGAAAATTGGTGTTATGATGGCAATCTCCCAATCCTTTGGTATGGTCTTGTTGTACCACGCTGCCTGTAGAACCCTTAAGAGTAATAGGTCGCCTGATGCTCCCATGTACTTAACCATTTCTGGTGTTATACCATCATGCCCTGCTGCTTGTCCTTTATAAATTTGAGAGGGCATTGTTTTTTCATTATCTTTGAATTACAAATTGGCGGAGCAAATGATATAAAATTTGTTCTTACAACTCTATAACTATCATAATCATATCATTTTAATAGCGCCTAAATGACTGCATATACAGGGTGTTTATAAAGTTACTGTGCAGTGAAATATACGCCCGGGCGAGACTACGTCACCAAAAACACCCTGTTTTCAATGGCTAACACCATTTCCTTTCAGCAATGAAACCGTGAATATAACAACGACTTGTTGTGTAATGCTGCACACGGGACGGGATTGTGAAACACAGAATATCATGACGTAAATTTGCATCATACGTGACGTAATTGCTAAAATATTTTTCAAATTCACTGCACAGCGACTTTATAAACACCCGGTATATCTTCAAATCTGAATATTTAAGCCTCTCCTTATATAACCACTTTAAACATGAAAAAATTTAAAAAAATTATTAGTTGATAATAATGATATAATTATATAAACATTCATTTACTAATGAAGCTTAATGAGATCCTTGCGCTTGGTGTGACTCAGCCAGTTTTGTAATATTTGGTTCTAAGTTTGTTAAAATCCTCTGTTACAAATCTGCAGTCGGTTTCGTTGCTTTTGTAGTAGCAACACTACTGCGCTGAACCCCTTCTCCACCAAATACGACGTTGGGAATGCTGTAATTAGCAATTTAGTTTCACACCAAAGAACGGGATACGCAAGCCTCTGCTGGATCTAAAATTTTTCGTAATGTGTGTGACTGAATCGTTCTTTTGCCTCGAAGTCATTTTGAAGCTCAATTAATTCTTCTTGTAAATGTTGACTAACTTGTTCCACGTCTGATTCAAACGGATTAATCACCCAGTCCGGTATTATTAGTTCTTGCAAGTCTTTAAATCTTATGCTCATATCATTTTTAATAGCGCCCAAATGACTGCAATAAACCTATAAATCTGAATCTTTAAGCCTGTCCCCACCTAACTGCAGTAAACATGGAAAATGAGAAAGTTCTCGGCGACTAAGATTATTTTTATATAATGTCAATTTGTTGATGAACCCCATGGTAATTCCTTTCACTTTAATCAGACTGATCTCATTTCCTTGTAGCTTAAGAAGAACCTCATTTAACTTTTCAAATATATCTGAAAGATAGGCCACATCGTTTCGCAATACTTCTCTTTCGATGCTAAATTCTTCTTTGATTGAATCAAAAAACTCTACTGTCTCCTGACAATGGTAACATTCCAGGTACTAAAATTTTGCCTTTGGAATCCTTGAAACACTCCATGGGACGCAGGGCAAATAAAAACTATCGTGTTACAAGCTTTGCGAAGGTGAATATCTTTTGTAATTGTTTCATATTGATTATTGTAAAAATGTACACAACGCCCCCCTGAATGGAAGTAACGACCCCCAATCGTTGCGACCCATCAGAACGCCCCCAGACATCTTGAAAACGCCCCCCAGGGGGCGGTACCGCCCCCGTTGAGAAACACTGGATTACACCAACTGGGGGCTTGAACGGGCTAAACCATTGCTTACATCCTTCACAAAAGGCGACGGACCAGATATAATGCGTTAACTATTGTTTGTTCAGCCCAATGCAACATTGTTCGTGACTTCTGGAAATATCTTGTGAAAGCTGCCTTCAGGTAGAAGTGTTATTAACCTTCTATCTATATCTATGCCAAGAGTAATCTTGCGCGCAGGTAGATACCTTGGAAGCCAATATTAAGTACTCTTGAAGCAGGGGAGGCAATCCGTGACACTGACATAAAATATCAGTTGAAGATTCATATTTTTGTGTTGGACCTGATTTCTTTAATGTTCGTATATTTCCCAGAGTATATTATCACTATATACTATACTATTACTGCTGCTTCTATTACTCTGACTCCCACTTCCAAGACTATTATTTCTACCACGACCATCAATTCACCACCATTACTACTGCGACTGTCACTATTAATAGCCTGACTTGATGAGCCCTTGAAGCTAATAGCCCCACGTAACCGATATGCCGCATCCCCTGATCTTCCTGTCTCCCTATTCTTCCCTATAGGATGTTCAACATTATACTGAATCTTCAGTTATTATACTCGTACTTTCTCTACAAATTATACTGTGACTCTGCAAATTATACTGTGACTCTGCAAATTCTTCTATGACTCCGCATATTATACGGTGTATCAGCTCGTATAATTTACTCAGTCTTCTGTCTCCGCATATTATACGGTGTATCAGCTCGTATAATTTACTCAGTCTTCTGTCTACGCATATTATACGGTGTATCAGCTCGTATAATTTACTCAGTCTTCTGTCTCCGCATATTATACTCTGTCATTCAAATTTCTTTGAAGTTTATACTATGGTCTTGCATTTTTCGTCTACTGTGCATAAACTCTGTTTCCCCCCCCCCCCCCCCCCCCCCCCCCCCCCCCCTCATTTTCTGTGAATGTTATATACCACCAGCTGCATAGAAAGACACGCAATGAAATGTTTCTGTCGCCTCGTTAGAATGACGCCAAATAAACTCCCCCATAGGCTCTCAATAAGTTGCAAGTCTTCTCTTCAAGAAGACAACAACATCAAACATATTCGTGAAGTCCCTTGGGCACTGTTTGTTATTTGTTGGTCTAGCACGCTCCCTATGTTACGTCCACCGAATCTTCATTAAAACATCCGAGATCGACCAATCAATAGTCACTTGTATGCTGGAAAATACATCACGTGATCTGTCGTCATTATTTACCGCTCTGGCCAAACAGGGACAGACAATCCGGACAATTGATTCTCTAAATTGTAATCTAGGAACGATTAAGACGCGTAAATTCCGATTACCTCGCCTGAACTGCGACATTTGGAGAAATACATATAAATAACGGAGCGATGCACGGAATATTCTACAAGGAAGTTGAAATGACAGCAGAAGAAATATGAGCAATTTGCTAGTTAGCAAAATGTGAACATTTCTGAACATGGAATTTTGGCTTATTGTTCTTTTTCCTCACTTTGTGCTGTTTTCTCCTCGTAATGTTTGACGTGTTAAGGATTGAAGTTACAGCCCTTCTCCGAAACAAGGAACATTAAACTTTTCATTCTTAAGCTACATATTCATAAGCACGTTGTTGTGTCTGTGAATTCTTGAATTTTCTCAATCACATGTGTGATGTACTGGCAATTTTCTATCTCATCAGATTGAGAAATTTTCAAATAGGACATCGAGTATTTACCAGGGTTGTGGAGTCAGCCAACAAATTTTCCGACTCGACTCCTGACATTTTAGAAGTCCGACTCCTACCAGTTTTTTTACTAGTCATATGTGTGCGATATTTGTGTATGTCGTTCTCTTTTGCATTACCGATTTATTTTTTTCATTTTGTCACCCTCATCGTCCTATTATTTAGCATATTTTATGCACATACATTCTTGTCTAGTCACTCCAAGACTTGTTTACGTTTCACCGTGTGAATCGTAGTATTAAAAGGCTAATTATACACGTCGGTGAATAATACTTCTATCACTTAGGTCGTCTAGCCACTTTTGATAGAGACGGTCATTGTTGACACAAGGTTGTCTCGCACGATCGACGGAGAGAAAGCCAGATGATCAGTATGGAAAATCTGTCTGGGAGATGTACGTAAACACAGGTGATAATATGTAATCGCTTCCAATGGCATATCTCTGTATTAATAATACAGATAACCCGTCTGGGGAGATTATGGTGGGAAATGTATTAGCCAGGAAATAAGTTCACCGATGTGTTTGTGAGTTTGTAGAAATGCAATCGGAAGTATTACTGCCATATTTAAAAGAGGTCACGAGTTTAAATTTTAAAATTGATATTTTAAAATACGCGGGGGATAGTAATGATTTAACACCCCGACCCACATAGTTCTAAAGAAGCAGGATTGGTCTAAATCGATAGTCTAACATAAACTTTAGCCCTCATTGGCAAGTTTGTCTAAAATACCATCTGGGACGTGGACTGAGAAAGGGAAATATAATCTAGCGAAATCGGAGACACAAATCAGACTGCATTTTCAACAAACGTCAAGTAACAACTCCCAGTAGCCAGAGAGAAGGATCGGACAAAGAATTCCAAAAATTAAAAGTGACAGATCGAAGTATTTGGGCGTCTTTCTAATTTAAAAGAGAACCCGCAATTTTAAATACATAGACTGGAAACTTAAGGAATCAGAAAGCTGTATCCATTCTACTGTGCCAGGAGATTGTATATCTCATTTGGGGTAAGTTATAAACATATATTGTACAATGTGGATGTGACATGTTATTTGCTAAGTGGTTATACAAGTCATACGAGACTGGTAACCTCAACATATCAAAATAGTATATTCATAAACCTATCTGAGGAAGGTGGTTGAAGTAACAAGAAGAGACATGGTCCGCAACCAGACGATACGTCAAGGCCTAAAATCTCACCCCCTGCAGACCCAAGTAGAACAGTCCCAACTAAGATGGTTTGGCCATGTCTGCAGAATGGGAGAAGATCGGCTACCACGACAAGCATGGGAAACAAAGAGCCAGGGATCCAGACCCCCAGGACGACCCAGAGTTCGCTGGGAGGACAACATTAGACAATCTTTGAAGGACCGAGGACTAGAATGGAACCAGGCCAGGAGGAAGACAGCCGATAGGATTGTCTAACGCTCTCTCTTCCAAACCTCTACACCTCACGGTAGAAGGGGAACGACTAAGTAAGTATATTCATAAACCACTACAGTAAGCGCTGGTGACTGCTTCTTGCTAGTCGCTCAGGAAAGCGAAAGCAGAAGCGATCCCAGACTCCGAATGGAGCAATGAGATGATTACCTCACATGTGCCTAGGATGTATAGTATCATTTTGTGAGATATGTGTACTTTTATAATGTTAGTTCAGGCAAATCATTGCACTCGCGCTGTCCAGACACATTTTCCCCATTTAAGTAACCAGAAGAATAACGGTGATTTCTAATCATATTCCCTGAGTTATCCTATGTATACTCAGGGAGAATAATTATTCAGAGAGGCTAACATTGGTGGGTAGGCAGCGGGACAATGTCCCTGTTAATCTGCAGCCTACAAATGTACTTAGCATTGCATTTGCTGTTTTATTTTTTTCCTAAAGTTCGTGGTTCGAAGTTACAAAACGGTTCTTAGTATCAGATCAGTCTGAAGTAAGACACTTCGCCACTATCTTGTGATTTAAGAAGCTGGGTTCGACATCAACTACCTACAATTGACACGTTGTGAAAACACCCACCTTGACATTAGGAGTGAAGTTCATCTAGACGTCTCTAGAGAAGAGTCCTCATCACAAACGACCTGACAACGACCCATTGCAGTCCTCAGCCAGTTAAGTTTTTTGTAACATGCGCAAGCAACAGACAATAGCCAACAGTCCCCAATTAAGTCTCAGTGAAGACAATTTTTTGAAACCCTCTAAAGTCACGTTTATCCAAATTTATTTAAATTTGTTAAAGATTACTTGATTATTAGATTTGTTATATGTTATTTTACAAAATCATAGTTGATTCAGTTCTTATCGATAAGAGAGCGCATGTATGATCTAAAATATTTAATACATATACATATAGTTACAGCCATAGAGCCAAAAATACTTATAACAGAAATTTCGCTGAATTAAACCAGCTGGGGGATCAAACAAGCCACACTATTGCTTAAAACTTCACAAAAGGTGCCGGATCAGATATAAGTTAATAGTGCTCTGCCATATGCAGCATCATTTTTGACTTCTGAATTATCTTGTAAATACTCCCTTGAGATAGAAGAACCATTATCCTTCTATCTACAACTCTGCCAAGAGTAATCTTGTGCGAAGGTAGACACCTTTGAAGACCCATTTTAGATACTCTTGAGTTTTGGCCACTGGTGGAATAGTACTGCAGAGCAAAGGGGAGGCAAATCCCGTGACAATATCGCATAACATTCGGAGTCGAATTCCAGACATTTTTACCAACTCTATTAAAAAACTACCGACTCCACGACTCTGACTCCACAACTCTGACTACATATCCCTGGTATTTACACCAATACTGTGGTATGATTAACCCCAAGTTAAATGAGGTAGAAACTGATGAAAAACTGGCGTAGATGGGAATATGAGACAGACACAGGAGGGATAAAATAGACTTTAAATGACCTCGAGAGATGGCACAGGACATAAAGTTTTGGCAATAATTTGCAGAAGTTTTATGCTCCTCGGTCGTCGACTGAATGATAATGATGACAATAAATCAGACTTTTAATGTCACATCTGGACAGTAAATACAGAACGATAAAGAAAGAACTGACATGTCGGAGAAGAGAAGCAAAAATACGACAAAGCCTAAAAAGAAAAAATATAAAGTCACAGCCATGGATGTAGTACCAACAGTCAAGAAATATTTTGAGAAATAAAGAAGTAGTTTGTATTGCCCTTGTCATGATGAATTCTCAATTCTGTTATCTCATCGTTTAGTATAATTTTTCGGTATTTATTACTGTTATCTCGGATTTGTTACTCTGATTTCAGTATTTATTACAGTTATCTCGGCATTTGTTACTCTGATTTCAGTATTTATTACAGTTACCTCGGAATTTGTTACTCTGTCTTCAGTATTCATTACTGTTATCTCGGCATTTATTACTCTGATTTCAGTACTTATTACAGCTATCTCGGCATTTGTTACTCTGATTTCAGTATTTATTACAGTTACCTCGGAATTTGTTACTCTGTCTTCAGTATTCATTACTGTTATCTCGGCATTTATTACTCTGATTTCAGTACTTATTACAGCTATCTCGGCATTTGTTACTCTGATTTCAGTATTTATTACAGTTACCTCGGAATTTGTTACTCTGATTTCATTATTCATTACTGTTATCTCGGCATTTATTACTCTGATTTCAGTATTTATTACTGTTATCTCGGGAGCCGCGGTAGCATAGTGGTTAGTGCACTGGTTTCCTAGCTCAGTGGTCTATGGTTCGATCCCCAGATGGGGTGGGATTTTTTTAGGCTACAAACGGCTCCTGGGTTGACCCAGCCCCAATTGGGTACCAGAGCAACTCTGGGAAGGTTAAGGCGGCCGGCGTTATGCTGACCACATCACTCCTAGTATGCCGATGGTCAAGAAAATATGGGCCTAACACCATATTCCCAACATGCCTCAATGGGCGTGTAACGGGATCCTTTTTACCATCTCGGCATTTGTTACCATGATGTTGGCATTCATTACTGTTACCTCGGCATTTATTATCATTATTTCCGCATTTATTACTGTCATTTCATTATTTAATATGATTATTTCAGCATTAGTCACGGTTATCTCGGCATTTGTTACTGCTATCTCAGTATTAGATACCGTTATCTCAGCATTTACTACCGTTATCTTAGCATGTATTACTCTTATTTCAGACTTAGTTACTGTTATCTCAATATTTGTTTAGTTAACTCAACATTTCTTTCTATTATCTCAGTATTATTTACTGTTATCTCAGTATTGTATACTTTTATCACGGCATTTGTTAGTTATCTCATCATTTATTGCTGTTACATCATTTATTACTCCTTTTTCGGCATTTATTACTGTTATCTCATCATTTATTACTGGTACCTCGGCTTGTATTACTGTTAAGTCATAATGTATTACTGTTATCTCATCATTCTTACTGTTATCTTATTTATTACTGATATCTCGACAGTTATTACTGTTATTTCATCATTTATTACTGATATTTCGACAGTTATAACTCACATCTCAGCATTTACTACTGTATCTTGCCATTGTACCGTTATCTCAGCAATGGTTTAGTTTATGTCATCATTTTTTTTAATAGCTGTCTCAGCAATTAACTTCTTAACTTTAATGGACACTTGACATATTCTAAGCGTTTGTAGCGCAATATGGAGTGATACCGTGTGTCGAATCACGTGCTACTCCCAGGGTTCCCCGACAAAACAACGAAAGAATAAGACGACTAAACCTACAGGCAATGTCATCAGAAGTGACTAATTCCAAGTGGTGAGTGGAGCTGGCAAACTCATCATATGGAAAAAAGTGCTACAGAAATCACTGTTGTAAGAGTACATGGAACCATACTCCATACAAAAGAGGAAAAAGTAAATGATGATGAATGAGCTGATGTCAAACCATTTCGGATTTGAAGTCAAGTATTTTCGTGAAAGAGGTTATGTCTTGCCAATTCTGAAGATAGTCCGAAAACCGCGACGTCAGATTGACAACGAATTTGTTTACAACTGAAAAAAAAAAAAAAAACGGAGAAGAAAATTATCGTGCTTTTAAGTTAGCAATTTTAAAATCACTCTCGCAGGTTAAACGTCCTCCCTAACAACTGTCTACCCAGGATGCAACATTACCGGTTTGTCTGAAGTAGTAGTCTGAAGGAGCCAATAACAAATACTGCTGCTCATTTTGGTGTCCTAGAAAGTGGTGGATTGTGAAATACTCCAGTGGCGGTTGTGATGAATTTAAGATGTTTTCTTGGAACAATAATTCACAGAATGGTTAAAAAAAAGTACAAAGAAAAGACTAAAGGCTGTAAAAAAATATATATATACTTCCGAGGTGAGAAGAAAAACGTCACCATCATTTAGGCCGGAATACAAAATAGTAATAATGTTTAGGGGAGAACATTTGAAGAGACCCAGGACGCTTAGAGAAGAGAACTGCCAACATACATAAAAGGCATGACACAGACGTGGAAAGACCTTGAGCCGATGGCACGTGACAGGAAGGCTTGACGTACATTTTTTGACGGCCTGAACTACTTAGGTAGCAGAAGGATGATGGCGATGATGATGACGATTATGACCCAGATAGCCCATCTCTTTCCCCTGAGTGTTGTGAAGGTAACATAGCGAAACACATGTCTGACAATGAAACATTTATGATGATAAAATTACTTCCTGTTGCAATGCCCTACATAGTTTTTTTTTTGTGTCTCCTGGACTGACATGTAACTGGCAGAAATAACGGACTACATTTAGATGGAGAAGTCGAATTTAGGTTATTGCCTCTACTGTTTTTGTTTCCTCATAGTTTGTGGTGGAAGTTCTCCTGTTGCCTAAAATAGTGTTTTTATTAATGTGTGTGGTTGAAGTTCTCTTATTGCCTAAAATAGTGTCTTTATTAATGTGTCTGCCATCAATGGTACCTATACCTTGTAGCGGTATGGCAGCTTGCGTACCCTGACAATCCCCAGAGCTATGCCAGTGGGAGTTTTACTCCTGGTAGGTTCAACCAAGCTGGACTGGTCTGTGTGGGTAGGGGTCAGAAAAAGCTGGTACCCTGGTCCTCCAGGTTGGGGGGTTTTAGCATAGGGCTGACACCCCTGTCTATGTAAAAAAAAATAATGAAGTTACGGAAACAACATCAAATGAACAAACTTTGCTGCGGGATGGACATTCGGAGTTTGTGGCTCGTATGACTGTCAGTGGTGAAAGCCGAAAGGAAGCCACTGACATGAAAACGGACGTCCTGACCGCAAAACAGGATACAAGAATAGGATTTTGGAATGTCAGGACAGTGTACGAGACAGGTAAACAAAGACAGGTCACGGCAGAAATGAGAAACTATAGGTTACTGTCATGAAATATTCTAATCCACATATATAAATTATTAGGTAAATATGAAGCCTAACAAATAAAATTAATAAAGAGAAGAGCAATGGTAAAATGACAGTGCTGTCACAAGGAATGTACTCGAAATCCCCCTTGTTTTCTGCTTCGTCTGCAAATTGTAACGCTTTCACGTTGATATAAAAGCTTACTGTATTATTACCCGCTTTCTTCAATGAAACGTGTGCTGTATTTCTTGGAAAAGCATTGAGACGTACTGCGTAATGACCTAAATTAATCCTAACATTAATTACATTACGTTACCAAAACGAACGAACAGTTGGACTAAAGGATAGCGAGAAGGGAGAGGAAGCCGAACACTAAACACGCTTCGCGCGATACGCAAATGCTGCCATCACGCGTGTAAGTCTACAAGCACTAACTTTTTCAGACGGACAGTGATAAAATACACTACCCTTTCCCAGAGTTAGGTTTATAAATCATAACAGACTCTTATTAGAAAAGATAACAATAGATGGGTTTACGTTTGAACACATAACAGTACCCAGACAGCACATCTTCCAAATAGGAGGTAGAAGAAATTGCATATTTTGAACGCAGCCACGTAGCTCCTTTAAATTAGTATTTTTGGGTTCCTTAGGGCTTGCTGACAAATAATATGTAAAACGTTACGCAAATAGTCCAGGAATTAATAAATTATACCCAAAATAAAATATTGGGGGTGCCTGACAGCATAAAATCATTTCTGCTCATAAGATTTTTTTTTAACGTGTTTGAAAAAAATTTACGTTACAGAAATAGCCTACCATGTAAACTCCAAATTGATTGGAGCGCAACAAATGAAAGCCTAACCACGATTGGTCGGGCTATAAATACTATCTTGGTTGTTAAGGGAAACGGGGAAAGGTAACATTTTTTCAAACACTTGTCGAAACGTGGCTCATTGGCCAGTCTCGCTGATATACACACTTGGGAGCGTTAGTTCGAAACCACTTGTTTAAATACACTTGATAAAGCATCAGTGCGTTGAAGCCAGCATATATTTGGCTAAATAAAAGCCTGGAAGATAAGCAGAAGGAAATTTGTGCCAGTTTGTGCCAGAATTCATTGCTAATCAACGTATCTGTGTTATTCGTATGAATTGTGGTAAGCTTGAACCATTTAATATCTTTTAATGAAAATTGAATGTGAATTGTTGATTTATGCCTGTATATATATGTGTAGTTCAGTGGCAAACGTGAGGTAAAGCCTGTAATGCTCCAGCCTGAACAGAGGGTGTCGGAGAGAAGTAAAACGGCATGGAATGGCCAAATAGTACACTGACACCTGGATGATTGACTAGACAGAAATAATGCTGGAAGTGCAGAGGCGTAGTGACCATTAAGGATGGTAATGCTGGTATAAAGTATTTCAGATGAAGCTGACTGTTGGCCTAACGCTCTGAACGCAATGTTTGTGCTGTATTGTGCTCAGTGTAAAAGAGAATATAAATTAGTTATGAAGTAGAAGGTACATCCTTCTTGATTTCAGGGACAGTGGTCTTGATGGTACTGAGCAGCATCTGGTCAGAGATTTGCTGAATCCAGTGTCGGACAGCATACTCCTTGGTCCTTTTAGCTATCAGTGAGGTGTCTCCAGAGCCCAGAAGAAAATTCGAGCAGAGGAGTCCTCTCCTGCCGCCATCACTCAAGATAAGCAGAGTTGGCCAGCTGAGCTCAACATTATGCCCCCTCATCTTGAAATAACTTTATAAAAATACTATTCAGAGGGGAATTTACTTGTCTTAAAATCAGGAACTGTGAACATCTCCAATACTGGTCCCTAAAGACAAACTATTGAAGTCATGATGACAAATACCAACAGAGCTTGAACAAAACAAAACCAGTATTACCTCATTTTACTACTACACAACTGAC
Source organism: Oreohelix idahoensis (assembly GCA_024509875.1). Lineage (NCBI taxonomy): Eukaryota > Metazoa > Mollusca > Gastropoda > Stylommatophora > Oreohelicidae > Oreohelix > Oreohelix idahoensis. The sequence continues at coordinate 177,237 of JAMPIV010005862.1, read as the reverse complement.
ACACATAGAACATTTGTAATAATATATGTCACTACTATATTCATATTAAATACATTCTGTACATAACTTGTAATTTAAATTGATTGTGATTCCTGGTTCCCTTGTAGTTGAATCAGGACACATATTCATTCATGCCAGTAATGAATACATATTGTTATTCGAAAGTTTATCAGTGACTCTTTTAAGATATCTTTGTAGAGTGGTATATGTATGTGAGTGTCACAGTGTTGTCAAGAGTAGTGGATTAAATTAAATTGTTTATCTGTCTGTTGTTGTGACTTACACTTCACCATACTCATACCCTAGACACATAACGTAGCATCACACTATTCCAGAATAATTCTGACTGAGATATATAGATATGTGGTAGCAAGTAAGGTTATCTATAATACACTACTCTTAATAGATATAGATACCTTCACAGCTGATCTCAGTCAGTACACTAAGTTCCCTATAAGTATTTATAACTTCCCACTTCACCACATATATTGGGGTCTCGCTCTTGGGATTTTGAATCTTTAACTATTAAAAATATTGGGGGGTAATTCACTTCAGGGAATATAAGAATTAAAAGGTATCCTTGGGTGGAATTAAATAAGGTTGAGCTCACGGTGCCTGTGTTGTCCATTAGAGATTGAATTGTTGGTTAGACATTGTATAAATTTACATAATAGACAATGGCGGACCTGGCCAAATTTCGATCTGCCGCTGTTCAGACTGCAAAAGAGTTAGGATTAGATGGGCAAGTTATGGTTGCCTATGTTACTACGGAATGTGACAAATTTATTGAACGCGAAGAAAGAAGGTTTGAAGCCGAAAGAAAGTTAGAGGCTGACAAGGAAATTAAGAAGTTACAGTTTGAGGCTGAGACTAAGAGGTTGCAAGCTGAGGCTGAGACTAAGAGGTTGCAGATTGAGGCTGACAAAGAGGCTAAAGCATTGGAAGCCGAGGAAAGAAGACAAGCTGCAGAAAGGGAAGAGAAGAAATTAGCTGCAGAAAGGGAAGAGAAGAAATTAGCTGCAGAAAGGGAAGAGAGGAAATTAGCTGCAGAAAGGGAAGCAGAAGATAAAAGATTACAAAGGGAACATGAGTTACGACTAAGGGAGTTTGAGTTTCAAGGCCATGCTCCTGAAAATGGTGCCAGTCCCTTTGCCTCTGATGCTACGGTTACTCAAGGAGCCTCAATCTCAGCTATGAATTTTCATTTAGATCATTTTGTTGAGAAAGACGATGATATTGAGAGCTATATAAATAGGTATGAGCTATTAGCTACCACGTATGGGTTAGAGAGAGAAAGGTGGAGCTTAAAGTTATCTCAGGGACTTCGTGGGGCAGCTTATGAAGTTTTTGCAAAATTGAGCAGAGGTGATCAGGAAAATTATGACATGCTAAAGCAGGCTCTTTTGTTAAGGTATGAAAAGAATGCAGAGTTTTACAGGAAAAAATTTAGGAATGCTAAACTACTGTCAGGTGAAACCTATCACCAGTTCTCTGCACGCATAGAGACATACTTGGAGAAATGGACTTCTCTGGGAAAAACCCAAGATCTTAAGGAAATGGTCCTTATAGAGCAACTAAGAGAGTCCATGGCTCCAGACCTGAGAAAGTTTCTCATGGAACAAGGTGCAGAGAGGCTGGGTGAGTTGCTAAATGTTGCTGAAAGGTATCAAGCAGCTCAAGCAGAGGTAACAGGTAATAAAAAGAAACAGGTGGATAACTTTAGGGCACCACAGAACTTTAATAAATTTGATCCTAGGGAACAAAATAAAGGTAAGCACCAATTTGATAGGCCACGGTATGACAATAAAAATAAATTCCCACAATTCGATGAAAGGAAATACGATGAAAGAAAATCTTTCAACCAAGGAAAAAGGTGGTGTAAGAATTGTCAGATGGACAATCATGACACTGACCGTTGCAGAAGGAAACCTGTGTATATGGCAACCCTTCAGGTCAGGTCGACCTCAAGACAGGAGGAGGATATTATGTTAGATACCACTCCAGAAGAGATGAGGAAGGCACAGGCTGGGGATAAAACACTCAAGCCTTGTTTCAGAAAATTGTCAACTTGTCATACAACTCCAGGCAAGGGAGATTTTTACATGAAAAACAAGTTGATGTATAGGAAGACTGGAGCTAGATCCAATGGTCAAGGACAGCTGGTACTTCCTAAAAGATACAGGACAGAATTAATAAGGAGCCTACATGTGAAACCAGATGGGGACCATGAGAAGATAGGTACCATCATTCAAAAGGTGGCTCACAATTATTATTGGCCCAAAGTAAGATGGGACATTGAGAATTTTGTAGAAAGGTGTAGCATAGCACATGAGGGAACACCCACAAGTGGGAACATGGATCAGGACCTGGACACGCCACGGGGCAAAATCAGGCCTGACAATAAAAAGAGATATAAATTTGATAAAGTGGACCAAATGGAATGGGAAGCCCCTTTTCACGGACAAGCTTCACTTAACTGTTTTACAATGGCCACTATGCGGAGAGTGCAAAAAGATGTCTTACCCCAGGATAAGCCGATAATCCCTCAATCGGACTTAAACAAACTGGAGGAAGAAGATGTAGAGAGGAAATCTCTCATCAAGAATTTTAAGAGGGGAGACAGCCCCAAGAGAAAAATTGGTAGCGGTCGTTTTGTGAATGATAATTCTGGGAGGAAAAATCATCACTATAAAGCTTCAAGTGGAAGAGACCATACCGGTGCATGGACAAATAGGTCCACACAATTAAAGGTCCATATGTAGCTTTGTTAAGAACGTGGACTGATGAAAAGGCAGAGGAAAACATTACATCTTCATACCAATATGTGAATGATCTGACCACTCGGTTGAAAACTGGCTGGAAACTTGCCAATGAAAATTTGAAACAAGCCAGGAAGAAACATGCTGCCTATTATAACAGGAAGGCGAAAGACAGAAATTTGGCTGTGGGAGAGAAGGTACTGCTTCTTTTGCCCGGGAGTCAGAATAAGTTACAAATTGGATGGCAGGGTCCATATACAGTTCTAGAGAAGGTGTCTAGAACAAATTATAAGATAGATAAGAAGGGGAAAGAAAAAATCTATCATGTGAATCTCCTGAAGAAATATTTGGAAAGAGAACATCAGGAAGAGACACACTTGTTGACCTTGTCCATCGCCATGGAGATGAAAAAGGAACCACTTTCATCATTTGAATATCCATTACACCCCTGTGAGACAGCAGCACAGGTGAAAATCAGTACACATTTAACGAAAACTCAGAAAGAGAGAGTGCAACAGGTTCTAAATAATCATGCAGAGGTGTTAACAGACCGACCAGGGCATACCAACTTATTGGAATATGATATGAAACTCATAGACTCCACACCTGTCTGTATGAAACCATATTCGATTCCGTTTGCTAAGGAAAAAGCTTTGAAGGAAGAGATAGACTATCTATTGAAGGAAGGAATTATGTCGCACAGTGAGTCTTCGTATAGTTCCGGTGTTGTACTCTTAAGGAAGCCCTCTGGAGAACATAGACTCTGTATAGATTACAGGAGACTGAATGCTATTACAGAAGGACAGGTGGATCCATTGCCGGATACAAATCAGCTGTTTGCCAGGCTAAAAAAGCTAAATATTTCTCAAAAGTGGATCTGAGTAAAGGATACTATCAGATTCCAGTAAAGCCTGAGGTTAGACCATACCTAGCTTTTAGTACCTCAGAAGGACACTATGAGTTTAATAGATTGCCATTTGGATTGAAGAATGCGCCTAGTGTCTTCTCTAGAATGATGAGAAAATTATTGGATCCTCTGAATAATCCCTGTATAACAAATTTTATGGATGATATCCTTATAGCAACAGAAACATTTGAGGAACACATTGACTCTCTGAACATGCTGTTTGATCGACTTAGGGAGGCAAATTTAACAGCCCGTCCAACCAAATGTTGCGTGGATGTAAAGAATTGGAATTTTTGGGACACACAGTTTATCAGGGAAACATGACCCCTGACCCAAAGAATTTAGAGAAACTACAGAAAGCCCCGAGACCACAAACCAAGAAGGACGTGAGATCCTTTGTCTCATTATGTGGTTTCTACCAGAAGTATATCAAAAACTTTAATTCCATATGTGCACCTTTAACGGAATTGACACGTAAAGGACTTCCAGATCGCATTACATGGACACCACAATGTGAAATGACTTACCAAGAATTGAAGGAAAAGCTCACAAGTAAACCCATTTTGAAATTACCTGACTTAAGTCAAGAATTCATAGTAAGGACGGATGCAAGTAATATTGGGTTAGGTGCAACTTTACTACAGAAATCAGATGCATTGGATGGGGAATTAAGCCCAGTGGCATATGCTAGCAGAAAGTTGAATAAAGCTGAAATCAACTACTCAACTAGCGAAAAAGAATGTCTTGCAGTAATATGGGCAATAAAGAAATTCAATATTTATCTATATGGGAAGGCATTTAAGTTGCAAACTGACCACAAACCTTTATCGTTTTTAGCACAGGCTAAGCATGAGAACTCTAGGTTACTCCGATGGTCTTTGCTTCTGGCTCCATATAATTTTAGCATTGAATATATATCTGGAAAAACCAATCTGGGAGCGGATTTTTTAAGCCGCCATCCGTGTGATGAGAATCACCGTAAACCCCAGAAATAATAATAAATTTCTATGTGTGTATATAGAATAAAGGACTGACATATAATGTCTGTTTTAAGAGGGGAGGTGTCATGAAATATTCTAATCCACATATATAAATTATTAGGTAAATATGAAGCCTAACAAATAAAATTAATAAAGAGAAGAGCAATGGTAAAATGACAGTGCTGTCACAAGGAATGTACTCGAAATCCCCCTTGTTTTCTGCTTCGTCTGCAAATTGTAACGCTTTCACGTTGATATAAAAGCTTACTGTATTATTACCCGCTTTCTTCAATGAAACGTGTGCTGTATTTCTTGGAAAAGCATTGAGACGTACTGCGTAATGACCTAAATTAATCCTAACATTAATTATATTACGTTACCAAAACGAACGAACAGTTGGACTAAAGGATAGCGAGAAGGGAGAGGAAGCCGAACACTAAACACGCTTCGCGCGATATACAAATGCTGGCATCACGCGTGTAAGTCTACAAGCACTAACTTTTTCAGACGGACAGTGATAAAATACACTACCCTTTCCCAGAGTTAGGTTTATAAATCATAACAGACTCTTATTAGAAAAGATAACAATAGATGGGTTTACGTTTGAACACATAACAGTACCCAGACAGCACATCTTCCAAATAGGAGGTAGAAGAAATTGCATATTTTGAACGCAGCCACGTAGCTCCTTTAAATTAGTATTTTTGGGTTCCTTAGGGCTTGCTGACAAATAATATGTAAAACGTTACGCAAATAGTCCAGGAATTAATAAATTATACCCAAAATAAAATATTGGGGGTGCCTGACAGCATAAAATCATTTCTGCTCATAAGATTTTTTTTTAACGTGTTTGAAAAAAATTTACGTTACAGAAATAGCCTACCATGTAAACTCCAAATTGATTGGAGCGCAACAAATGAAAGCCTAACCACGATTGGTCGGGCTATAAATACTATCTTGGTTGTTAGGGGAAACGGGAAAAGGTAACATTTTTTTCAAACACTTGTCGAAACGTGGCTCATTGGCCAGTCTCGCTGATATACACACTTGGGAGCGTTAGTTCGAAACCACTTGTTTAAATACACTTGATAAAGCATCAGTGCGTTGAAGCCAGCATATATTTGGCTAAATAAAAGCCTGGAAGATAAGCAGAAGGAAGTTTGTGCCAGTTTGTGCCAGAATTCATTGCTAATCAACGTATCTGTGTTATTCGTATGAATTGTGGTAAGCTTGAACCATTTAATATCTTTTAATGAAAATTGAATGTGAATTGTTGATTTATGCCTGTATATATATGTGTAGTTCAGTGGCAAACGTGAGGTAAAGCCTGTAATGCTCCAGCCTGAACAGAGGGTGTCGGAGAGAAGTAAAACGGCATGGAATGGCCAAACAGTACACTGACACCTGGATGATTGACTAGAAAGAAATAATGCTGGAAGTGCAGAGGCGTAGTAACCATTAAGGATGGTAATGCTGGTATAAAGTATTTCAGATGAAGCTGACTGTTGGCCTAACGCTCTGAACGCAATGTTTGTGCTGTATTGTGCTCAGTGTAAAAGAGAATATAAATTAGTTATGAAGTAGAAGGTACATCCTTCTTGATTTCAGGGACAGTGGTCTTGATGGTACTGAGCAGCATCTGGTCAGAGATTTGCTGAATCCAGTGTCGGACAGCATACTCCTTGGTCCTTTTAGCTATCAGTGAGGTGTCTCCAGAGCCCAGAAGAGAATTCGAGCAGAGGAGTCCTCTCCTGCCGCCATCACTCAAGATAAGCAGAGTTGGCCAGCTGAGCTCAACATTATGCCCCCTCATCTTGAAATAACTTTATAAAAATACTATTCAGAGGGGAATTTACTTGTCTTAAAATCAGGAACTGTGAACATCTCCAATACTGGTCCCTAAAGACAAACTATTGAAGTCATGATGACAAATACCAACAGAGCTTGAACAAAACAAAACCAGTATTACCTCATTTTACTACTACACAACTGACACACGGAGAAACAGTACTTTACTCTGGCAGAGAGGATGGACAGCACAGTGAAGGCGTAGCCATTATTCTACAGAAAGGGATAGAAAGGACATTACTGGAATGGAAACCCATCAACAACAGACTGATACGATTGAGATTGAGAGGGAGATTCACCAACACTACTATAATACAATGCTACGCACCAACGAATGATAGCGATGAGGAGGTCAAGGATGAATTCTATCAACAACTGCAGAAAGAAATGGAGGACACACCTAGATATGATCTTGTTATAGTAATGGGAGACCTCAATGCGAAAGTTGGTACACACAATACATATAATGAAAGAACAATGGGGAAATGCGGCAGCGGAATAGCAAACGAAAATGGAGATAAGCTAATAAGTTTCTGTAGCATTAACTACCTGGTCATTGGAGGAACACTTTTCCCACATAAGGAAATTCACAAGTTAACATGGGAATCACCAAATGGTCGGGACAGAAACCAGATAGACCACATCATGGTTAACGGTAGATGGAGACATGCATTACAAGATGTGAAGGTAAGAAGAGGTGCAGATGTGGGAAGCGATCACCATTTAGTAGTTGCAAAACTGAAAGTGAAACTAAGAAGGGCTGGACCAACTGTAACTACACAGAAAAGGTTTGACATCAGCAAATTGAAGGACCCCCTTACCAGAAAAGCTTTTGCGGCCGACATTAAGAAACGATATCAATTTGCCAAAAGCCAGGAAAAGACGTTGACTGATTATATAGACCAGAATTTTAACACCATTTCAACAATATATAAGGAAAGTAGCAAATCATGCTTAGGATTCCAGGAAAGGAAGAAGCAAGACTGGATGACACCAGAAACACTAAACACCATAAAGATGAGAAAGGAAATGAAAAGAAAGAAAACAGAAGCGAAGTCCCCCAGGTTAAAGCAACTATATAGCGAACAGTACAGTCAACTGGACAGGGAAGTTAAACGCCAAACCCGAGCCAACAAAAGGAATTTCCTAGACGATCTTGCAAAACAGGCAGAAGAGGCAGCACTGAGAAATGAACAAAGCACAGTATACAAAATAACTAAATTCATCAGCGGAAAACAAGGTGCAAACAATATTACATTAGTAAGAGATAAGCAAGGAAATCTCATTAAGACAGCAGAGGGACAGGAAACAAGATGGGCAGAGCACTTCAGAGAAACTCTGAACAAGGAAATACCAAAGACACAATTGAATGTTCCTGAGGCTGAAAACGATCTAGATGTAAATACAGACATTCCACGAAAAGAAGAAATCATCACAGCAATCAAAGGGTTAAAGAACGGTAAAGCTCCGGGCCATGATAACTTAAATGCAGAGCTATTTAAGACAGACCCTGAGCTAGCAGCAGAACTATTAGAACCACTATTTGCACAAGTGTGGAAAACGGGGACAACACCATCAGAGTGGAAGAAAGGAATAATTGTCAAATTGCCCAAGAAGGGAGATCTTGCAGACTGCAATAATTGGAGAGGAATCACTCTTCTCTCAGTTCCCAGCAAAATACTAGGCAGGATAATTATACAGAGAATTTCAAAGGCAGTAGACTACAAACTGAGGAAAGAACAAGCAGGATTTAGAAAGAACAGAAGATGTGTAGACCATATATTCACTCTCAGGAACATTATAGAGCAGTGCTCAGAATGGCAAAGACAGCTTTACATAAATTTTGTTGATTCTGAAAAGGCTTTTGACAGCATACATAGGGACAGTCTATGGAAAATACTGAGGGCTTATGGAATTCCAAGCTGCATAGTGTCAATCATAAAAAGCCTCTATGCCAACTTTACGTGTAGTGTTGGGCAGAGCAACCTAACCTTCGAGGTGAAGACAGGAGTACGACAGGGATGCCCCTTATCAACCACTCTATTTTTAACAGTCATAGACTGGGTGATGCGCCAGACAACAGAGGGCAGTCCAAGAGGAATAAGATGGACTACATTTTCAACATTGGAAGATCTGGAATATGCAGATGACATTGCACTGCTGGCACATTCACATCAACACATCCAGGAAAAAACGGATAGACTTAATAAATTTAGCCAGCAGGTGGGCTTGAACATCAATTTAAAGAAGTCTGAGGTCATGACGCTCAATGTGAGCAACCCTGAGCCCATATCAGTAAGGAATCAGCAACTGGTACAGACAGATACCTTCACATACCTAGGAAGCATAGTAACACCAGATGGTGGGGCAGGCAAAGACATCAACATCAGAATGAATAAGGCAAGAACAGCCTTCTTTAGCCTAAATAACATCTGGAAGTCCTCCCAATACAGCACAAGCACAAAATTAAGATTATACCAGAGTTGCGTGCTTTCTGTGCTTCTCTATGGTGCGGAATGCTGGAGAGTCACAGAGAAAGAAATGTCAAAATTGTCCTCTTTTCACACAACATGCCTAAGAAAAATTCACCGAATCTTTTGGCCGAATACCATCACCAACCAAGATCTGCTTACTCGTAGCAAGCAAGAGGACATGCATACCATCATAGCTGGCAGACGCTGGAGCTGGGTTGGTCATGTCCTCAGAAGAGACCCCGATGCCATCACAAGAACAGCTATGCTTTGGACCCCTGAAGGAAAGCGAAAGAGAGGCCGACCAAAAACAACTTGGCGGAGGACTGTGGAGGCTGAGATGCAAAGAATGAACCAGAGTTGGGGCACTGTACGAAGGATGGCCACCGACCGTGCAAAGTGGAATCAATTTGTTGTTGCCCTACAAGACGCCACTAGGCGTGATGGCCACTGACTGCTTTGATGGTCGGTGGTTAAGGATCGAAGAAGAAGAGATTAATGTGTGTGGTTGAAGTTCTCTTATTGCCTAAAATAGTGTCTTTATTAATGTGTGTGGTTGAAGTTCTTTTATTGCCTAAAATAGTGTCTTTATTAATGTGTGTGGTGGAATTTCTTGTATTTATTTATCAGCAATGCCCTTCATCTCCCCATCAAGCATATTCCTTCAACATATGCGTGCCAAATTATCCTGTGCCATTCGCTTAAGATTTTTCCATGATTTCTTTATCATGTTCATTTCTGTTTCCAGATCTATTCTTCATGTGTGTAAGCGTTTTTTTTTTTTTTTTGGCTTTGAAGGTTCCAGAAACAGGATTATCTTGTAATGCTAAGAACAGGTTTCCTCTCTGTCTGTCCTATAAATTCTCAACGTCTTTGTTCTCGTCTCCCATTCCTGTAACACCTGCTAGGTCATCAGTTCCATACTGGTGATCTTGTCACACCATTTCAATCATTCTGTTTTACGCAAGCACCCTTTATAAAAGTGCAGTATGCAACTTCTTGCGGCCGGCGTGATGCCGATCACATCACCCCTAGTGTGCCGACGGTCAAGATAATATGGGCCTAACACCATATTCCCAATATGCCTCAATGGGCGTGTAACGGGTTCCTTTACCTTTACCTTTGCAACTTCTTGGGTAGTGTTTTTGTTATTGTCCATGTTTCAACGCCATACAATAGGACTGACCTGAAATTTGAGTTTAAGATTCTTATATTTGTATTGGACTTGATGTCTGGTTTCTACAAGTTTCCCAATGCAATTAAAGTTCTATTTGCTTTTTGTTTTCTTATTTTGATATCGCTGTCGGTCCCTTCAACTGTGTTTATATTGCTGTAAAGATATAGATATATATATATATATATGATTTTTACATCTTGCAGTCTTGGCTGACGGGAAGAACCGACTTAGACAGGAAGAAGAAGTCAAATTTCTCTTATTGCCTGTAATATTTTCTTTCTCATACTGTGCTGTCGAATTTGTTTTATTGCCTCCAATATTTTCTTTCACTCTGTTTGTGGCCCTAGCAGAATAATGTTTTCATCCTGTCTTCGGTTATATCTTCACTTTCAAACTTGGAACGTTCATGCTTTCATCACTTGCTATTGTTTTTAGAGGAATTATATTTTCATTTCTCTTTCTGAAACCATGTAACATCAATTAGTCAAAGAAATAGAAAAGACAAATCCGCATTAAGCGATGTTGTCCACTGACACTGAGTGACACTGATAATATAGTGTTACAACAAGAAAAAAATTGCAATGTCTTTAAATCTTCAGTTTCGTATTCATCTTTATTTTGTTCTTGTGATCAGACAAAACATTTTTGCCCTGCTGTCATTCATCTCTGTTTAATTTGTGAGCTTTTTTCACTTTCCACTTTATGCACAGAAAGGGGGTATCCACTTTTTTGCACTCCACATCTCAACAAAACTGATATTGTTAATCCATTTTTTTAACGCCTCTCAACAAAAACTCTGTTCCTTAATCCGATATCGCACTCTCTGAACCTTCCTTCATAGTAACTCTGTCTAAAATGTAAAGGATCCCGTTACACGTCCATTGAGGCATACTGGGAATATGGTGTTAGGCCCATATTATCTTGACCATCGGCACACTAGTGGTGGTGTTGTCAGGCATCACGCCGGCAGCCTTAACCTTCCCAGAGTTGCTCTGGTACCCAATTCACGAGGCTGGGTCGACCCCGGAGCCGTTTGCGGTCTAAAATATCCCACCTCAACTGGGGATTGAACTCCAGGTGTAAACACACACATTTCTCCCTGCCGACTCCATATCTCAACATGAACTCATTTCTCACCTGTATCAAGAATCAGAATGTGACAGATTTCAGAACTGTATCCAGAGTCAAGAGAATTTGTGGCTTTGTATCGAGAGTCCAAGAACACCAATAGGTCAAAGATAGGTAATGTTAGTATTATCGTTAGCCGTACTAATATCATCTTCAGCCATTAGCCGGAGAATCGAAAACAGGACCATCTGAACGGCAACACCGCTTAGCTACGGAAGCGGATCTGACTATACTCCCCTACAAAGTAGACACCACAAAAATAGTGCTTCGTGGACAGGTGTCATTAGCGCGATTGTCGCCGTATGGGTACCTAGGGCGATCCAGTCTAATTAATGACGCAATCACTTCTGCGTTCCCACTATTATACAGTATAGGCCACTGGCCAGATTACACAAGACGAAGACCTTAATACTGTGTCTAGTAAATGATAGACGACTGAGAATAGTACAGGAACAGGGGCTAAGAGTTTGGTGGTGTATAAACATTTTAAACAAATAAAGAGGGGAAACCCGAGGCCTGTACACAGTAAATAAATAAATGAGTACACACACACACATACAAAGCCGCTGTGGCTTAGTGGTTAGTGCACTGGCTTCCTAGCGCAGTGGTGTATGGTTCGATCCCCAGATGAGGTGGGATTTTTTTTAGGCCCCAAACGGCTCCTGGGTCGACCCAGCCCCAAATGGATACCAGAGCAACTCTGGGAAGGTTAAGGCGGCCGGCGTGATGCTGACCACATCACCCCTAGTGTGTCGACGGTCAAGAATATATGGGCCTAACACCATATTCCCAATATGCCTCAATGGGCGTGTAACGGGATCCTTTACCTCCTTTTTTTTTTTACACACACACATATATAAATATAAACATATACGTAGAAAAGTAGACAACAGAAAAACAACAGTAGGGAAAGGCTCGCCTGAGAATCGAAGCTAGGACCTTGGGCATGTCTTACAACCTCATATTAGTAGAGTTGTACGACGTGCCTAAGGAGGCAGTAGTTCTATTCTTTCTTTGTCTCTTCTGAGGCCCCCGGGCATTGCACAGAGAGAGAGAGAGAGAGAGAGAGAGAGAGAGAGAGAGAGAGAGAGAGAGAGAGAGAGAGAGATTTAAATACTGTGTTTATGAGCCTTGTATAGATTCATCCTACGCATCCTCCATCTAGATCTATGCATTTTCAATCGAATTATGACAGGAAAATCTGTACAGAGCGATACAAGGAGTTAGTCTGATCATCAGAAATGGTCCCCCGTCGATCAAGTGTTTCGGCCCTTAAATCTTCTTTACACTATAAGGGGGCGGGCCCACCTGGCTCTTGACTACCAGTGTCAGCCTCCTCTTGTCTTGAATCCACTCCACTTTGGTTGCAGCTTTCAACTTCACTCCTGTTTTATCCATGCTGCCAACTGGAGGCAATTGTGAAATTAGCCCTTATGTGTAAAATACTGTCCTGAATTTGATAGCCCCTTGCAGTTGTTCCACAGCCAACATGATGCCCTTTCCGCAGTTTCACTGAGCCTCGAAAATGCCCTTGTTTTTTATTGTCGTTTCAACCCCAATAGTTTCTGTAGATCATACACTGAGGCAGCCACTAGACCTTGCGCCTACCTCAACAGCCATGACCCGTGCTGTGAACCCGTCGTGTCTCAAGTCCGTTGACCAGATGACTGTCTTTGGCCACTTTGGGTGAGTGTTGCTCGTTCAATCTGGACTCAAACGGCACGTTCAGTACAATCGTTATATTCTAGTGGGACCCAAAGATGCAGCAATAGAGAATGCAGTCAGTGACCCATAGCTTGACTGCTTGCATCAGAATCAGCGAACCAGAGCTGGTCAAGACCGTACTCCACCTCCACGTGGTGGTCCTGGAAACAGTCTGCAGCAGTGCAGTCTGGCTGAGCGAGTACGGATCGCAGAGGGAAGGCAAACCCGGTCCCAAAAATGCCGTGCAGAAGTCGGATGTGTCGACCGAAAGGTGCAGATATCACAGCTACAGCGTAAACAGACACAACGCAACCACCGTCCTTTTCAGGGCGAACGAGGAAGAAGAAGAAGAAGTTATATTCTAGTCAAATAGGAATATAACATTATATCTGGCCGTGTTAGAGATCTTCTGATACTTTCTGGCTATGTTCCCAGGTAGATCTACTGCCATCTCCCAGTCATTTGCACAGTCAAGAAAAGATGGTGAACCACTACTTGGTTGACTTGGTTTGGGATGTGCTGACTTCCTTGCTCTCAGAAAGTACGAGTATGTATTTGCGGTACTCGGTCTGACTTTGCTGTTCCCCTTCACCCTTGCTTGCCAGATCTGTTGTATTAGCCAGTTCATTTAGGATTCACTGGTTAGCACATAAATACTTGTATTCCCTCAAGCAGAGAGGATCACTGGTTTAAATGTCTTAAGGGAAGAACCTCCAGTAAAATGCTATTTTCATACATAAATGTAGCTTCTTCTTCTTCTTCGATCCTTAACCACCGACCGTCAAAGCAGTCAGTGGCCATCACGCCTAGTGGCGTCTTGTAGGGCAACAACAAATTGATTCCACTTTGCACGGTCGGTGGCCATCCTTCGTACAGTGCCCAAGCTCTGGTTCATTCTTTGCATCTCAGCCTCCACAGTCCTCCGCCAAGTTGTTTTTGGTCGGCCTCTCTTTCGCTTTCCTTCAGGGGTCCAAAACATAGCTGTTCTTGTGATGGCATCGGGGTCTCTTCTGAGGACATGACCAACCCAGCTCCAGCGTCTGCCAGCTATGATGGTGTGCATGTCCTCTTGCTTGCTACGAGTAAGCAGATCTTGGTTGGTGATGGTATTCGGCCAAAAGATGCGGTGAATTTTTCTTAGGCATGTTGTGTGAAAAGAGGACAATTTTGACATTTCCTTCTCTGTAACTCTCCAGCATTCCGCACCATAGAGAAGCACAGAAAGCACGCAACTCTGGTATAATCTTAATTTTGTGCTTGTGCTGTATTGGGAGGACTTCCAGATGTTATTTAGGCTAAAGAAGGCTGTTCTTGCCTTATTCATTCTGATGTTGATGTCTTTGCCTGCCCCGCCGTCTGGTGTTACTATGCATCCTAGGTATGTGAAGGTGTCTGTCTGTACCAGTTGCTGATTCCTTACTGATAAGGGCTCAGGGTTGCTCACATTGAGCGTCATGACCTCAGACTTCTTTAAATTGATGTTCAAGCCCACCTGCTGGCTAATTTTATTAAGTCTATCCGTTTTTTTCCTGGATATGTTGATGTGAATGTGCCAGCAGTGCAATGTCATCTGCATATTCCAGATCTTCCAATGTAGAAAATGTAGTCCATCGTATTCCTCTTGGACTGCCCTCTGTTGTCTGCCGCATCACCCAGTCTATGACTGTTAAAAATAGAGTGGTTGATAAGGGGCATCCCTGTCGTACTCCTGTCTTCACCTCGAAGGTTAGGTTGCTCTGCCCAACACTACACGTAAAGTTGGCATAGAGGCTTTTTATGATTGATACTATGCAGCTTGGAATTCCATAAGCCCTCAGTATTTTCCATAAACTGTCCCTATGTATGCTGTCAAAAGCCTTTTCAAAATCAACAAAATTTATGTAAAGCTGTCTTTGCCATTCTGAGCACTGCTCTATAATGTTCCTGAGAGTGAATATATGGTCTACACATCTTCTGTTCTTTCTAAATCCTGCTTGTTCTTTCCTCAGTTTGTAGTCTACTGCCTTTGAAATTCTCTGTATAATTATCCTGCCTAGTATTTTGCTGGGAACTGAGAGAAGAGTGATTCCTCTCCAATTATTGCAGTCTGCAAGATCTCCCTTCTTGGGCAATTTGACAATTATTCCTTTCTTCCACTCTGATGGTGTTGTCCCCGTTTTCCACACTTGTGCAAATAGTGGTTCTAATAGTTCTGCTGCTAGCTCAGGGTCTGTCTTAAATAGCTCTGCATTTAAGTTATCATGGCCCGGAGCTTTACCGTTCTTTAACCCTTTGATTGCTGTGATGATTTCTTCTTTTCGTGGAATGTCTGTATTTACATCTAGATCGTTTTCAGCCTCAGGAACATTCAATTGTGTCTCTGGTATTTCCTTGTTCAGCGTTTCTCTGAAGTGCTCTGCCCATCTTGTTTCCTGTCCCTCTGCTGTCTTGATGAGATTTCCTTGCTTATCTCTTACTAATGTAATATTGTTCGCACCTTGTTTTCCGCTGATGAATTTAGTTATTTTGTATACTGTGCTTTGTTCATTTCTCAGTGCTGCCTCTTCTGCCTGTTTTGCAAGATCGTCTAGGAAATTCCTTTTGTTGGCTCGGGTTTGGCGTTTAACTTCCCTGTCCAGCTGGCTGTACTGTTCGCTATATAGTTGCTTTAACCTGGGGGACTTCGCTTTTGTTTTCTTTGTTTTCATTTCCTTTCTCATCTTTATGGTGTTTAGTGTTTCTGGTGTTATCCAGTCTTGCTTCTTCCTTTCCTGGAA
Organism: Oreohelix idahoensis; assembly: GCA_024509875.1. Lineage (NCBI taxonomy): Eukaryota > Metazoa > Mollusca > Gastropoda > Stylommatophora > Oreohelicidae > Oreohelix > Oreohelix idahoensis. The sequence goes on along the minus strand of JAMPIV010005862.1, from coordinate 161,507 downwards.
TCCTAAGCATGACTTGCTACTTTCCTTATATATTGTTGAAATGGTGTTGAAATTCTGGTCTATATCATCAGTCAATGTCTTTTCCTGGCTTTTGGCAAATTGATATCGTTTCTTAATGTCGGCCGCAAAAGCTTTTCTGGTAAGGGGGTCCTTCAATTTGCTGATGTCAAACCTTTTCTGTGTAGTTACAGTTGGTCCAGCCCTTCTTAGTTTCACTTTCAGTTTTGCTACCACTAAACGGTGATCACTTCCCACATCTGCACCTCTTCTTACCCTCACATCTTGTAATGCATGTCTCCATCTGCCGTTAACCATGATGTGGTCTATCTGGTTTCTGTCCCGACCATTTGGTGATTCCCATGTTAACTTGTGAATTTCCTTATGTGGGAAAAGTGTTCCTCCAATGACCAGGTTGTTAATGCTACAGAAACTTATTAGCTTATCTCCATTTTCGTTTGCTGTTCCGCTGCCGCATTTCCCCATTGTTCTTTCATTATATGTATTGTGTGTACCAACTTTCGCATTGAGGTCTCCCATTACTATAACAAGATCATATCTAGGTGTGTCTTCCATTTCTTTCTGCAGTTGTTGATAGAATTCATCCTTGACCTCCTCATCGCTATCATTCGTTGGTGCGTAGCATTGTATTATAGTAGTGTTGGTGAATCTCCCTCTCAATCTCAATCGTATCAGTCTGTTGTTGATGGGTTTCCATTCCAGTAATGTCCTTTCTATCCCTTTCTGTAGAATAATGCCTACGCCTTCACTGTGCTGTCCATCCTCTCTTCCAGAGTAAAGTACTGTTTCTCCTGTTGCTGTTTTAACTTTTCCTGCCCCTGTCCATCTGCTCTCACTTATCCCCAGGATGTGTAACCTATAGTTTCTCATTTCTGCAGTGACCTGTCTTAGTTTACCTGTCTCGTACATTGTCCTGACATTCCAAAATCCTATTCTTGTATCCTGTTTTGCGGTCAGGACATCCGTTTTCATGTCAGTGGCTTCCTTTCGGCTTTCACCACTGACAGTCATACGAGCCACAGACTCCGAATGTCCATCCCGCAGCAAAGTTTGTTCATTTGATGTTGTTTCCGTAACTTCATTATTTTTTTTTACATAGACAGGGGTGTCAGCCCTATGCTAAAACCCCCAACCTGGAGGACCAGGGTACCAGCTTTTGTCTGACCCCTACCCACACAGACCAGTCCAGCTTGGTTGAACCTACCAGGAGTAAAACTCCCACTGGCATAGCTCTGGGGATTGTCAGGGTACACAAGCTGCCATACCGCTACAAGGTATAGGTACCATTGATGGCAGACATAAATGTAGCATTTCGATACAAATGTACTGGGCTGACTTACAACAGTAATAGCAGCTACGCATACCAACATATTTTGTCGCATAATACTATTGGTTGCCATGGAAAAGGAGTCCATATTGGATATTAATACTTTATTTCAGTTCACTCAGGCTTTTTTATTAGTTGAGGTATGAGCACCAAAGTTAAAAATAGAAGCTAATCATTGTATTTTAAAACTTTTGCGGATCACATTTGTAATAACTTTAGTAGGCTCTAAGATACAGAACTTTACATATAATTTCTAAAAATAGTAACACATTTTTCAAAATCTTTCAATATTATTTGCAATAAATCAAAATTTTGATAAGATATCAGGAATCTGAACGTTGAAAAAGTTTTAATATTCAATGGAACGTATGTGTACCAAATGTCATGTTGATTGACAATGAAATCAGCAAGTTATAAGACAATTATTGACGTAAAACAAGGTTCTGAGAAAATCCTGGTGTTCTTCATAGGAATAACACAATTTCGAAAGAAAACACAATTTGCTAAAACCAAAATACACCTTCTTAGAATGTGTTCTGACAAATGATGTAGAGATATTTAGATTCAGGAGATTATATATTATCAGAATATAGGCTAACTCCAATTTTCATTTTTTTTTTCCTATTTTGATTTAAAATGCACTGCTGCTCCACCCCTTAAGTAAGACTAGATCAACATGATCTAGTGAGGGCCTCGCGACATACAGAAATGTTCCGGACCTTATAAAAGAGGGCTTCCTAACTTTTTTTTTTTTTTTTTGCTATGGACCCACTTTAATTGTCCGGGGAAAGCTCTATCAAAGTGTCAAGCTAGTTTATCACTTCATATTCCTCTTTCTCTACCTTTACGTTATTTATTACCTAATCTGTTTCATCTTTACAGTCGTTTTCCTTAGTCTGCGTGCGTTTAACTGTCACAATAGTTTTAACTTTACATATGTAATCGCTTCTTTCTCTGTCTCTCTGTCTTTCTGTCTGTCTGTCTCTCTCTCTCTCTTTCTCGTTCTCTGCGTGTGTGCATGTATGTGCGCGTGTTTTCACTTACTGAAAACAATGGTATTATTAAATACGTTATTACTGAAATTAAGAATGTTTTAATCTGAAGACACTTTCAGAATTATATTATGGCAAACAGCAATGTAAAAAGGCATTAATGCATATTTCTTTACCCTGTTAAAATAAAGATTTATTTCCCTACCACCTATCCGCACTTATAATTTATTTGTGTTTTTATTTTTTATTTTTTTTTCTTAACCAGCGGCACTTGGGCTTTCAGCCCTTCGGCCCAATGACATGTCATTGTGAGGCTGGGGAGCCTGTGGACTTTCCTTCCAAGCAGGTGAGGAGCTTCCCTCCTTCCCATCCACAGAGGGTTTATCTCAGGAGCCGTTCAGGTTATTCAGTCAAAATCCCGGTGAATGACACTTCTTCAAATGCACACCCCCGAGCTTGAACCTTGAACACCTGATCGCCAGCGCAATGTGGTAACCATTACACTAGCGCGGCTCCCATGTGGTTTTATTTTAAGTCTCACTCATCTCATGTAAGTCTTAATATTAGTATGGTCACATGACTCAGCAGTATTCATTGTCATAGCTCCTTGTTCCACAAGAAAGGCTTCGAATACGACTTCTAGTAGATCAGTGTTTCTCAACCTTGATAGTAGCAACGCCCCCTTTTGACAACTAATATTTTAAAAAGCCCCCCACCCTTTTAACACCCCCTTTATCTTGTATACACAAACATATACATATATTCCACCATACTTTTAAAAAAGCAATGCAGTAAATGAGTTATCTTTCCTTATAATATAAAGAAGAAGAGAAAGCACATTTATAAAAGCATAGTTATATTAAATATGTGTTTAAGTACGGAATTATATACACCACAAGTTCATTATCCTTGAATTACAAATTGGCGGAGCAAAAGATATAAAATTAGTTCTTACAACTCTATAATGATCATAATTATATCATTTTAATAGCGCCTAAATGACTGCATATATATTTTCAAATCTGAATATTTAAGCCTCTCCTTATGTAAGGTTAGCTTGGTTGTGACGAGAGGCTAACGAATGTTTCGAGTGTTGAAGGGACATAAATCTCCGCCTACTGACTCCTGACAATGGTAGCATCCCAGGTACTAACATTTTGCGTTTGGAATCCTTGAAACACTCCATGGGACGCAGGGCAAATAAAAACTATCGTGTTACAAGCTATGCGAAGGGGATTTTCTTTGTAATTGTTTCATATTGATTCTTGTAAAAATGTACACAACGCACTCCTGAATGGAAGTAGAGACCCCAAATCGTTGCGACCCATCAGTACGCCCCCAGACATCTTGAAAACGCCCCCCAGGGGGCGGTACCGCCCCCGTTCAGAAACACTGTAGTAGATTAACAGGTACGTATCCGCTACTTCAAGTACCATGCCTAGGGACGTAGGAGATCATGTCTCTCCACAACTTCCTGTGTATCCGCTAGGCATACATTATTCAAAACTTTTAATATCGCTTCTTTGTCCACAATCTTCCAAGCTTCAGATTGTTCTAGAGTTATATTATTTAGTCCATGCGACCTGCTTTTTTTCTCATGTTTTTTTCTTCATCATTGTTTGAGGTCTTTCACATTTATCTTGGTTATTTTATTCCGATGTTTTATCACAACGGAGCTGAATTATATATTTTATCTGTCCGTGTAATAAGTTCTCTTGGTTCTTATATATTGTACCTTATGTTGATTTAAGACTTCTTCTTCCTCCTCGTTCGTCCTGAAAAAGACGTTGGTTGCGTTGTGTCTGTTTACGCCGGAGCTGTGATATCTGCACCTTTCGGTCGACACATCCGACTTCAGCACGGCAGTTTTTGGGACCGGGTTTGCCTTCCCTCTGCGATCCCTACTCTCTCAGCCAGACTGCAGTGATGCAGACTGTTTCCAGGACTACCACGTGGAGGTGGAGTAGGGTCTTAGTCAGCTCTGGTTCGCTGACTCTGAGGCAAGCAGTCAAGCTATTGGTCGCTGACTGCATTCTCTATTGCTGCATATTTGGGTCCCGATTTAAGACAACCAGTAGCTGTCTGTGTTCTCCTGTCTGTTAATTAATTTATTTACCTGTACAAACTTTGTGTATCTATTCTGTGATGTTCTTTACGGTCCTTGCACCTGTAGTTTAACCAGAATTATTTTTTGTTGCATGTTTTTACCATATTTTTTTTCACTTAGAAATTCATTTTTTTTTAAATTACTGGTTGATTTTTATAGATGGTCAACGAATTAACTCTCCACATAACAATTCCCATCGTTCATCTATATTCGTACTCGCTTTTGGTATACAGAGCCGCCGTAGCGCAGTGGTTAGTGCACTGGCTTCCTACCTCGGTGGTCCATGGTTCAATCCCCAGTTGAGGTGGGATTTTTTAGACCGCAAACGGCTCCGGGGTCGACCCAGCCTCAAAAATTGGGTACCAGAACAACTCTGGGAAGGTTAAGACGGCCGGCGTGATGCTGACCCACATCACCCCTAGTGTGCCGATGGTCAAGAAAATATGGACCTAACACCATATTCCCAATATGCCTCAATGGGCGTGTAACGAGATCCTCCTAGAAAACAGGTTACTTACAGTTCCCATGTCTTTGAATCATTAACTGGTAATAATTAACTTTGATCTTTTCTGTAATTCCATCTACGATTTCATTGGATACAAGGAGTTAACGTCTGCAGCACATAGCATCACATGTCAAAGCTATTGAAAATCCTCCAGATCGTGGTAGATAGAAGTGTATTAAGTGTTAATAATATGTCAGTTGGCAAAGAGGATAGAGTGATTCCTTCCGCAGCTAGGCGGTGGTGCCGTTCGGAAGGTCCTGGGTTCGATTCTCCGGTAAACAAGCTAAGTTTTTTTGTGTTTTTTTTCTGTTGTCTAGTTTTCTACTTCTTTATTTCTCACGAGTGCTTGAAATATACCTTTATGTGCGAAATATTTATTTGTTAACAATAGGCAGTCGCGGACCAATTTGCGGAAAGCGAGGTGATATGACGAGTGACGCAGCAACTTCTATAAAATGAAAAGCACTGGGAACTCCAAAGAATAATTACGTTCAAAAATAGATCTGCACAATTGATGAAGACGAACGACATAAATGGATGACCTAGTGGGAGATCCTAGTCCGGTAGTGAAAATCACAAACACAGATGATACCAGACCGTAGTCTAGCTGCTGTTGGCACAATTAACAACTTTAAAATTACCACATGGAAAGTTATAATACATATAATGCAATGAGAGAAATCGATTTTGTGGAGATCAATATTTTAGCAGTAGGTGAAATGAGATTCGTAAGTGCTGTCATAAAACAGTCAGATAAATACAAAGTAATATTGTCAGCAAATGACCAGCTTATAAGAGCAATTATTGACCAAGAGAATTCAAGAGCAGCCAACGGATTCCGGAACACAGCAAACAAACTTTTAGTTGTCAAATTGATTGAAAACCAATATGTATAATTACCATACTGGTGTACGCGCCAACATGTTAATATCGTTGTGAGAAAAGGAGCACTCGAAAACATTGCAACCACGTGATAAATAGAAGGAAAGAGAAGTAGAGAACGTCATAGATAAAATACAATGGATAGACTGACACTACGACGCGGGATAAGGTTAACAACGGAATTGATAAAGCAAATTAAAAATCGACAACTGTGGAGGATCATGATCGCCTACGATTCGACGCACGTCATCTGACGACTTACATTCCCAACGATACATTTTACCAGTAACTAGTCTTATCTGCGTTGATTCTTATACATTGTGTCTATAAATGAAGTCAACTGAGTTATCCAAACGAAAATTGCTATAGCAACATAAGAAAACACACTGATCTTTCTATGCAATGTCACTTTCTTTAGAACACTTGGGGGCCTACATTTTTTAGAAAGTAATATTATTGAAAATTCGACCGTAAATCGGGAAGTAGTCCCATGTGATTAACCAGAAAAATGTATATTCCTACATGTAGTATGGAGTACTAAAAATGACACACATGAGGACTGTAAACATAATCTTTGTTATGGTAATTATTGACACCATTACAACTGAGATTTAAAACTCCCATAATCAATATTATGACCGAAGACGCAGCAAAAGTGATGAATGCAGTCAACGAGACTGCTTGCGTCAGGGTCAGCGAACCAGAGCTGACCAAGACCCTACTCCACCTCCAAGTGGTGGTCCTGGAAACAGGCTGCATCACTGCAGTCTGGCTGAGAGAGTAGGGATCGAAGAGGGAAGGCACACCCGGTCCCAAAAACTGCCGTGCTGAAGTCGAATGTGTCGGCCGAAGGCGCAAATATCGCAGCTTTCCTGTAAACGGACACAACGCAACCAACGTCCTTTTCAGGACGAACGAGGAAGAAGAAGAATAATCATTATTCATCTATAGCAGGGGTTTCCAACCTTTTCTATGCCCCGCACCCCTAGGAAATGTTTGATTAATTTTCGCACCCCCTACAAAAGTAATATCACGTTGATAGCTCAGTTGGTTAAGCGTGAGACTCTTGACCCTAGGCTTCTTTGTCGCACCCCCTGAAATGCCATCTCGCACCTCAGGTTGGGAACCCCTGATCTATAGCATCAAGTCTGTCTGTTTTTAAATCACTCTCGTAGTTGCACACAACTATTAAGTCGATAATACTGCAGCTGAGACCAAGATTTATATAAACAACTCTAGCAATGGTTGTCATAAAGAGATTTTACAACAAACACGCAGCTATACATTAACTTTGTTGATTTTGAAAAGGCTTTTGAATAGGCTTTCGACAGCATACACAGGGACAGCCTATGGAAAATACTGAGGGCTTATGGAATTCCCAGCCGCATTGTTTCCATCATAAAAAGCCTCTATTCTAACTTTACATGCAGTGTTGGATTGAGTAATGTAACTTTCGAAGTGAAAACAGGAGTACGACAGGGATGCCCCATATCAACAACATTATTTTTGACAGCCATAGATTGGGTGATGCGCCAGACAACAGAGGGCAGTCCAAGAGAAATTAGATGGACAACGTTTTCTACACTGGAAGACCTGGAATATGCAGGTGACATTGCACTACTCGCGCATTCACATCAACACATTCAAGAAAAAAAACCGATACTGACTAAGTATGACCAGCAGGTTGGCTTAAACATCAATCTGAAGAAGACTGAGGTTATGACACTAATTGTGGGCAATCCTGAGCCAATAACAGTAAGGAACCAGGGAGCCGCGCTAGCGTAGTGGTTACAACACCGCTCTGGCGACCGGGTGATTCAGGATCAAACCCGGGCGACGGCATTTGAGGATTTTTCGTCGACCGGGATTTGGACTGGATTAACTCGAGACCTGGCGAGAACATTTGAGGAGTGTCATCGACCAGGGACTGGCGGCTCCTGAGCCGACCCAGCTCTAATGGGTACCTGCGAAAACGGCGAGTATCTGCCTGAATGGCGAGGGACACTTGTCTCTGTACAAGAAAATAGGATACTCACGTAAAAATCAATGTCAGGTTAGACATTAAAAATAACCTGAGATTTCGCCTCGAGTATTAGCGGGCGTATGAAAAAAAAAAAAAAAAAAAAAAAAAGTAAGGAACCAGAAGTTAGAACAGACATACTCATTTACATACTTAGGATGCATAGTAACATCTGACGGCGGAACAAGCAAGGACATTAACAACAGAATGAATAAAGCGAGAACAAGCCTTTGCTAGTCTCAACAACATTTGGAAGTCTTCCCAGTACAGCACAAACACCAAATTAAGACTGTATGAGAGCTGTGTACTTTCTGTGCTTCTCTATGGTGTGGAATGCTGGAGAGTAACAGAGAAGGAAATGTCGAAACTGTCCTCCTTCCACACAATCTGCCTAAGGAAAATTTTCCGAATCTTTTGGCCAAACACCATCAGCAACCAAGAACTACTTAATCGGAGTAACCAGGAGGACAAGCACACCATCATAGCTGGCAGACGCTGGAGTTGGGTTGGCCACGTCCTCAGAAGGGACCCTGAACAGCTATGCTATGGACCAACGTGGGAAAGCGAAAGAGAGGCCGACCAAAAACAACTTGGCGGAGAACTGTGGAAGCCGAGATGCAAAGAATGAACCAGAGTTGGAGCACTGTACGAAGGATGGCCGCCGACCGAGCAAAGTGGAATCAATATGTTGCTGCCCTACAAGACGCCACCAGGCGTGATGGCCACTGACTGCTTTGGCGGTTGGCGGTTATGGATCAAAGTAGAAGACGCACGAAGAAGCAAGGGACTTAATCGCGATTTCAAATGACGTTTTATAGTTACCTCCCAATCCAAATTGCGTTGTAGGACTATCCTTATCAAAATCTTTGTTTTTCTATAATTAATTTTTTAGCGTTTTCTAACACTATTCGCAATCTTTAATTCTTCCTATACTATACTTAAATTCTAGTCACTACAACTCATGTTCAGTCTCAAAGTTATATTATCATATTCTCTTTAACACACAACATTCTCTCTTTCGCTTGTCATTCACTAACACGCATTTAATTCACTCAAACTCTAATGCTGCTATTTTCACTCATTCACTCACCATTCTATCAAACATCTTTGAATAATTTCTACATGTTTTACATTACTTTCCATACTCCAAGAAGGAAAGAAAGGGTTGCGCGTACAGTTTCACTATGACACAAGAAAACATGAACCAACGCTACAACCGCTAAGTTTTCATCAGGTACAAGTACAAGACGTACAAGTGCGGAATAAAATGGAAAGTGTGCAATAGTCTAAATGTCCCGTGTAGTTTCCGGGGGTCATGTTTCCTGCTAATGTTACCCCAGATATGTCATAAAAGGCAACTAATATGCGGTTGCTCTTGGAGGGGAGGGGGGAGAGAACTGGCATACTCGTCATGTAAAACAAATAGCTGCACAAACTACTCCTGCAGAAGAATGCGCTTTAATGCAGACTTCATGCTAGTGGACCAGCTGCAGATGATGATGATGATAACGTAAACATAAACATATAAGCTAAGCAATCCGTGACAAAATCATTGGGGACATTTTAGAGACGAATGTCCCGAACGCATTCGTTTCTAAAATGTCTACATAATTTTGTCACAGATTGCTTTAGCTTATACATTTATACTAACATAATCATCATCATCGTTTCCATCATTATGACGAGTGCTGACGTAGGTCTAGAAGGAAAGAAGAAAATTCCGCACTCACTCTATCTTTACCTCTTGCAATCCCTTCCACCAGGTTGCTTACATTATTACATTATACTTTTAACTTGCCTTTCTCATGCTGGCAACCATTCTCCGCCTCACAAATGCATATTCATACGCACGTGAACACACATGTCTGTTTCGTTCAACCACCCGTCCTGTATGCAGTGGAGTCAAGTTGGTGGAGTCGGGTTGGTGGAGTCGGGGTGGTGGAGTGGTTAGAGCGTTTGCTTCTCACAGCAAAGCTACCAGGTTTCACGATCGAAACCTGGTAACGTCACGCTCCGGTCTGCCTAGCTGTAAATTGGTATATGACTCTGCTCCTGAAGTAGAGAAAGTAAAGCCAGCGAGGAGGGGAACAAGTAACTTTCCCTTATGAAGCTGGACCAAGTATAGTCATGTCTCTAACACTTCACTCCCCAACGGCAGTACTGATATGAGACCGTTGACCTTTTTTCCATCTAACAGTAACAACTCAGCATTCAACATCTGCAGTATAGTACTCACTTGTGCTTCCAGTTTTTCTCATCTTTATCAACATCTTCTTCTTGGGTTTGTCTGTCTCGTCGCTGATAAAGATGACGTCAGTTTGAAAAAGAATGTCTCCTGCGCCGTTTGTCTCTTCATCTCCGTCTCTGGGCTTGACCGTCTTAAAGACAAATTTTATTTTATCGTCCTTGGATGTAATTTTCATTGTTCTTTCTGTTGTTGTACACGCTGATGGAGTTGAACCGCTCACATTATCCTGATGATGAAAGAGATAAGAACTGCTATGATTCTGAGCACTATTGTTGAGATGAATCTCAGTTTTACCGTTGGAAACGAGGTTCTTGTCATTAGGGCTGTTACAATGGCCAGGAGAGGATTCACCTTCTTTCAGTTTATTCAATAAATTGTTTGGAGAGAAAATAACATCTGTTGGATTATCCAGTAGGGTCTGTTCATTGCGTTGGTCGTTATTATTGTCTTTATCATTATCTTTTGAATCGTGAGCTACGAAAGTATTTACAAACTTAGTCAAAGATACAGAGGTTTGTTCGATGTGAATTTTTGACCAGGTTTCAGTTTTACTAAACACTGGTGGCAGAGATTCTATAGGTGTTAAGGGCGAGATCCGACCAGCCTTATTCTCTTCTGGTTTGTTAGTATCGTATTCTTGCGATGAAGTGTTACATTTTGCTGTTTCAGTTTTGTTTTCTTTCACTTCAGGAGTTTTATCGTACGACAACGCAGGCGCAGGCTGAGAAAGGGGAGGTAATGACTCTTTAAGAATACTGACCGAGATTTCTGTGTTTATATCCCCTTCAGAATTTTTCTCGTTATCCGACTTCAAACTATCCTTGACTGGCGTATCTGATATTTTAGCAGATGTACTTTGCAACTTAGAAGGTGCCGATTCTTTAGTGACATTGGTGACTGCATTACTAGAGGTTCTCTGTATTTGACTGTCCCTGAAAAAATGTAATACAGATGCATCAAATGATACACAATAATTTTTATTCTTTTAATTAAAAGAAAATAGTTTAACATTAACAGTAAGAAAACTAAAATTACGATCACATAACAAAGGTATACCAATTTGTTTCAGAAGATGAAATCAATGTAGTGGCTCAATGTAGTTATTAATAAACAGCACAGCTATAAATAAACTTAGAACATAATATTAGAACATGATTAGCGATATAAAAACGTGATATTAGAACATATGTATTTATGTTATACTAGATACTTACAAGATATTAGAATACGATGTGTACATGACATAAGAACATGATATTTACATTATATTAGAGGATGATATTAGAAACTGATGTTTACAGGATATTAAAACAGGATAGTTGCATGATATTAGTTCATGATATTCTCATGACGTTAGAACATGATTTTTACTTGATATTAGAACTTGGGATTTACATGATATTAGAGGATATTAGAACATGATATTAGAGGATGATAGACATTTAAGGATGATGTTTGTATGATATAAGAACACGATATTTACATGATATCAGAACTTGATATTTACATGATATTATACGTGTGTTACGCACAAATAATTACTTTTTCCAAAGTCTTTGTATGATCATTTTTCGTATGTATGATCATTTTTTGACTGAAATGTGTATTTTGTTTTTTTACAGTCAAAGCGACATAACCCGAGTTATTGAGACTACAATTTTTTAGGAGTTTGCCTTCTCTTGTATAGAGACACGTTCGGTCTATAATTTCTTGAACGAAGCGTGACCATATCTCCTTATTTGGTAGTATCAGTCAACTGTTGTAGATGTCTTAAACCTGTCTTAACGCTTCTGTTCATGACCATAAAAGGCGCGACTGTGTAAGACTTTTATCTCGAATGTTCTTAAAATCGCTTTGTGTGAATTGATACTCACGTAGATGAGTTCTGCGCATGTCAAAAACTGGGAGTTCGTTCTGTGTGTTCCGCCCAGCTGGGGAGTTTAGAAATGGTCTGAGTAGCGAGCGGACGCAACCTGCGTCTTGTGATTTTCTGAGGGAAATACGTTGTCTTTGTGAGTTAGTTAGCTAACTAGACTATTTCCCAGTATTATTCAAGCCTGCCTGGAGGCATATGTTCGTGGTTGATTTCCGAAGAAAGGTAATTCCTCTTGTATCGAACTTTTTGCTATCATCTAGAAGTTCGTCATTTTGTCGCTCCTTGCTCGCCTGTGTGATTCAAAATGGAGAGGTACTTTGACTAGGTTTTTCGCCACCGGTATCTTTATACCTGAACTAGTTATATATATATGGGTCGCTCTAGACCAACAAGACTATTGTCTGTGTTCCAGGATTCGTTATATCAGAGATCACGTCCAAGTCAGATGGTTAGACTTAGAAACGTTATAAAGGTCGGTTTGACCTGTATGCCCAGTATGCTATTCACGTGCAGACAGTAAACGGACTTATTGTATACATCTGATCTGCTAGCATCAGAAAGGGAGCATTTATTGTTGTCTATGAACATTGAAGATCTGCAGCTGACTGGTGCAGAAGTTATATATATATTATGATACAGCTTCACGAACCAGAACTTTATGATATCTGTTTACAATACAACTATTGAGTATTGAATCCTACATGACTATCAGTTAATATGATTTTGAATGCTGCATTCGTTATACTATGCTGGTGATGACATAAATATCATGACTGTTTTGTGGCGTGCAATAAATGGTATAAAACTAAAGCGAAGTTACCATTTCTATGACTCTACACGTCATGTTGCCTGTGGTGTACCCTGTGAACTGTTCTACTGCAACACACACAGCAACATTCTAAATCAGAGAAGACACCTACATCTTGCACTTTAATACCAGGTGTCGATAGGGGTGGCAAGTGGTCGTCAATCTTATAACGGAGCTAACGTACCTGGCATTTTTCTGGCGCACCATTATCATTTCAGCTTAAATCCACCTTTATCATTTTTGGTGGCCATATGTTGGTTTACTCTGATACCAGCTATCAAGGGGGTCAAAAAACCCAGACATCATCATCAAGCTTTCAACATTACAGTTTCAACTCATCACCTCAATGTTTGATGAAAGATTTTGAAAGATTTTGAAAGTACCCGGCGTTGCTGAAAGATTTGGAAATTGTTTCAAAATACCCGGCGTTGCTCGTCAAGTTGGCAGTTTTCCTGATCTGTTAGGAAGAAGGACAAGTGCCGTAACAACTGTTCCGGTCTCAGAGGTACTGTTGCAGATTCAGAAGGTCAAGTGCTCAAGTCAATTTGTAGAATTCAGAAGGTCAAGTTCAGAAGCTGTTTCCTGTCAGAAGCTCATTTCCTTCGTCATGGCAGTTTACGAGAGCAGATATGGATCAACGTTGGATCATTGTCCTAAGAATGCTGATCACATCCTGTTCTGAACTGTGCTGACGTTTTGGATACATAGAAGTTAAGTGGCCTGTTTTGTTTGTGAACTGTGCCCTTATGTTCTAGCTGAGCCTTCTAAATTCTTTCACACTTTTTGCTATTGGTTACATGTTATATGTTATTTGTATTTGTATATTTATATGTTTATATTCAGCGGGTTTTCTCGGTTGGGCGGTGTCTTTCAGTAGAAGATACCACGTCACAGAGGTTCTACTGTTAGCGTTTTCGTTAGGGACTGTGCGAATTTCCTACTGTGAAATTTGCTAGCGACAATCGTTGCTATATCTGTTTAGTTGTGACGAGTTGTGCTTTATTTTCGTTTTTTGTATATTTTTTTTTTCTCTCTCTTTCTGTTTTTTTAGTTTCGATTTCATTGGTTTGTATTTGTAGGTCTCATCTTTTCTATTATTCAGTTCTTTACGTAAATTTTTGTGTATACACTGTAGCGTCATTTGTTTGTCATATCTTCGCATTTTGTCATCACATTCTTTGTGATATTTCTTTTTAGTTTCGCTGTTTATTTATTTGACTTATGCGAATGTTTTCGTATTGTTTGATCTTTGTTATTGTTTACATTGACTCTGATCTTTGTTATTGTTTACATTGACTTTGATCTTTGTTGTTGTTTACATTGACTTTGATCTTTGTTATTGTTTACATTGTTGGTGACCTTTGTTATTGTTTACATTGTCTTGTTATTGTTTGCATAGTTCTTGCATAGTTAGCTTTCACTATTGTTACATATATGCTCATGCACTATTGGTCTATAGTGCACTTATCATAACTAACTGGTGGTTTTTTTGCTTATGCACTATTGTAGTGCAGTTATGATAAATAACTGATGGTTATGCACTGATTTGGGTAGTGCACTGATAATTAAGAGGTGACTTGTGATATTATTATACATTTGATAATACAAGTTGGTGTCAAGTCTTGTTTCCCACAGAGATTGGAGTAAACATAGTGATTATACAAGCACTTTATTAAGTCTTGTTGCTATTAAGATTGAAATAAGATAATTAATTATTTCAGGTTCTGTACTCACATTTTAGACATCATGTCTACATTTGAGTACTTTATTGAGCAGGGTAAAGCCCTTGGGAAGACAGGTGATAAATTAGAAGAATTTGCGACTGTTCAATATGCCAAGGCATTGAAGTCGGAGGAAAAGAAAATGAAAGAACTAACTGAACAAAAGAGAATAGATGCTGAAAATTTAAAACTGCAGATGCAGGTGGATGAGAAAAGATTACAAATGGAAATGGAAAAACAAAAAAGAGAAGCAGAATCTCAGGAGAAGAGACTTCAGGCTGAGGCTGAAAATAAGAGACTTGAAAAAGAGGCTGAAAATAAGAGACTTGAAAAAGAGGCTGAAAATAAGAGACTTGAAATTGAGGCTGAAGAAAGAAAGTTACAGGCTCAGGCTGAAGAAAGAAAGTTACAGGCTGAGGCTGAAGAAAGAAGGTTACAAAGAGAAGCTGATGAGAGAAAAGCAAAAATGGAGCATGAAGAAAAACTCATAGCTTTAGAGTTAGAGAAGTTAAAGTTATTGAACGCTGGTAATGCTAATGATGCAAATAAGGTGTCAGATAAGACTAATGCTAAGGATTTCAAGCTTAATCTACCAGCATTTAATCCCTCAATCGATGATATAACATTTTATCTAGATAGATTTGAAAGTGCATGTAAGGTGCATAATATAGATAAAACATTATATGTTTATCATCTGTCCAAGATACTTAGAGGTGATGCTTTGACTTTGTTGAGTATGGTAGATGTGCCTGACAAAAACAACTATGAGGTTGTCAGGGCAGCATTGTTAAAGAAGTACCAACTTAACGAGGACGGATATCGTCTTAAATTTAAAAACATGTTACCAGAAACTGGAGTTGAATTCTCTGAATTCATCTCAAGCATACGTCTTACTTTTTTTACGATGGATTGAGTTGTCTAAGACAGAAAGTACATTTGAAGCCCTCATGGACTTACTACTTAGAGACAAGGTCATGTCTTCTGTTAATGAAGCTTTTCTTTCTTTTCTTCATGAGCGTAAGCCTAAAAACATAAAAGAAATGGAAGAATACTGTAGCCAGTATGTTACTGCGCATCCGCACATAACCATTAGCAACTCTAAGGTGAAAGAAGGTCTGCCAGTTGCTTCGGCAGCACCTTATGGCCCAAATTTTATGCGTAAATTTCAGGGTAGCCAGCAAAATTTCAATAAAAAGAGTAACCGTAATTATGCCCAGAATCATAGTAATCAATTCCAGGGTGATTCTTCTTCCCAGAACTGGAGACATCCTAATACTACACGTTATTCTACTCCGGTTAACTTTAGAAATTTCCACAAAGGTAATCGGCATAGAGGGAAATATTTTTCGCAGAGACCTCAATACCAAGATAATAGAGGTTCTCAACAGCATAGAGATGGTAATGACAGTTATGGAAACTGGAACTCAAACCAGGATAAAAATTACAGTAGGGACTTTAATGATAATTGCAGAGGCAATAATGGTCGCGGTAGATCGCAACATAAGAGAAAAAAATATCAACAGACAAACGCTGTTCAACAAGAATCTCAGGGAGCAGATAAGCAGGTTAATAATGATAAAGACCATAATGCTATCGGATGCTCATCTTTTGATTTTGGTAGGGCAAATAAATGTATCCAATGCAGTACTTTATTTGATCCGAAGACCGTTAGTACTCTAAGCTGTGGTCATCCTTTGCCCGCTCTTCCTGCTAATGTTGCTCATGACGGGAGAGGTTCTCTTATATTACATAAGGGGCTAGTAAATAGTAATCCAGTCTCGGTGTTGTTTGATTCTGGATGTACTACTGTCGGCGTTAGGCAATCTCTTGTAGATCCATCCTGTGCTACAGGAAAGGTCATCAAATGTGTCACATTTGGTGGCACGTTGGAAAAGTATCCTACTGCTATAATACATATTGCTACTCCTTTCTTCACGGGAGAGGTCCACGCGTGTCTACTTCCAAACCCTATTGCGGACCTTATTATTGGTCGTATTCACGGAGTTAGGGAATGTACCCCACAGCAGATTGCTGTTTGGGAAGAGCAAAACATTGAAGCTACCAATGCGGTGGTCACAAGAGCACATGCTCTGGATCCACCTCAAACTTCATTAACTAATAATGATGAAGTAAATGACCAAGATAGTCACTTGACTATTACACGTGACTCATTTATCAAATTGCAAGAAGAAGATCCTTCTTTACAAAAATTCTTCATTCTAGCAAAAAAAGGTGATCCTAATCAAAATACTAATAGAAAGTCTTGGATTTCTATGAAGAACGGCGTACTTGTACGTATAGTACAAGACTCGACTACGTCCACTCATTCACAAATTCTTGTGCCTAAGAGCATGAGATTGCAAATATTGCAACATGCTCATGACTCGCAATGTGCTGGACATATGGGTTTTTCCCGTACAAAGTCGAGGGTTCTTGCGGCTTTCTTTTGGCCATTTGTGAGCAAGGACATACGAATGTACTGTCGCTCTTGCAAAGTATGTCAGGAGGTCAAATCTAAAGGACCACGACATGCTGCGCCTATCCAGGCTGCTGACATTCCTATTCGCCCTTTTCAAAAAATGGCAATAGATATTATCGGTCCTTTTAGAATTAAGTCAGCTAGAGGACATCAATTTATTCTTACATGTGTCGATATGTGCACACGTTGGCCAGAGGCAATACCTCTCAAGAGCATCTCAACTGCTGACATCGCAGACGCTCTTTGGCTGATATTTTCTCGCTTGGGTTTTCCCGGAGAAATATTGTCAGACCATGGCACTCAACTTATATCAGACACTATGTCACAGGTAATGTCTATGCTACACATTAAAAGGTCTCTCAGCAGTATCTATCACCCAATGTCTAATGGGTTGGTCGAACGTTTAAATAGGACTCTGAAAACTTTACTTGGTAAGATAACTGAGGATCATCCTCAGGATTGGGACAGGGTCTTACCCGCGGCTCTCTTTGCGTATAGAGAGGTCCCCAATGAACATACGGGGTTTTCCCCTTTTGAACTTGTCTTTGGCGCGCAACCGCGCGGCCCTATGTCTTTACTTCACGATCTAATCACTGCCGATAATATTAGCGATGAGACTCAATCTTCTTATGAGTACGTCATTGCTCTTAGGCAAAAGATCATCGAGGCATGCAAGCTAGCAACTTCGTCTTCCGAATTTGCTAAAGAAAAGGCAAGGCAGTTTGCAAATAAGAATAGATGTCTACGACAACTTTGTCCAGGTGACAAAGCTCTCGTTCTACTTCCTTCAAGGGAGAACAGACTTCTAATTGCATGGAAAGGTCCATATGCAATAGTCTCCAAAATTTCTGATGTCGACTATGTTGTCGATATTGATGGAAAGCATAAAACTTTCCACATAAATATGCTCACGGAATTTTATGAAAGACCTGACTATTTGCAGCCTATTTTCCAGGCAACGGACAATTCTCAAGTACCTCATGGTCAGTACTCATCTCTGTCAGTTATACAGGATGAGGAAACTACTTTTTCTGATGTCAATCTTCCTCTTTCTATGGTCCCACTTTATTCTACGGAATCTTGGAAAAACGTGACCGTTTCTCCAAATCTTTCCGCTGAGGAACATCGACAAGTTTCTTCGATGTTGCAAACATTTCAGGATGTTCTTACAGACATCCCGGGACACACACATGTCATTGAACATGACATTGTGCTAACTGATCACAATCCTATCAGAGTCAGACCCTATCCAATACCTATCCATTTCCAGTCTCAAGTCGAAAAAGAATTGGATGAAATGATACGTTTGGAAATCATTGAACCATCCACTTCAGCATACTCTTCGTCTATGGTTATTGTTCGAAAGAAGGATAATAACATTCGCATTTGCGTAGATTATCGCAAATTGAACCAAGTTACGAAGTTCGACGCTGAACCTATGCCTTCATTAGAAGAGCTACTCAATAAACTTTCTAATTCTAGATTCTTTACCAAACTAGATTTGTCTAAAGGTTATTGGCAAGTCCCGCTAACTGAACGTGCCAAACCTTTTACAGCTTTTTCTACACCTAGGGGTTTATTCCAATGGAATTTCATGCCTTTCGGTCTTATGAACGCCCCTGCTACATTCGTACGCATGATGCGGCGAATTCTCGCATATCGTACAGATGTCATAGCATACCTAGATGATATCTGTCTATTCAGTGATTCCTGGGAAGATCACTATTTGGGTTTATACGAATTACTGTCTACTCTTCGCGAGTATAACTTGACTGCAAAACCCTCTAAAGCCTTTATAGGATTTAGTGAGATTTCTTTCCTAGGTCATCGTGTTGGTCGTGGTCTTTTAAAGACAGAGGACCACAATGTTTCAAAAATACTTAACATTTCGGTCCCTAAAACGAAGAAACAAGTAAGGAGTCTATTAGGTTTGATCCAATTCTACGGACGATTCATTCCGAATCTGTCCTCCATTATGGCACCGCTTTCTACTTTATTGAAGAAAGGGTCGCCTAATCTGATCCGCTGGTCTAAAGAATGTCAATCCTCATTGGACCAGGTTAAAGCCCTATTTTCATCTCCACCTATTCTTAGGTTACCTACTATTGAGAAGACTTTTGTTCTTCGAAGTGACGCCTCGTCAACTGGGATTGGGGCGGCACTAATGCAGGAGTATTCTGATACTCTGCATCCGGTGATGTATATCTCTAGGAAATTAAATGCTGCAGAAAAGAATTACTCGGTTTTAGACCGTGAGTTATTGGCTATGGTATGGTCTATTCTGAAGTTACAAAGATTTCTTCTAGGCGCACATTTCATTGTGGAAACCGACCAGAAAGCGCTTACTGCTATTCAGAGCAAAAACTTGAAGAGCTCGAGGTCCACTCGTTATGCCATAGCTCTTCAACCATTTCATTTCTCGGTTCGAGCTATCCGTGGTTCGGACAATGTAATGGCAGACATTCTGTCCAGATGCCCACACGATTCCACATGATTCTTCTGTCATATATATATATTTCCTGATATACAGTCCAATATTATAATGACATGTTAGTAGATTTTTTTTCACTTTTGTTTTTTTTAGGGAAATTTATAACATTGTACCATGTAATTATCTAAGAAGGCTTAGTTAGTGATATACGGGCCAAAAGATCACTCGGCCACATTTAAATAATATATTTGCATAATTGTATTAAGAGATTTACCAGTTGTCTTTAAGATTTGTGTTATTGATATTTTCGCAGCACATCATTGAAGTCTGCGAGATTATGTCCATTGTGGAACTTTGAGGATATCAAGTCCTGTCCTAGATTGGGAGCGGATGATGTCCACATCTTCTATTGCTTGTTTATGTCAACAAAGAACAACATTGTATTACTTATTAATTACTGATGCATTATATAATGTAATAAAATAGTGCGGTATATTAATATATTACACCGCTGTTTGCACAACACATTATATGATATCATAATAATATATTTAATTTCATATATTGGTATGAGAGTAATTTGACTTTTATTATGATGTTGCCATCATGGTGGCTTGTGTTGGTGGCACCTTCCTGGAATATATACGCGAATACTTAGATAAATTTTTTCTCTAAGGACCTGGGATATGATCTCAGTTTCGCTCCAAGTGTTGAGCTATTTTGTTAGGTATATATCCGCGCATCATACGTGCGTTAGGAGCCTAGATTTTTTCGGCTCCAGGATTTAAAAAAAAAATGTTTCATTTTTTTTTTCCCGGGAGGGTGCGGTAATGTTACGCACAAATAATTACTTTTTCCAAAGTCTTTGTATGATCATTTTTCGTATGTATGATCATTTTTTGACTGAAATGTGTATTATGTTTTTTACAGTCAAAGGGACATAACCCGAGTTATTGAGACTACAATTTTTTAGGAGTTTGCCTTCTCTTGTATAGAGACACGTTCGGTCTATAATTTCTTGAACGAAGCGTGACCATATCTCCTTATTTGGTAGTATCAGTCAACTGTTGTAGATGTCTGAAACCTGTCTTAACGCTTCTGTTCATGACCATAAAAGGCGCGACTGTGTAAGACTTTTATCTCGAATGTTCTTAAAATCGCTTTGTGTGAATTGATACTCACGTAGATGAGTTCTGCGCATGTCAAAAACTGGGAGTTCGTTCTGTGTGTTCCGCCCAGCTGGGGAGTTTAGAAATGGTCTGAGTAGCGAGCGGACGCAACCTGCGTCTTGTGATTTTCTGAGGGAAATACGTTGTCTTTGTGAGTTAGTTAGCTAACTAGACTATTTCCCAGTATTATTCAAGCCTGCCTGGAGGCATATGTTCGTGGTTGATTTCCGAAGAAAGGTAATTCCTCTTGTATCGAACTTTTTGCTATCATCTAGAAGTTCGTCATTTTGTCGCTCCTTGCTCGCCTGTGTGATTCAAAATGGAGAGGTACTTTGACTAGGTTTTTCGCCACCGGTATCTTTATACCTGAACTAGTTATATATATATGGGTCGCTCTAGACCAACAAGACTATTGTCTGTGTTCCAGGATTCGTTATATCAGAGATCACGTCCAAGTCAGATGGTTAGACTTAGAAACGTTATAAAGGTCGGTTTGACCTGTATGCCCAGTATGCTATTCACGTGCAGACAGTAAACGGACTTATTGTATACATCTGATCTGCTAGCATCAGAAAGGGAGCATTTATTGTTGTCTATGAACATTGAAGATCTGCAGCTGACACTGTTGCAGAAGTTATATATATATTATTTATACAGCTTCACGAACCAGAACTTTATGATATCTGTTTACAATACAACTATTGAGTATTGAATCCTACATGACTATCAGTTAATATGATTTTGAATGCTGCATTCGTTATACTATGCTGGTGATGACATAAATATCATGACTGTTTTGTGGCGTGCAATAAATGGTATAAAACTAAAGCGAAGTTACCATTTCTATGACTCTACACGTCATGTTGCCTGTGGTGTACCCTGTGAACTGTTCTACTGCAACACACACAGCAACATTCTAAATCAGAGAAGACACCTACATCTTGCACTTTAATACCAGGTGTCGATAGGGGTGGCAAGTGGTCGTCAATCTTATAACGGAGCTAACGTACCTGGCATTTTTCTGGCGCACCATTATCATTTCAGCTTAAATCCACCTTTATCAACGTGATATTTACATGATAGTAGAACTTGATATTTACATAAATTGGTATGTAAATAGACTTGTTATTCGCTGATGACGCTGCAGTCGTCACTCCAAGCCAACAGGAGCTTCAGAGCTTGATAAATCGCTTCACCCAAGCATGCAATGACTTTGGCCTCACAATCAGTCTGAAGCAAACAAATGTGCTGAGTCAGGATGTGGGTGCTACACCAGTTACCACTATCGATAACTATGACTTGGCAGTGGTGCACCACTTCACATACCTGGGGTCTACGATCAATGACAACATCTCTCTGGACACAGAAATTGACAGCCGAATTGGCAAAGCTGCAGCTACCTTTGCCTGCCTCGCATCGCATGTTTGGGGAAATTTCAAACTCACAATGAAGACCAAAGCTGCGATATATAACGCCTATGTCACAAGCACACTTCTATATTGTTGCGAGAAATTGGCAACCTATGCTAAGCAAGAAAGAAGGCTCAATACCTTCCATCTACGGTGTCTACGCCACATCCTCGGCATTTCGTGGAAAGATAAAGTGACAAATGTCGAGGTGTTGTCACGTGCTGGCCTTCAAAGCAGGTATACACTGATTAGACAGTGCAGACTACGCTGGCTTGGCCATGTCCTCCACATGGAAGATGGTCGCATCCCGAAAGATATCTTCTACAGATAACTGGCAGATGGCAAAAACACAATTGGGCGACCGCAACTGAGATTCAAAGATATGTGCAAGAGAGACATGAGGGCACTGGACATGAATCCAGCAACCTGGGAGGATGAAGCTACCGATCGCACCAAGTGGCGATGCTATCTGCTGCGCCACCTCAGTTTGGGCGAAAAGAAGATCACACAACAAGCAGAAGAGAGGAGAAAACATCGAAAGGAACACCAGGAAAATAAGCAGCTGAGGGCTGTCACCTCAGGGGCGCATTCCCATAGTCATTTATGACTGAAGGGGCTGTGACGAAATGGACGACCTTTTCACGATCTTTGTTTCACTCCGGCAGTATCGGTACATTTGTGGTACTGATTTTTATTATTTGCTCTCAATTGTCGCACTTTTTTTTTTCTTTCTTTCTTTGCTTGTGTGGCAAATATTTTGTAGGTACTACCATTTGTTGACACTCCTGTCTGTGATGTCACCTGTTTGTTACCTGGTCATCATAGCTTGCGGTGAGCAACTGAGATAAGATAATCGCCGGCGTGTTTAGATTGAGCCGCTGATAAGACGACTCGTTTGGTAACCAAGATGGGCAGACACGGAGTTTTTGCGTACTCATACGACAGATAACGAGATTACTGTCTGTTTGACACATGTGGGCAGACATGTGTGAAATAATCGCCTCCGGGCCAACTTGTTATGACAACATTACTTTCTAAAAAAGTAATAAGCATTACAGCTTACACATGTTGTCATGTGAGTTCCCCGATCTGTCTGTAAGTTTGTACACAAGGGCATCGGACATCATATGAAAGTAATAAATGCTTAAATCCTTCACAAAAGCGTCGGCAGAATTACAGAGTTAACATACTAAGTCAAAGCAGTAGTGTCCTGGCTTATTCTGAATATCTTGTGAAGACTCCCTTTGTAATAGAAGTGTCATCGCCATTCTATCTACATCTCTGCCAAGAGTAATCTTGTGCGAAAGTAGATACCTTTGAAGACCATATTAGATACTCTTGAGTTTTGGCCACTTGGACCACTACTGCAAAGCAGGGGAGGTAATACCGTCACAGGGGCTATTATTATTATTATTAGTTACATAATATTAAAACTTGATATTTACATGATATTAGAACTTGATATTTACATTATATTTGAGGTTGATATTTACGTGATATTAAAGGATGATGTTTAGATGACATTAGACCATGATGTTCACATGACATTAGGACATGCTATTTATATGGTATTAGAAAATGATATTTACATGAAATTAGAACGTGATGTTTACATGACATTAGAACATGATATTTATATGGTATTAGAATATTATATTTAGAAGACAATAGAACATGATGTTTACATGACATTAGACTATATGTTTACATGACACTGAACGTGATCTTTTAAATTATTATAATATGATATTTACATGACATTAGAATATGATGCTTACATGGCATTAGAACATGATGTTTATATGACATTAGAACATGATATCTATATGATATTAGACCATGACATGTGCAGGATATTAGAAAATGGCCTTTACATATTATTTCAATGATCTAAGGACAAATTCAGTTAGAAAATGAATCTCCAGTGTACTGCCAAAAATGTAAGGAAACGTAACAAAATGGTAGTTGATATAGACATGTAGTTGGCACTTCTAGTCATCAAAACTATGAAAGTAAAGTCTACTGTATAAAGAGTCTCACATTTACCGTGTCACATTGCAGTAACATAGAATATTTCTAACATGTCATATTGCAGTAACATTTAATATTTCTAACATGTCACATTGCAGTAACATTTAATATTTCTAACATGTCACAATGCAGTAACATATAATATTTCTAATATTTCACAGTGCAGTAACATAGAATATTTCTAACATGTCACACTGCAGTAACATAGAATATTTCTAACATGTCACACTGCAGTAACATAGAATATGTCTAAGATGTCACACTTCAGTAGCATAGAATATTTCTAACATGTCACACTGCAGTAACATTAAATATGTCTAACATGTCACACTACAGTAACATAGAATATTTCTAACCTGTCACACTGCAGTAACATAGAATATTTCTAACATGTCACACTGCAGTAACATAGATTTGGACCATGATATTTGTGACGGGGACATGTAAATATATCCTCAGAAAATCCGATCACCTGGCTTCCTCAATTAGTGTTTTAACGTTGCTACGAAAAAAACACGCAATTTCGTTGTTTGTCTGACTCATAATTTGTAGCCACGCCTATTTTTCCTGTCTTTCTTGCGCTAACGATTTGGTTACCTACTTTCACAACATGCCAGGTAACAGGGGAGCGAATCCCGTTTGCTTACCCGAGTTATCACGCTAGCTGATTTGCCAATTATTGGCAATTAGACAGACGCGCGTAGAAATATAACGGTTTGTTTGAAGAATCAAGGGCGATAATATTATTCCCGTACCTTTGATGTTTACATTTTTTCAGGGGGACTTAACTTAAGTATTTGATCTACGGCAGGCGGAGATAATCTAAGAAAGCCCGGTAGCAAGGGATGTCTTTTGATGTCGTTTCGGCATAGCGAGTGAGCGAACTGTAGAATCATTTATCTTAGAAGTTTAGCTCGATGATTTCCCCTGATACGTCCAAGGTGTGACTTTTGTCATCTTGTAGAGATATTGCAGGAAATCTGTATATATTCTGCCTTCTCTTCTAGTCAGTTATCAGTCTCTCGGAAATTTTGGATAAATCTAATCACGCCAGACTAGGAACCATTTTATTCGCTAAATGTGTTAAATTGTACCTTGAAATTATTATCAAATACCAAGGCTGGTCTGGGGCCATATTTGGGCAACCCACCTGACACTATAGGTTCATACTATTGTCATTGTTTTATCCACGGGATACCTACACCAAGTATTGGGTAAGCAAGTGTGTTTGTGGCCACAGAATGACAGAGTGAAAGACAGAGAGAAAACATATTTTCTTGTTGTTACAATCATTGTACCCACTTTTTTTTTTTTTTTAGTTCGCTAACCTGATTATTTTACTGGATAGCTTAAGTAGAAACTTTGTTCTTTACTATGCTGTCGATTCTATACCCTAGTGTTAATCTTTGATCTTTTGGGTTATTAACTTCTTGTGTGATCTTTTTCTCAACAGAGGGGAGGGCACTTATGGGGTTATTTTCCTAGGTCTGTAAACATGAATATATTGATTTGTAGATGTTTGATGTTTTTAAAGTTTAAATGATAATAAACTAAACAAAAACTTAATTTAGCGTGTTGGTCAGACCCATATCCATTTACCATAGCTTTTTTCACGTTTTTATGTGTCTTGTTGTCACATAACTGCGTGTGTGTGTGTAGATAACTTATAATTAACATTATAGGGAAGTGTGACAGATCGTCTTCTTCTAAAGATAGTCGTATAGATAGGCTGGACTAAAGAAACCACTCATTCCAGAGACGGATCTTCACATTAATCTATTTCACTCGTGGAATCTATTCTAACACTTTTCTTTCTCATATACCCCACCTACTGCTCTACTCAGACGGGACCAAATAAATCTCTATACCTATCTAAAGATATACGACAATATTAGAGGATGATATTTACATGACATGTACGGATGACTTTTACATGAATTTCAGAACATGATATTAGAACATGATATTAGAACATGATATTTACATGATATTAGAGGATGATATTTACAAGTACATAACATTTATGGATGATGTTTACATGATATTAGAACATGATATTTACTCGATATAAAACATGATATTTACATGATATTAGAACATTGGTGGGGGCATTGAACTTATGATTATTTCAGATTATGTATTAAGAATATAAACTATAACATGGAATAGATATGTGCTTGTGTGTATGTGTCAGAGTGGAACATAATACGATACTGCGTTCCGTATTCCACTGGTTATGATTTTGCTGTTCTGTTATAGTTCTCATGTATTGATGCAGCTATAGTCTGTATTGCTCAAAAACCACGCTGGCTGTCACGCAAGAAACATTGCTGTATACAAGTTAAAATGTACTTATCGGTCAGACAATTCTTTCTGTTTCTTTATTGTAAATCTTGTTCCAACGTATAACTTTAAAAAAGAGATGAATTTTTACATAAAACTTTTTTTAAAGCCACATTTTTTTCTTAAAGCCGGTGGTGTAATCCATAATGCCGACCCCCCCCCCCCCCCCCCCCCTGTGATCGTGGGGCCCGATTGGATCAAATCAGCCTACAGCCGGCCCTGGAGAGATGGCTTTGTTGTTTGGAGTGTAACTCGTGGGAGTCTGATGCTGACTGAATGAGACTGTGTGAACCCACGAGGTACAAATGTTTTTGTAGATATTTTTTAATCTTTACTGCACTGAGTGCCCCGTATAGTTCCCCTGGGGGGTCTCGAAGGAGACACAAAAAGAATAGGACTATAAAGAATGTGACTATAAAGAATGTGACTATAAAGAATGTGACTAAGGTGAAGTTATGCATGAGGTTGGCAACCTCATCCCGAAATACTAATCGCTATAGAAACTGTTACAACAGAATGTGTTTAACAGGTCTGTTTCCAGATCTCTTCTTGTAAAAACAAAAAGGGTGGGGGGGGAAAGAGGGCATTTGTAGTGGCGACAACAGGCTTAATAATCCAAAAAGTAGATGAATGATTTAATCACTGCATTTGGAGGAGTGGGGGGGGGGGGGGAAGGGGGCGGGTAGCGGATGCTATTGATTCCAAGAACAAATAGAACTTATGTACCGAAAGGATCAGTGAGTGTGATTCCCGCGTGGCGTATCAGACAGTGCCACGAAGCTCGTAGAGTTTGGGATAAAAGGGAGACAACAGTAAACAAATGTTAGCAATAAGCTTTGGCAGAACTGAAGAATGATAGAGACACAACCACAGATAGATTGAGAGAATGGTAGATGGATGAGAGGATAGAACTACTCCGGTCATTGGCCTAAATCATGGAATAGGAGCTACAGCCATTAACTGATTGAGTTATGAATTTTTCATGTGACTACTTTACTTGACATTTGTCATCAGTTTTTCCTTATCGCTCTCAATGTAGTTGTGAAACTTCCATTACAGCTGGGGGTTTTCAAGTAAGCTTGCACCGACGCATGTCGTATGTGCTGTTGTATCAGTGGTTTCTGTATCCATTTGTTTTACATAGTGAGATTATCAACCCCCTGCAGAAGTTCATTGTACGTTGCCTCTTACTGATATAATCCTGAACAAGCAACAATCCAATTCTTTCTTTGTCTGCTCAGAGACTCCCGGGAGATCCAAGGGTCATACATGTATCATGCCTTGTAAAATTAGAGATTTCTTCCTCTATGCATCTTCCTTAACTTAAACTCTCAAGCCGCCACTGAACCAGGCAGAGGTCAGACTGGAGAAGACATTAGGATAGTATATTGCAACAATTAGATAAAATCGTTTTCGAGAAATCATCAACACTTAAATTAATAACATACTTGTTTTTTCCTCGTCTCCCTACCAGACTTGTATAGATATTCTTACGAGTCTGTTTTTCTCTCTATCTTATTTATTATACAGGATGATTGAAAAGTGACTTCATATTTTTAAACTGTTCTTTACTCCTGTCAAGACATTTATATGAAATAAAAGTCAAAATAAAGATTATGAACTGCCACTTTATAACACACAATGTTATGTCACATGAGCATAACCGCTCAACGTAAGATCGTGTTTATACTACACATGATTTCATTCGGGTAACAATTTTTGCGATCTCTTGTAATGTCAATTTATTAGCAATTTTAATTTTATTTTGGTTCATTTTATTTCTGGAATGAAAATTAAAAACAAAAAACAAATAATTCTTATTGGTCAAAAGGCAGCCTATCATTCATTGATTTTACATTTGTTTCTTGTATATCAAATAGACACAAGCAAGGATATAACTAATTAAAAATAAGATGTGACTTTTTAAATCACCCAACAGTGTTCAACATTTCTCTTTATCTTATTTGTTGTTGTGTTCACTTCTAATCTCCTTACTTGAGAGATAGGCGGCCCTTTCTGGACATCTTTTGTTTCTTCCCAACTTTTTTCTCTGACACGACAGACTCTGTCAGCTTTTTTGTAGGGATCAAAATACCTGAAAGTGAAAGAAAAAGATATAAACATCTTTCAGATTATAACTGTGCTGTTATTTCTGATAACTATTTCAGCTAAATATGCTCAGGTTGTGTAAAACATGTAACAAACTCGTTATCCGCTTTTAAAATTGGATTCTCTGTATACGGGATTGTATCTGAACTTATTTTCTTTGCTTTTTTTTTTTTTTTAATAATTATACTGCTTCCCTATAACCGAGCCCTGATTGCGCTGCCCACGAGTTGTCTTTGCCACTTGGAAACAAAAAATCATAAATTTATTCTACAAACACATAATAATACTTTACCATAAACACAATGAAAGCTGAAGCAATAATGAAAAAGTCAAATAATTACCCATACGTAATACTAGACCTTCACTGCACTTAATGAAAAGATGTAATACCTGGGCCTTGATATATTTCATAGGAAGTGTGATTTAATAAGGTCAAGGAAAATATGTTATCGAATTGCCTTATCAGCATCATCACTGTCGTAGATTTTTTGATAGGAGAATTAAGACTTGGGTTGGTCCCTTCTGAATAGGTTGGAATGAGTGATAGTCCCAGTGAGAGATAGAAATACAACATAGATTTTCACGAGTGAGGTGGTAGAATAGTGATAGAGGCTGTCTCTGAGAGCGGAAAATTTTCTCTCACCCTCACCTATCTTCTACGACAGATCTAAAGTAGTCAGACAGTCTAACACACATACATTAAATATATATATATATATCCACTCACGTGAATGCACATTTAAGTGACGACAGTTAAACATACAGACGTGGGAAATCTATAACAAATGATATATGTATTCTAGAACGAGCTGACCAACACGATTATTAAGTTCAAGAGAGATTTTAATTATCATTTAAAATCTTCTCACAACACCAAAGAAATACATCAAGGAAAAAATTATACAAATAGTCAAAAATTTAAGAAAATGCTACAAGGATGATAGCCCGTTAGAATCTTACTCTAGGTTTAGCCCACAGCCCCGTTAAGAGAACAGATGATGGCCCAAAGAGTTATAGATACTGTAGCCGTGTATACCGTGCTTTATTCAGAAAACAGGCTATTACTCTAACAAGACGGAGGAAGCACAGACTACCCCATAATTTTATATTTTTATGAGAAACAGAAAATAATAAATTATAGTGTCACATATTTAGGGCAGAGTCGCTTCTACACGCTATTTCTAATAGTTGGGTGATTTCCCCTGACCAATCGGATAGCTCAGATTTACCCCGGGGAATATAAAACAACGACGCCATCTAGCAGTTAGAATGAAGGAGCGAAACTGAAGAGGACGTGTCTGGTCCAGCTCTACATATTCCTTAGTTTGAGGAAATCAACTTCAACATTTATTATAAAATGTGTATTTCAGGACATTGAGTGGTTTTATATTCCTTACTTGCGTAAGTAGTGACTATCATTCAACGTATATTTTGAATAGAGCTTCCAACTCTAGTTGCAGCAGAACTAGTTTCGAGGATTGAGTCAATTTGCAAAACTAGTCTTACACCTCAAACCATGCTGAGCAGAAAATACCCTTGTGTTGGAAAATATTTAACTCAAGGAATACTTATGATGATAAAGAAATCAAGGACTAATCTGAAGGGATGAGAATATGTCGTCGAACCTAAAATAAAACGTTAACCTAAAGGAAGGAACACGGTGGAAAGAAAAAGTTCGCCATATTTGACAAATTGAGTAGGCCTATGAGATAAAGATGCAAAAGGGATTTTTGCATCGATGAAAGCATCTGATGATATGTTAGAACTTTATTGTTATTATTATTGTAAAAATGTTCTGAATTCCTGACTTTTGTTGAAATTTGACTTCATGCTGAAAGATATTAAAAGATTTGCATGAAATAGAACGCTGTTGAAAAGGTGAATTTCTACAGTTTGAGATTAAGCTAAGAAATCTATCCATCTCAATTAAATTTGCTACATCAACACCTAAGAGAAGAAAATCGAACCTGGTGACCCAATCTTACAAAGGAGAGGAAACTATATCTCTAGCGGTCAAGGCTAGTTAACCAAACCTACTCTCTATAAAGTAAACTGAAAACCCTGCATACCCCGGCACTGCCACATGATGGTAATATGGTACCGTGACCACTTCTCTTTAAAAAGCAAAAACCCACCACTATAAGTCAAACAGAAAATAGCGAAGATGGATCAATTAATGGAAAACTTCCAGCAACTTGGGGTAGAACAGCAGCAGCAACAGGAAAACAGATTCGCTCAAGCACAACCACTGCAGCCCCAGGACAGACAAAATATGGAAGGACCAACACTGATAGCGCTACGGCAAATTACTGAAACCCTACAGAAAAATGACAACTACGCGAAATTCACACAGGTTAGATCCATTGTTCAGCCGTTCGATGGAAAAAAAAAAAAAAATTCAGAAGATGGTTGTCCGACATGGAAAAATTTGCGGCACTAGCAGAGGCAACAACGGATGAAGAGAAAAAGAAAATCGCTCTGTTAGGTTCTGATTCGTACGTGACTGATTTTTTAAGAAGGAGGTCCCAGCAGTACCCCACAGAAACCTACGAGTCCCTAAAAAAAGAGCTCACCCAGAGATATGGGGAAATTATAGACAAAATGCATGCTTGGTCAGTCCTTAGAAGCATGAAACAGGAAAGAGATGAATCGGTACAACTTTTTGGAGATCGATTCCTCAATATGGCAGAAGAGGCGTTTTGCGGAGAAATCCCTACCACACCTGATGTAGAAATACAGTTAGTGGGGATATTTGCCGATGGCCTTAGAGCGGAAAATATCAGAAGGCATCTTATTAGAAAAGACACCAAGACTATTGCTGAAACAATCCAAGCAGCAATACAGGAGGAAAATCTTCACCGAAGGTTCCAACAAAGAGTAGGTAGGGAACCCCGACCAGAATATAGGGACTATAATGAGCATGAGCCTATGGAAGTTGACCATGCCAGGAGGCAATGGACTCGCCCACGACAACGAGATGATAGGCCCCGCAATTATAGACCCCCCACACAGAGGCAAAACGACGTCAATAATGTCAATACAAACGGATGCTTCACATGCGGTAGGCTCGGACATGGTTACAAGTCCTGTAGAGCAAATTACAATAATGCACCATTCAGAAGAGGAGGTTACCAACCACAACAACCCGCACCACCCCCACGTGATTACACCAGAAATCAGTATACCAGAGGCACACCTCAACCCCTCATGCGTCAGGGAAACGGCCGCGCCACTCACTAAACAGGACCGTTAGTGAGGGCAACAATCACAGAAAATGGTCCAAAACAAAAGAAACAACACAGAACAGAAATTGTCAAGTGGGCCCATCCAGAAAAATACAATATGAAGAAATGCTGCATGATGGAACTAAAATCCATCCGGACCCCAGTTCCTGCATCATGGCTATACAGGGCCAACAATATAGAGCACTGGTAGATACAGGAGCATCCATCAGCCTTATTAGGTTCCAGCTGTTCAAGAAGATCCAACACTTAGTACGATTTCAACCGTCCAAAACACACCTAGCTTCAGTCACGGGACAAAGACTAAATTCAGTTGGGACAGCATGGCTAAAATTTTCCTTAGGCGAAACAAATTTTGAACACCCATTTGTCATTACTAAAGGAATGTCTAGAAATCTTATCCTAGGGAGGGATTTTTTTAACAAACACAAAGTTCGAATATACTATGACCTCCAGAAAATCAAAGTCAACAATACATACATAGATCTCCAGGACGATATCCACATAGCGTCTTTGGTAAGGCTTACAGCTCCCATAACGGTGGCTCCAAACTCCCTGGTCATAGCAAAAGGCAGAGTAAAAAATTCTGAGTACATAACACCAGGGCAATCAATCCAAATACAGCCCCTAGCAGAAGAAAGCATTATTGATGACCCATTGTTGCAAATTACAGAGGGAATCGCTGAAGTCTCGAAGGCTAGAGATTTCCCCATCATGATATTGAATATGTCAGGAAAAACTACCACTATAAATAGAGGCACAATTGTAGCACAAGTGGATACGTCAACGTTAAGACAAACCAAAACCAATAGAGACCATTCACAAATTGTCTCAACCACTCCCACTGGACATAATGCACGAAATCGCAGTACAAATAACCATGGTACACGGAAAATAAACAGTTATAAAGCTTATGCAGAAAAAGACAGCAATATCAGTCACAGTTATGTTACACCACAGCATACCCTACCCAGATGGCAGAAACGAACCAGTCCATACATAAGAAGAGCAAGGCCACAGTATGAAAATGACTATAATTACTCATTCTTGCGCCCCAGCACACCACGAGAAAAGATGAAGTGCTGTATATCACAGAGTAACAGAGAAACAGAGATTGTCTTGCCAGGAGGATATCCGAAGCGACAAGACAGAGATACATGCCCCATGGAGTATCAATATAACTCAAAAACAGGTGGATATGATAAAGTCCCAAAACCAATTGAATGTTCCGAAGAAAAGGAAGAATTCTTATACGACTCCACCACAGGAGGATACTATAGCAGCAAAGTTGGAAATAGAAAGAATGAAAAATTTTCGCCCAGGGAAAGAAGACAGCCCTATAGCACAAACGGAAGAAATACAGTAACGTACGCGGATAAGCGCAGTTACGGCAGAAATAATCAGAAAAAATGGCACAACAACGACTACCCCAGAAATAATACATAAGAAACGTATATACAGTATCTGCAGTGACAAATGGAAATGCAGACTGCACATGGCAGAGGAAACAATCCCAAGCACAGCCCAATGAACGGCAAAGAAATACCCAAAAGAAAACCACATACCAGGAGCAGAGATTTTCACAAGATGCAAGAAAAATGCCCCAATACTATGGGAAGGAAACGGAGGCAGCAAGACAGACCAGAAATATAGTGGCAGATCATAAACACAGAGAGAGAATAGCTCAGTTACTTGCAACCCTGAATGCCACAGAAGATAATGAGCCACGTTTGAAAACGTTTGTAGAAAAGCACCAAGATGTATTCGCACTAAACGACATGGAATTGGGCAGAACTAACACTGTCACAATGGACATTCAAACAACTACCGAGGAGCCAATACATATGAAACCCTATCATACACCCTTGAAAAACAGAGAACTAGTGGAAAGGTCTATAAATGAAATGCTACAGGCAGGAATCATCGAAAGATCCCGCTCCCAATGGTCCTCACCCATAGTGATCGTAACAAAGAAAGATGGCTCCAGTCGCTTTTGCTGCGACTACCGTGCCCTTAACAAAATCACAAAAGTCATTTCCTACCCCCTCCCCAGGATAGACGATCTACTTGCGACGTTAGGAAAGTCTACATACTTTACCACACTTGATGCAAGGTCAGGCTTTTGGTGCATCCCCATGACACCTGAGGCAAAACAGAAATCCACATTCTGTTCACATATAGGAAGCTTTTTTTTGGAATGTTATGCCATTTGGTCTAAAAGGATCGCCAGCAACATATATGTCACTCATGGATGAAGTGTTAAAGGGTCTACATCCATTTGCCCTGGCATACATAGACGATATCCTGATACATACCGCAGGCACGATGGAAGACCACCTCCGCAAGGTTGAAACAGTGTTTGATAGACTCAGGCATCACCAAATAAAGTTAAAACTGTCGAAGTGTGAGTTTCTAAAGACAGAAACAAAATATTTAGGCTTTGTCATCAATAGACATGGCATCAGACCTGATGAAGATAAAGTCAAAGCCATAAGAGAAATGCCTAGCCCCAAGACGGTGAGACAAACACGCTCATTTATTGGTACAGTGGGTTACTATAGGCGCCACATCATCAATTTCTCCAGAGCAGCAGAGCCTTTGATAGCCCTTACCCGCAAGTATGCACGCTTCAAATGGACAGAAGACTGCCAGAGATCTTTTGAGTATCTTAAAAATGCCCTAACCACCATCCCACTGCTTGGACATCCAGACATTTCTCAGCCCATGATACTATACGCCGATGCCTCAGATAACGCAATGGGTTTGGTCCAACCAGTACTAGAAGATGAAACACCCATCTTGCCAAACATCCCCAATGAGAAACCCATTGCATTCCTATCCCACGCATTGTCGAAGACACAAAAAACTGGACCACCACAGAGAAAGAAGCATATGCTATTCACAATGCAGTACAAAAGTTTGACTTTTATGTCAGAGGAACTAAACTCATTATAAGAACTGATCATCAACCTTTGGTTAACTGGCTCACCAAAACACAAGAACAGCCAAAGAAGTTACAGACATGGGCAATGAATTTGCAGTCCTACGACACCACTATCGAACATATCCCAGGCGAAATGAACACCTGTGCAGACCTCTTATCCAGGATTAAATATGATGATGAAACTGAAGTGAAAACAAATAGAGTCAAAAATGATGGCACATCCTCAGAGATTGACGATAATGCAAAAGAAATTAATGAAATTACTTCATCAAGTCGAAGAAGTACCTCAGATTCTGCCACTCAAGTAGAAGAAGAAAGTCAAGATATGTTTGACATGAGAGTAGAACAAGCGAAAGATGCAGAAATTGTTAAGCTGCTCACATACGTGAAGGAAAACCCAACAAAAAGTAAAGATTTTACAGTACACCCAACGGATGGAGCTCTATACTATATTGATAGTAAACAAGAAGGGACACTAAGAAAAGTCATTCCAGCACATCTAATCCCAGAAGTACTACTACAGTTTCATGATAACAACGGGCACATGGGAAGAGACAAAACAATTGATGTTATAAAGAAAAGGTATTATTGGCAAACCTTCTACAAAGACATTACAGAGTACGTGGCCACCTGCAAAACATGTAAATTGCGGAACATGAAGCCACATTTAATTCCCCTTCAAGAAATGCAACCTTCCCATTACCCCATGCAAACAGTAAGCATTGACTTATCAGGTCCTTACCCACTCACCCAATCAGGCAACAAATACCTCCTGCACATAGTTGACCAATACTCTGTTTGGCCAGAAAGTTACCCACTCAGTGATGCCACATCGCAGTCCATCACGCAAATTTTTTTACAAGAATTCATTCCCAGGCATGGCTGTCCAAAACGAATCATTTCAGACAACGGTAAACAGTTTATCGGTAACCCATTTAAAGCCACCTTACACCAGCTGAATATTGAGCATACTACAACCACTTATTATTGCCCAAATGCAAATGGCAGAAATGAACGCATGCACGCCACCCTACATGATATTATTAGCAAATATATCAAGGGGAACCACCAATACTGGGACCTATACATTAACCAAGCTCTTGAAGCCATCCGAGTAAACGTGAACGATACCACAGGAATGTCACCCTTTTTCATGCTATACGGAAGAGAACCAAACTTTTCGTTAGACAACCTACTTCGCCCACAAAGAAAATACATGGGAGAAGACCCCGTCGAAATAATCCTTCAAGAAAAGTATAAAGCTCACCAGATTGCACAAAGAAATACGCAGAAGGCATTTCACAAGAAACAGAAACAACATGATAAATCAGCCAAGCTACCAACGTACAAAATAGGAGACAGAGTATACTACAAGAAACATGTACGCAGTTCAAAATTCGATGACCGATGGTTGGATGGCTACAAAATCATGAAACAAACTACGCCTGTAAACTTCATTATCTGGAATGAAGAGAAACACCACCAAACAAAAGCTCACGTAAAACAACTCAAAATTGATAATCACCGGCCCATTCCGCCTCTGACGACAAATACAAGACCAGTCAGAAAGGCCACCCTAAATTATAATCCATCCAGTACAGATTCGTCTGACATATCAGAGTCAGAGACGACAGACTCTGAATTTTACCAAGACGACCACATACCCAGACCACCTACAGATGAAATACAACGAGCAAGACAACAAAGGAATTCATCAGAAAGTGAAGAGGACATCCCACCATTTGAATTACGTAATAGACTACAAGACAGAGACCTGCGCATTAGAAATGAAGAAATCATGCCACAGACGTCACACGATGACAACAACAAAGCAACTTATATCAACACTCAAACTTACTCCCGCGGTGATAAATCGTCAGCTGATACCTATCACACCCCCAATTCAGGCAGCTCTAGTTTTAACACTAGTGAAAACCAAACACTGCTATACCACAAGAACAAGATTGGTCGTTCAGAACAATCAGACCCTGAAGAAACTATACCCAAGCAGATTGTTGAACCATATACCAGCAATCTTTATGGAGATGAAACAGAACTAGACATGGGAGAAGACAGTGTCGGCCCCGGCACAGCTTTGTCAGACCCCAACGAACAAAATGACAAAAAATTGGTAGAACTATACGAACAAGAAACAGACACTGATACAGCCAGTTCTATTGAAACCAGTGATGCGGATAGCACATTATTTGTACCAGTCAGCTCCAGGGTCAAACGCGCCTATACAGCAGGGTCAGATGACTCACCTACTGTCGTTAAATGCATGAAATTGCCACAAAATGAAATCAGACGAAAAATATTGAAGAAACGCTATCGTGTTTCAAAGCCCAGCCGAGAAGTGTTAGCCTCATCTCAACTAGTCAAAAACAACAGTGTGCAAATTACTGCGCCCACTGTAAACGGTGTTAACGTACAGCACAACCAGGTCAGAAGAAAAATCAAGGCGAAACATATACCTGCCTCAAAACTAACAGATGTTCCAGCCATACAAACCCTAACCACAGTGAAACCATCACCGCAATCAAAAGATGTTAAGCCATCACCGCATTCGTCAATGTCCTCAGTGCCCCAACAATCAGCAAATGCAGTGTCGTCGCCTAACACCTCCATCACCACTGCTACCCAATTTGATGCTCGCCTAAGCAGTCGGGACATTGCAAGGTTAGAGATGGCAGAGAAACTGAAGGAACTACTAAAGCTTTGCTGAGACACGCCCCTCGAGTCTTCAATGTACATGCCACCCCATGTACGGTCAACGTATATGTGAAAAAACCTTTTTAACAATGTACTAACTTTCCCCATGTACTCTTTTTTCAGTTTTTGACAGTTCAAATGACTTGCTTACAGACTAAGATGTCAAAGCCTCACTGAGAAAGTTATTTTTTCCAGCCTTAGAATACTGATGCCCAGAGAACAAATCAAGACCAGCACACGGAGGATTTTTCATTAGATAGTATAGTTTTGTGAAATAAAAAATGACAAAAAAATTGATAACACACGGTGTTACGAGTTTACAGACATTATTTAGTTACAGACATTTTCTTAAAATTTAGAATGTTACAAAACCTTACCTATAACACATGTGTCATACTATTCTGTTGTAACATTGATCTCTACTTTTGAAACTGATCATATTCCACGCTCCATTCACCAGACTTCTTGTCCTTGCAGTTCCAGAGTTCTGTAATTTCGCATCTTAGTGCATTTTCATGCAGACACTTTACACCAGTAGTTTTTCTTACCTCATACTAATATTTCTGTGATCTCATTTATGCTAAACTCCTTTATTCTATCACCCTGATCAATCATACTGTTCCTACTATGACATCTGTTAACAGCATATTAACTCATACCCAAAACTAGTATTGCATGTAATGCTATTTTTCTCCACAGGATTATTTATTTTTCAAATGTACATTATTATTTTAGACCCAGATGTATATTAGTACTGTCAAGATTTTAAACATTCTGCTAAAGAGATTCCATATCCCAACCTTGACTCTCTATAGTAAGATTTTCTTCACTCCACTGTTACTCATCTTTGACTTACTATTTTTCCTTTCCACTATATTGAGACGACATTCTAGACTTGTGATTTTTTCAATCCCAATCATATTCATTCCTTGGAATTACAATCATGTTGTAATCAGGAGATCCTTGATGTACCCTTTCCTCGCCACTTATTGACAACAGATACTGCTACAATATTCATTCTGTTCTAACCTAAACTATTACTTGCAGCCCTATTGGTTAGGATTTACTATTAGGAATATTGATAGTATCTCTAGTGTTTAGTGAATTGATTTTTATCATTCTTTAGTACTTGTGATACAAAAAGAAAAGAAAAGAAATCACAAGAAAACAGAAGAGAAATGGAAAAAAAAAGAAATGAAAAAGAAAAAAATGAAAAGAGACAAAACATAACAGAAAAATGAGAAGAGAAAAACAATTGGAATTTTTTTTTATAAGATGTATTATGTTTATATGCCACCCTCACACATTTTGATGATGATAAGCCAATATTGTAAAACATTGACTGCCCTGAGGTTAGCAGCCGACATAAAAGAAAAGAAAAAGAGAAAATAAATCACCATTTCAGAGTGAGAAATTAGTTTTTACTCCTACTGCCCATTACCAGTCATACCCCTACCAGCTTGATCTCTGATACTCCAGCAGTATTTTGTTGATACTGCCTATCACAAGTACCCCAATGACATTTGCGCATGCTGATTTTTTGCAAATGAAAAATCCCTTGAGAGCATTAGTATATGCTAACCCCAGATTGAACAAATTGCACCTATTGGTTGATGATGCCTTTGCCCATGTTAAAGAAATAGCATTTGCACATGCTGACCTAGCAAATGAAATACCCCTCTACAGCATTTGTATATGCTGAACCCACATTGAATACCCCATTACCAGATGATAACCACTAATGACACATGAGATGAAGAAGCAACTGTTTATGTATGATGAAGATGAAATTTCCTATTAAGGTGAAACTTTATGTCATGTTGTCACAGCTGACGTTTGGTTGTAATGTCGATACACAAATGCCCCACAGTACT
Source organism: Oreohelix idahoensis (assembly GCA_024509875.1). Classification (NCBI taxonomy): domain Eukaryota; kingdom Metazoa; phylum Mollusca; class Gastropoda; order Stylommatophora; family Oreohelicidae; genus Oreohelix; species Oreohelix idahoensis. The sequence goes on along the minus strand of JAMPIV010005862.1, from coordinate 122,260 downwards.
GTCCACTAATAAATACAATTGTAGTCTTTCGTAGTTACGAAATAGACGAGAAAAATACTTGGAAATTTTTATGGATTTCCACGGACATAGATCAAAGCAAGGGACAAATGATTGCCATTAAAGGAACCATAAGAGTATGGATTACCAATGAATACGAGGTACATATGGAATATGAACATTCTATGAGAACCACAAATATACGAAAGAAAAAGGGTGTCACGTAGGGTTTATATTCATTTAATTTCCTACATCTTCTTCCTATTCTTTCACATAAACTCTCTCTTTTAATATCTCTGTACTTTTTTTTTCCTGTGTATTTTTCATCCATTCGTTTTGCGAATATTATTCTCATATAATTCGCAAACTTTACCTGTTTCTTTCTCTTAAACTGAGAATCGCGCTAGGACGATATTACGTAGATGTCAGGGCTGCAGGGCGTCAGAAGGCGTGATAAGTCGGTTCGCTGAACATAGGACGTAGCAAATCGTCTACATTCTCACCGAGCGCGCGAGCTTCTTCTCGGCATTAGTCCCGGTGAGGTGTGATACTTTACATCTGCACCGGTCAGTATCCAGACATTTGTCTGAAAAATCCCAAACTGACACGGCGCTCACTTGGGCCATGGTCAGCTGTAGTGTGAAAACTGCCCTGAAATGGAGTCAGGCTGTCTGGGATTTGAAACTGACACGCGTACATCGTGGTCAGTAGGTGACAGTTACGACACGCGTTGAGCGGACGTAAATGTTGGGAGTAGGGGAGATAATTTCGCTTGGCGAAGTAAGTTTGGGCCCTTTGTCTGATTTTAAGATATTGGCCAAGTTTGAAACTTTAATTTCATTCTCGCTCATAGACTCCACAGTAGATAGGTCGCTCGAAAAAACAGAATAGCTGTTCGAGAAGATCTCAGTTTGTTTCGGCAATTTGTCGAACTTCTAGACTTCCAGAAATATTTTCAGCATTTTTATTCTTAAGTTGTGCGACTACCTGTAATTCTGTGGTTGAGGTAATTAATATGATAGATATATAGATTTTGTGAGTGTTAAAGTGTTAAATCGCTTAATTCATTTTATCTATTTCTTTAGCGCAGAAGAGAAATAAAGTGGTAGGCTATTATATTTTCTAGGGAAGCATTCAGTGGAAAGCAGACTAAAAATTTAATTTCTAGCTTATAACGGCAATTGTAGCTATTTATGAATTTAATTTAACCGCTAATACTCAGTGGAGTGTATTTTTCTAAACTAACGTATAAACTCTAGAATCCAGCCTCATGAATAATGACGGGATACGCACGTGTTCCTAATTTATGAGGATTGCTGATTTTTAGATATAACTTACGTCACGGGAAGTTTAAATGATAGGCAAAGCTCTCTGCTTGCAAGTTTAAATGTAAGTTTTAACCAGTACAGATTCTGTTTATTATATTATATGTGTTATTTTTCCTCCACACAGTGAAAGTTTTGGGGTGACCCTAACTTTACCAGCACCTAGTAGTAGTTTCCATACTTGTGAAGAAATAGACAGTCCTTATTTTGAACCACGTGGGTTTTCTCAAGTAACACTGATCTGACGGTGCAAGTTAGACAGAAATACCAATATCCCTATAACGGGTTTTTCAAAGACTGTAATGATAAATACTGGACCTTGGAGCCAGCACTTAATTTCTTCTAGAAACTCTATATAATTTGCTGCCTGGTGGCGTGAATATTAACAATCATTTCCCGACTAGATTATATCTTGTGGACAAATCTGTGGTGTGACTAAAGTGAATCCTATACTGAGGGAAGGCACCGACCTGACATTCATCATTTTTTAGAAACCTACGCTATTGACACTGTGCTCTGCTAACTCCCGCGCCTGGAATAATTGTTAGGTGACTTAATCAGACATTTGAACAAATTTGCATACCCAAGTAGTCGTTCCCGGAGACTCCAAGTTAAATACGTCTTTTGGAACTGGGGACTTCTTGGCAGAAGACTGCATTTTTTGAGTCTGTGTAAAAATCTAAAATCAATGTGTTCCAAGAGGCAGCAAGCAAAGTCGTGAGTACAAGTGTGAGAAGCCATGGCGGAATGAATGAGTGTACACTGGTCTGAGTGATATTTTTCACTATTTTATCTTTGACACCCTGTTGCTGTCCTAATTTTTTTTTTCAATCTGCATAATTTGTTGCTAAGGCTAGAGTTCTTGTGTTTTTTGTCTTAGGTTAAATCAGATTTTTTTTTTCAAACTCTGTGCATATAATTACGAGATAAAACAAAGAAAAACTCTTAGACTCAAACCCTATGTATCTGTGACTCTGGCGCCATCATCTGTTCTCTTAACGGGGCCGGGCTAAACCTAGGGTTAACACTATAACGGGGCTATCATCCTTGCAACATTTCCTTGATTTTTTATGACTATGTGTATATGTATTTTCCTTGATGTACTTTCTTTGATGTTGTGAGCCGATTTTTCCTGATATTAAAATCGCTCTTGAACTAAATAATCGTGTTTGGTCAGCTCGTTCTAGATAATATATATATCATTGTTATAGTTTTCCCACGTCTGTGTGTTTACCTGTCGTCACGTGTATGTGCGTGCCTGTGAGTGATAGAAATATACGTAATATGTATATTGGTGTAGTCTGTCTGACGCTGTAACAACTGTTGTAGAAGATAGGTGAGAGAGAGAAGAATTCTTTTCGCTTTCAGAGACAGCCACTATATCAAATCTATCATCTCACGTGTGTGGAAATTCTATTACCTTTCACTAACTCTCACTGAGTCTATCACCTATTCAAACCTATTCAGAAGGGACCAAACCTAGTCTTAATTCTCCTATCGGAAATCTACGACAAATGAGGGCTCGTTTCCGGTCTTTGAACTTAGAATAGGAAGACGAGTACGACAAACGTGGACTCGTCTATCTGGATTTTGAACTTAAGATTCTGTATTCTCATATAGAGTAAGAGTGTGATGTCTTGTGAGTTGTTATATCTTTAAAAAAAATTACCCCCTAGACTAGCGATCTGTTTACGGGCGTGCTGACCACACAAACTAATAGGTTTTTTTTCCACAGCATCTTTGAATAATATACATTTTAGTTACAGGTTGATTTTGTCGGGATATATGTTAACTGCGGATTGTAATACTAAATGCTGGTAAAGTGGTGAGTGTATAACATTCACTGGGTACTGAGGCAGAACGGCGTTTGAACTAAGTTAAGGAGTGTGTTTCGGACTTTTTGTCCAGATTAATTCCCTCCCTTACCCGATCTGACTTCAGGGGCGAACTTATAGTGGATTTTTAAAAATTAAGGGATTATTTTTCTCTTTAATTTTTGCTATACTCTTTTGCTTTTCCACTGTAGCAACTTATTTTTCAGTTGTAATCTTAACTACCATTTATTTGGCGTAGTCGTGTTTTGCATTAAGTGCTTTATTGCCGATAATAGCAGCGATAGTTAGATTTTACTTTGGAGGAGGTATCCCAGGGTTAAGGATATCATCTTTTGAATTTTTGGGTTTTTTTTTTTCTCGTAAGTGGTAGGAACCAGGTTATTCTTTTTCCTATTTTCTATCTCCACGTGTCTCAGTCACTGACATAATATGGCCGAGAGGGCAAAGCTTAGACAACTTCTCAGGGACGAAGCGAGAGAGGAGGGACTGGAAGGAGAAGAAGCGAAAGCTTTTGTCAGAGACGAACTTGAGAGATACGATGCGGAAAGGAAAGCAGCTGAAGCTAAAGAGGAAAAAGAAGAACTCAAGAGGAAAGAAGCAGAAGCTAGGAGGAAAGAAGAAGCAGCCGAAGCTTTACAGCAGAAGAAAATGGACGAGGAAATGGAAATCTGCAGGATGCAGCATGAGGAAAGAGAGAAAGAGAAGGAGAGACAGCATGAGAAGGAGAGGGAGGAGAGAGAGGAAAGAGAGAAGGAGAGACAACATGAGTTGGCTCTTAAAGCTCTAGAACTTCAGAGCCGTGGGGCTGCCTCTACCTCCAGCAATGGAGAGTCTTCTCCTCATTCTTCCTTAACTGACCCTGCTAACACTCAATCTCTTCAACTAAATGCTATGTCTTTCACTCTTGAATCTTTTCCTTGTCCAAATGAGAAGATTGACACATGGTTAGAAAAATTTGAGAAAATTGCAACTCTGTACGGGTTAGAGAGGTCGCGTTGGAATATGAAACTTTCCCAGGCCCTAAAAGGTTCTGCTTATGATGTTTATTCTAAGCTGGAAAGTAGCCAACAAGACGACTACGATGTGTTGAAGAAAGCGTTACTGGAGCGCTTTGAAATGAACGCTCGCAAGTTTTTGCAACTGTTTCGCAACAGCCGGAAAGAGAATTCTGAAACTTTTCACCAGTTCTCATCTCGTCTTAAGGGATATCTAACAAAGTGCCTTGAGCTTTCGCAGCTCCCCTCTACCTATGAAGGTCTTGAGGAACTTGTTCTAACTGAACAAATAAAGAACACTTTGTCTGCTGATACCCGGAGATTTCTCGCTGAGCAGGGGGCAGAAAAACTTGAAGACATTTTGGAAAAGTCTGAGCGTTATCACAATGCGCTGGCTGAACTACCGGCCACAAAGCGGAAACCGACAGAGGAGCATTTTCGAAAACATAACCTAGAGCAATCTTCTCAGGCTTCTAACCAAAACTACCACAGAGAAACTGGACCTCAAAACCCCCCTCCTGAAAAATCCAAGTTCTACAAGAACAAGTACCCCAACCACCCCAAACAGTCTGATCAACCCGACCGACCTACATGGCAGCGTAGCCAGAAAGGACAAGGGGGCAAAGGGAGAACCCCTGAGCACGGGACATATGATCAGACCGAGCACACCGAGCCTAAACGCATCGGATGCTTATTAACAGTCTCGCAAGGCGGAATTATTGACAGTGATTCCCAACCTGTTGGGGATAGACCCTCAACGCGAGGTATTGTTACTTTGAACGGTTCTCAAACTTCTTGCTTATTTGACACGGGGCTTTCTTACGATTGCATTGTTGCCAGAAACCTGGTTAAACCCGGTCAAGACACAGGAGAGACCGTCAAACTTTGTGGAGTTCGTAAGAGTGATGCACCTACAGCGCTTCCCATCGCATTGGTGGAGATACACTCTGACTTTGTCAGAGGTGTGATCAAAGCGGCTGTTATGGATGATCCCATCTACCCAGTCATACTTGGCGGGAGATACGTGTGTATTGGGAAACCGGAAGAGCCGATTGTGGCAGCTGTAACTACAAGAGGGCAAACCAAGAAGGAACGGGAGCCTGCGCCAAATTTGTTACCTATGGAACTTAAAGAAGCGCAATACAAGGACCCTACTTTGGCACCCTGCTTTAGGAAACTGCCCATGGCTAAGGAACCCAAACAGCACGGGGACATTTTTTCTGAGGATGGCGTACTTTATCGGAGAACGGGCAAGCCTGACCAAGGTTACAACCAGCTCCTAGTACCGAAACAGTACAGAAGCCAAATCCTAGAAATGGGGCACTCTCTTCCCTTCAGCGGTCATATGGGACAGAACGCCACAAACCAACGTATAACCACTCATTATTGGTGGCCAGGAGTAAACACTGATATTATCAGGTACGTCAAATCCTGTGCCCAGTGCCAACGGGTACCACCCAAGCAACGGACCCCCCCCAGTCCACATGGGTGAAATGCCAATAATGGGAACACCATTCGAACGGGTTGTGATCGACATTTTAGGGCCTTTCGAAAGGACTAAAAGAAGGAACAGGTTTATCCTGACCTTAGTCGATACATGCACTTTATGGGCAGAAGCTATCCCGCTAACATGCGCAGATGCCAAGCATGTCGCAGAAGCCCTCGTGCAGATTTTCACTCGGTTGGGATTCCCTCAGCAAGTGTTGACGGATAATGGATCTCCATACCGAAACCTGTTGATGGATGAGATCGTTAAGATCTTGAGGACCCAACACATCCACACTAAGCCATATACTCCGGCGGGAAATGGGCTCGTGGAACGTGCTAATGGAAACCTCACCATGATGCTAAGTAAGCTGGCACAAGTGAAACCTGAAGATTGGGATCTCTGTATTCCTGCAGCATTATTTGGCTACAGAGAATCTCCTCATACTTCCACAGGATTTCCGCCAGCTACACTCTTATTTGGCAGACCCATTAAGGGCCCGCTTGAAGCCTTACTTCAGTCTCTGACAGACGAGAAGGCTGATGAGACAGTTGTCTCAGCCAGTAAATATGTGTCGGTTTTAAAGGAACGGTTGAAACTAGGGTGGGACCTAGCAACGACTAACTTTAAGCGAGCTCGCACAAAGCACGCTAACCGATACAGGAAAGTCGCGGAAGAGAGAGAGCACTGGAAGCAGGAGAGAAAGTTTTGGTGTTGCTCCCTACCGAGAACAACCAACTGAAGATCGGATGGCAAGGGCCGTTTACCGTCCTGAAAAAGATTTCTAAGGCTAACTACCAGATCTCTATTGAAGGAAAGGAGAAGGTTTTCCATTTAAATCTCTTAAAGAGATACTTGGAAAAACCAGTGCCAACCTCCGACCATCTCCTGACGATCGCCAAAACTGACGAAGATGACGATAGTGGCAGGGATATTCCACCGCTATCACAGGAAATCTTTCAAAAATGTCAGAAGCGGCGACGCTCTTTCAAGCGCGCATATGAGACATTCCAGGGGAAGGAAACTTTGAGGAGTGGACTTGAGTAGGAATTGGACAGAGATGGAGGGGGAGATGGAGAGGGAAGAAGACAGACACCCCGAAGCTACGGTTATAGGAAATTAAACTCCATAACGTAGACATGGAGTGCTTCCATATCTTAAAGGGGGGAGGCTCTGTCACGTAGGGTTTATATTCATTTAATTTCCTACATCTTCTTCCTATTCTTTCACATAAACTCTCTCTTTTAATATCTCTGTACTTTTTTTTTCCTGTGTATTTTTTCATCCATTCGTTTTGCGAATATTATTCTCATATAATTCGCAAACTTTACCTGTTTCTTTCTCTTAAACTGATAATCGCGCTAGGACGATATTACGTAGATGTCAGGGCTGCAGGGCGTCAGAAGGCGTGATAAGTCGGTTCGCTGAACATAGGACGTAGCAAATCGTCTACATTCTCACCGAGCGCGCGAGCTTCTTCTCGGCATTAGTCCCGGTGAGGTGTGATACTTTACATCTGCACCGGTCAGTATCCAGACATTTGTCTGAAAAATCCCAAACTGACACGGCGCTCACTTGGGCCATGGTCAGCTGTAGTGTGTGAAAACTGCCCTGAAATGGAGTCAGGCTGTCTGGGATTTGAAACTGACACGCGTACATCGTGGTCAGTAGGTGACAGTTACGACACGCGTGAAGCGGACGTAAATGTTGGGAGTAGGGGAGATAATTTCGCTTGGCGAAGTAAGTTTGGGCCCTTTGTCTGATTTTAAGATATTGGCCAAGTTTGAAACTTTAATTTCATTCTCGCTCATAGACTCCACAGTAGATAGGTCGCTCGAAAAACAGAATAGCTGTTAGAGAAGATCTCAGTTTGTTTCGGCATTTTGTCGAACTTCTAGACTTCCAGAAATATTTTCAGCATTTTTATTCTTAAGTTGTGCGACTACCTGTAATTCTGTGGTTGAGGTAATTAATATGATAGATATATAGATTTTGTGAGTGTTAAAGTGTTAAATCGCTTAATTCATTTTATCTTTTTCTTTAGCGCAGAAGAGAAATAAAGTGGTAGGCTATTATATTTTCTAGGGAAGCATTCAGTGGAAAGCAGACTAAAAATTTAATTTCTAGCTTATAACGGCAATTGTAGCTATTTATGAATTTAATTTAACCGCTAATACTCAGTGGAGTGTATTTTTCTAAACTAACGTATAAACTCTAGAATCCAGCCTCATGAATAATGACGGGATACGCACGTGTTCCTAATTTATGAGGATTGCTGATTTTTAGATATAACTTACGTCACGGGAAGTTTAAATGATAGGCAAAGCTCTCTGCTTGCAAGTTTAAATGTAAGTTTTAACCAGTACAGATTCTGTTTATTATATTATATGTGTTATTTTTCCTCCACACAGTGAAAGTTTTGGGGTGACCCTAACTTTACCAGCACCTAGTAGTAGTTTCCATACTTGTGAAGAAATAGACAGTCCTTATTTTGAACCACGTGGGTTTTCTCAAGTAACACTGATCTGACGGTGCAAGTTAGACAGAAATACCAATATCCCTATAACGGGTTTTCAAAGACTGTAATGATAAATACTGGACCTTGGAGCCAGCACTTAATTTCTTCTAGAAACTCTATATAATTTGCTGCCTGGTGGCGTGAATATTAACAATCATTTCCCGACTAGATTATATCTTGTGGACAAATCTGTGGTGTGACTAAAGTGAATCCTATACTGAGGGAAGGCACCGACCTGACATTCATTATTTTTTAGAAACCTACGCTATTGACACTGTGCTCTGCTAACTCCCGCGCCTGGAATAATTGTTAGGTGACTTAATCAGACATTTGAACAAATTTGCATACCCAAGTAGTCGTTCCCGGAGACTCCAAGTTAAATACGTCTTTTGGAACTGGGGACTTCTTGGCAGAAGACTGCATTTTTTGAGTCTGTGTGAAAATCTAAAATCAATGTGTTCCAAGAGGCAGCAAGCAAAGTCGTGAGTACAAGTGTGAGAAGCCATGGCGGAATGAATGAGTGTACACTGGTCTGAGTGATATTTTTCACTATTTTATCTTTGACACCCTGTTGCTGTCCTAATTTTTTTTTCAATCTGCATAATTTGTTGCTAAGGCTAGAGTTCGTGTGTTTTGTCTTAGGTTAAATCAGATTTTTTTTTCAAACTCTGTGCATATAATTACGAGATAAAACAAAGAAAAACTCTTAGACTCAAACCCTATGTATCTGTGACTCTGGCGCCATCATCTGTTCTCTTAACGGGGCCGGGCTAAACCTAGGGTTAACACTATAACGGGGCTATCATCCTTGCAACATTTCCTTGATTTTTATGACTATGTGTATATGTATTTTCCTTGATGTACTTTCTTTGATGTTGTGAGCCGATTTTTCCTGATATTAAAATCGCTCTTGAACTAAATAATCGTGTTTGGTCAGCTCGTTCTAGATAATATATATATCATTGTTATAGTTTTCCCACGTCTGTGTGTTTACCTGTCGTCACGTGTATGTGCGTGCCTGTGAGTGATAGAAATATACGTAATATGTATATTGGTGTAGTCTGTCTGACGCTGTAACAACTGTTGTAGAAGATAGGTGAGAGAGAGAAGAATTCTTTTCGCTTTCAGAGACAGCCACTATATCAAATCTATCATCTCACGTGTGTGGAAATTCTATTACCTTTCACTAACTCTCACTGAGTCTATCACCTATTCAAACCTATTCAGAAGGGACCAAACCTAGTCTTAATTCTCCTATCGGAAATCTACGACAAAGGGCATATGAATAAAATAGTTGCATAATTACCGCATCCAGCAGAAAATAAATGATAAGATTACCTCCGTATAGGAGAAGACATTTCCTTGATGTTTACATATGCTGTGTATTATAACCATTGTCATAATAAGGTGGATAGCAAATGATAATTGCTTGCTGATATTTATATAGAAACGGTTGTTATAATTTGACTGAATAATCATAGAGCCAAATATGACTGATACATTTTGACGGCGATTGGATCACTAAAAATGATACATGGATGGAATTCAATGTTGCCCATAGGATACATGGATTGAAAATAATGATGTTACCCCATGGACAAATGGGTAATGGATCAACACAGTGGATATATATAAAAGAAAAAGAATACCTGGATTTGAAATACGTGAAGACGAGTCATGGATATATAAAAAAAATATATATATATGTATATATATTCCCTCATGCCCCACACCTGCAAATAACTTAGAAAATTTAAATAGGTTACCCATCTGGCTGTAGTCAGCAGATGTAATAAACACCGCAGGACTCTTGACAAATCCTCGACCTGCGAAGGCAGAGTTGGTGTTGATATACTGAATATATGTACAAAACTATTTTATCTCATGTTGTCATAAAATTGGAAAAATGTTGTTGATGTTTACAAAAATGATTATTGTTTAACTAATGTTGTAGAAGGCATTGCTAAGTATCGTACATAAGGAACCATTAAGGAGGAATTTCTAGAAATAACAGGACCACTAGAAAGGATTAATTAAACGATCTAGAGCACCATAACTGACAAATTGAAAGAAAAATGAAGTAATATAGAACCTAATGTACAGAGTCCATGATGCTTTGAAAATTTTTTCATTGTATTTCACATGTTGGTAAAATGTTGTAAACATATTGTTTTAATGCTTACTGATTAGTTGATGTTGGATAATGACTAACTGATAGTTCAAGAAAGACTTTTGAAAAAAAAATATATACTTCAAGGAAGATTGTCTTGACAGAGGATAAAGAAAATAAATCTATCAGTGATTGGACATAACCAAACTCTTAATAACAGGATCACTACTAAACGCATAATTTATATGGATACCTGGCGAAGTGTTGGATACCTTGGAAAAAATAGCTACACATATCACTTAGAGAAAAGTCATGAGATTTTTCAATCATTTTAAAAACTTATTGGAAAACCAAGATTGAAAATAACATAAGATTCTTCTGAACTACTTGGAGTCTTATGATAGGGAGCATACAAAAAGAACGAAGAATATATAACATGCTTCACCCACCATGCCTAATAGAATGATTTCAACTATGTAATGACATTGAGTTAGGACAAGGAGATATATTATTGCTCATATTTCCCAGTGTTGCCACTCGGCAAAATTTTTGTTGTTGACAATCTATTGTATTAGAAGAAGGTTAGGAATATTTTGTTGGTCAGTGTTGCCAATTAGAAAATTTGGTGAAAAAATATTATGATGTGATGAATAAGTTACACTTTTTGAAGTTGATGTCCACTACTAGTTTTTTTACATAGCAGACGACCTCATATAGACATAGGACCCCAGTATAGGAATTAAATTAAATTTTTTGGAAACATTTTTCGACTTAGAAAATTTTTCTAAAAATTGTTGGGATAGTTTTGGATATTGATAGTATACAAATGTCTCCCTACGGGATACATTTGCAGGGCCCCGGGATCTGTATGTAGCCGTGTATACCGTGCTTTATTCAGAAAACAGGCTATTACTCTAACAAGACGGAGGAAGCACTGGCTACCCCATAATTTTATATTTTTATGAGAAACAGAAAATAATAAATTATAGTGTCACATATTTAGGGCAGAGTCGCTTCTACACGCTATTTCTAATAGTTGGGTGATTTCCCCTGACCAATCGGATAGCTCAGATTTACCCCGGGGAATATAGAACAACGACGCCATCTAGCAGTTAGAATGAAGGAGCGAAACTGAAGAGGACGTGTCTGGTCCAGCTCTACATATTCCTTAGTTTGAGGAAATCAACTTCAACATTTATTATAAAATGTGTATTTCAGGACATTGAGTGGTTTTATATTCCTTACTTGCGTAAGTAGTGACTATCATTCAACGTATATTTTGAATAGAGCTTCCAACTCTAGTTGCAGCAGAACTAGGTTCGAGGATTGAGTCAATTTGCAAAACTAGTCTTACACCTCAAACCATGCTGAGCAGAAAATACCCTTGTGTTGGAAAATATTTAACTCAAGGAATACTTATGATGATAAAGAAATCAAGGACTAATCTGAAGGGATGAGAATATGTCGTCGAACCTAAAATAAAACGTTAACCTAAAGGAAGGAACACGGTGGAAAGAAAAAGTTCGCCATATTTGACAAATTGAGTAGGCCTATGAGATAAAGATGCAAAATGGATTTTTGCATCGATGAAAGCATCTGATGATATGTTAGAACTTTATTGTTATTATTATTGTAAAAATGTTCTGAATTCCTGACTTTTGTTGAAATTTGACTTCATGCTTAAAGATATTAAAAGATTTGCATGAAATAGAACGCTGTTGAAAAGGTGAATTTCTACAGTTTGAGATTAAGCTAAGAAATCTATCCATCTCAATTAAATCTGCTACATCAACACCTAAGAGAAGAAAATCGAACCTGGTGACCCAATCTTACAAAGGAGAGGAAAATATATCTCTAGCGGTCAAGGCTAGTTAACCAAACCTACTCTCTATAAAGTAAACTGGAAAACCCTGCATACCCCGGCACTGCCACAATACATAGGGTTGAGTCTAAGAGGTTTCTTTCTTTCTCGTAAATGTATGAACAGAGTTGGATAATCTGATTTAGCCTAAGAGAAAAAAAACTCTAGCATTTGTAACAAATTCTGCAGATTAAAAAAGTTAAGACAGCAAATGGGTGAAAATAATACAACGGTAAAATAACACTCAGACCTGCGTACACTCTTATTCATTCAGCCATGGCCATGTGCTCACAGTTATACTTACAGCTTTGCTCGCTGCCTCAGGGAACATAATGAATTCTAGGACCTTCACACAGACCCGTAAATGCAGTTCTCGACCAAGAAATCCCCAGTTCTAACAAGACGTACTGAATTTCTATGTCTCAGGGAACGATTCCTTGGGTGTTCTTATTTTTCGGATGTCTGTTAAGTCACATAAAATTTGTCCAGGCACGAAAGTTAGCAGAGCACAATGTCATTAGCTTTGGTTTCTAGAATTTAAGGAATGTCAGATCGGTGTCTACTTTCAGGAAGGTACTATATTTGGTCACCACAATACTAGTCAAAAACTCTGTCGGAATGTTACTGGTATTTGCTTGCCACAACGGGCTGAACTGTACTGAAGAGTTATCTGGAAGAATTAATTCTGGCGCGAAGGCCTCTTACTTCATTTAACTGTTAAAGTTCAGGTAATGAAAGTGATTAGTTTCTTCACAAATAATGTTCACGTACTAGAACGCTGGCAAAGTTGGGTACCACAGTTACACTATATAAAAAAGAAAGAACACATATCAAATAATTTACATATATGTACTCAATATAACTTACATTTTTATACTGCAAGCGTACCGCTTGACTTATCATTAAAACTTCCCGTAAAGTAAGTTATATTTTAAAAAAAATCATCAATCCTCATGAATTTAGGAACACGTGGGTGTTCCGTCAACATCTCGCGAGGCTTCTAGCATTTATAAGTTAGTTAAGAAGAATATGATCTCGTCTGATTACTTAGCAGTAAAATTAACTTCATTATAGCTACATTATTGTTTAATGCTAGAAATTATCATTTATTCTGCTTTCCACGGAAACACGTCACTAGAAAATAATACAGACTCTATAAATTTGGCACTCTGCGCAAAATCTAACTACTGGAATATGAAATAAGCGACTTAACACTTTATCACTTCACAAAATACTAGATATAATATATTTATCTCACCCCAGAACTACGGTAACACCATGACTAGGATAATTCACTAGATAGGTAGTTAGAAGCTCGTCAGAAATCTGACGAGAACTATGAAATTCGCTATAAAAGCTTCATTCGCTAGCACGCGTGTTTCCGTCTACTGAAGATGTTGAAGACTGAAATGAAATCAGATTTCAGCTCCTGGGTGGATATTTGAAGACAGGGGCAAACACTCCCACATTTTCTCAAACTCCGAAATCATCTCCCCTTTCCCGTGTAAAACACCTTACATTTAACATTACCATTACTAGACGTCTTACATAACTGACACTTCTGCATTTCCGCACCTCGCGCTGACCCGACCAACAGTGGGTGTCTTTTCAGGTGGAATTCCCAGACAAATGTCTGAAACTGCGCCGTGGAGCATGGGTGTCAGATGCGGGAACCCCGACACTCAGTCTGCTCTAGCGAGCAATGTCTGCCGCGATTCACGCCTCCCCGAGCAACTCACCGAGAAGCTACATTGTGACAGGTGAAAAATGCAGATGATATGTCGGCCCTTTGTCTGAGATGGACTGAGACATAATCGCACCTCTCGTCAAACTACGCGAATGACATCTATGTAATAGAATCACTCTTGCGATTCTCCGTTTTGAGAAAAGAAACAGGTAACGTTAAGGAATAGTATGAAAATATATTTCGCAAACGAATGGATGCAAAATATACAGGAAAAAGGAGTAAAGAGAGATAACAAAATTAAAAAATTCGGGTGAAAGAATAGGAAGACGCTGTAGGCCATTCAATGATCAAAACCTACGTGACAATCACCTTCCTTTTTTATAATGATGGAGATGATACCATTGGAAGAAGGCTGGGTCAAAGCATTCATATGCTTTTTTAGCAGTGGTTTTTGTAACAATCTGTTTTGTATGTAACGTTTACCAGCTCCATGCACTACCTTCATGCAAATCTAATTGCTGCAAAAGCCACTTTTATGAGAAGCTGTAGCAGGAAGGAATGAAGGAAAACGACTACATGACGACAAAGGGAGAAGATATTGAAGAATCTGAAATAGCAGCATTGAAGTAAGTCAACAACAAGATTAAAAAACAGTACGTGGGACAGCAAGTTATGCAGACACATGATCATGTGTGCCACCTAGCATGCAAGTTGAAGAAGTAGGTACATAGGTATGTATTTTAAGCATGTTTTGACATATTTCACCATAGTACTGCTTTATTCTATCTCCACTTCAGTTTGTTTTGTGAAAAACGCGTTCAAAGTTTTTAGATTATTAGGTGAAAAGAAGGATATAACACATTAAAATGACATTTTGCTTGATGATCAAAACCGTTAACTGTAAGATATTTTGTGACATGATAGATGAATCCATTTGATGTTGAATTATGACCTCAGGTCAGTTTTGGCCATTAATAGAGATGGAATAAAGCAATATTAAGGCGACGATAAGGAAGTGACACACGACTAATGGACACAAATGGGAGCTCTTAGTAACGAGAACTGTATACAAAGACAGACTTGATGACATTACCTGAATTCCAAGACTTGCTGCAAGAAGTTACGCTCATACTGTTCCCAGACTGTTTATCTGACCTTTTACCCTTGCAACTGGCCGTTGTGTCTTTGGTGATTACTTTTGCCTTGTCTGGTTCAGTATCATTGTTCACAGCTGTTGTGTCACTCTGGCTAAATGAAACCCGCCCAAGCTGCGCCACGTGGACATTTGTAGGAGGAGCATGATGACGTCACATCTGACGTAATAAGCACATAAGAATGTACAAGTGTGTAAGTGTTCATTCTCCTAGAATTCATTTTTTGTGCTGCAGACCGTTAAAATAATGGCCGGTGTGATACGGAATCCGTCCAAGGTCGATCAGCGAGCGGTGATCCAGTTCCTAACAGCCGAAGGATGTCGACCAGTCGACATTCATCGCCGAATGAAAGCAGTTTATGGTGACAAAAGTGTGTCGAAGACTACAGTGAAAGACTGGGCACGAATGTTTCGAGAAGGACGTCAGTTAACGAAAGATCTTCCGCAGCCAGGTCAGGTGCATATTGTTGCGACAGAAGAAGCCATTGCCGAGATTGATGCAGCAATACGGGTGGACCGTCGTCAGAGCTTACGTTCACTACCAGAGAAATTTGCTGTGTCTCTTGGGATAGTTCAAATGGTGGTTAGGAAGAAACTGAAGTATCAAAAGGTGTGTTCACAATGGGTCCCACGGATGCTGGCCGATCACCATAAAAAAGAACGCATGGGGTGGAGTTTGAACCATCTGCTGTGTTACGAAGAGGAGGGTGGTGCATTTCTGTTGCGCATAGTGGCAAGCGATGAGTCGTGGTGCCGCCACTTTGAGCCGTGCAGCAAAACAGCAAGCATGCAATGGAAACATCCCGGATCACCAAAACCCAAAAAGTTCAAGTCACAGATTTCCGCCGGTAAGGTTATGCTGACCGCATTTTTTGACCATGAAGGGCTTCTATTGGTAGACTGTAAAGAGCCTGGCGTGAACATCAATGCCATCCGCTACAAAGACGCACTAGACAACCTGCATACAGCCATCAAGAATAAACGACCCGGCATGCTTTCGCGTGGTGTGATTCTGTTGCACGACAATGCTCGTCCACATGTTGCGAACATTGTGTAGGAAGCGTTAGCAAGGAAAAGGTGGGAAGTTCTGCCACACCCAGTCTACAGCCCCGATCTGTTTGGACCCTTAAAAAAATCTCTAAAGGGACAACGATTCGACTCCGATGCAGACGTCAGGGCCTCGATGACCAAATGGTTCAATAAGCAACCAAAGTCATTGTTCTCGGACGACATCCGCCGTCTACCCTAGCAGTGGGATGCGTGTCTCAATGCCTATGGTGACTATTTCTAAAGAATCCCAGTGAGTACTTGCTTCATAACAATTGCTGTATTTAATTATACTACTCCTGCTGATGTACCTTACATATATTTGTACAACTACCTCTCTTATGCCCGTCTCCAGTTCCCTGTTCCAAAGTCCCATCTAACATTCTGCCTTATGTCTTAACTTTCCTTCTTAATCGAGACCACTCCCTCGTGAGATCAAACCGTAAACACTTAATTTGAGCATTTGTTCGCGAGTATCAGCAATACTGAAACATATAACATATTCTTATATATATTAGTACATTCTAAAATTCTGACTTTATAACAGACTTTCGCAGTAGAATTACATATTCAAGAACTCTAAAATACTACGTATGTCCTCTTATTTTCGCATTTATCTTCATATTGTATAACATTACTGTCTTACACACTTCCTTAGGTGAATAATTATTTACATTCCCACATACATAAAACTATAACAACAATATTACGTAAAAAAAAGTAGTCTCATAGTAGATACTGCCGTAGGAGAATGAAGTGTTAGAGACTTCACGATACTAGGTCCAGTATCGAGAGGTGGGGGTGACCTGTGTTCCCTGTCTCTCTGCCTTTTCCTTCCCTAACTCATGTGCAAAGTCAGGTACCCATTTACAGCCGGGTAGACTGAAGCGTGTCGAAACCGTGAATCGAACCTGGCACCTTTGCCGCGAGAGACCAGCGCAGAGGCAATAAAATGCGTGTTACGTCATCATCATTTTCCTGTTTGCTATCGACCGAATATGGAACCATCTCTGCAGTAGATCTCGTGCGGGAACCCTGGACCAGGCAGTCACGTGCTCTTGCGGCCATTGTTTCTGGACCAGGCAGTCACGTGCTCTTGCGGCCATTGTTTCTGTACCAGGCAGTCTCGTGCTCTTGCGGCCATTGTTTCTGTACCAGGCAGTCACGTGCTCTTGCGGCCATTGTTTCTGTACCAATGTCATTTACATAATAAGGTTGCCAGCCTCATGTAAAAACCTCATATTCTTGTCTTCTTCATCTTTGATCCTAAGCAGACGACTGTCAAAGCAGTCAGTGGCCATCACGCCTGGTGGGCCATCACGCCTGGTGGCGTCTTGTAGAGCAGCAACAAACTGTTTCTACTTCGCTCGGCGGCCATCCTTCGGGCAGTGCCTCAGCTCTGGTTCATTCTTTGCGTCTCCGCCTCCGCAGTTCTCCGCCAAGTTGTTTTTGATCGGCCTCTCTTGGTACTGGACATTCAGACCATCAAGAGAGTGATAACCCATTTACAAATCATGTGATTAGCTAAAGACGAATGAGAGTCCTGTCATCAGCACTATGTCAGTTGTAGCAATGACATGGATATCAGACTCATCTTCACCCGTACAGTCGAGCAGCATCAGGTTTATTATCCTTGATAGAAATGTCTGTCAAATGTTCTCTAAATCTAGCTGACAAATGCCTGCTAGACAGACAGACGGACAAAGAGGCAGGTCAGTGCTGGCAGACGGACGGATGGACAAAGAGGGGCAAGGTAAGGTAGCAGGGCGGGCGGGCGGGTAATCAGGCGGATGGATGAATGAGTGGGTGGGTGGTGTTCTGTAGTTAGGTACATGAGTCGGATGGATGGATGGATGGATAGATAGATAGATAGATAGATAGATAGATAGATAGATAGATAGATAGATAGATAGATAGATAGACAGATAGACAGACAGACAGACAGACAGACAGACAGACAGACAGACAGACAGACAGACAGACAGACAGACAGACAGACAGACAGACAGACAGATAGATAGATAGATAGATAGATAGATAGATAGATAGATAGATAGATAGATAGATAGATAGATAGATAGATAGATAGATAGATGTGTCATAAAATTAACCATGATACGTCAAAATATCTCCAATGATACAACGTAGGGATAAAAACTAATGCGTAAGCTACTAGAATACATGATCGCCCACGCCGCGGGTCATCACCCGCCATGGAAATTAAATTGTTAAACGTGAAGGCAAAACGTTATCCTTGGAACGGGATGAGAACGAAGATCAAAAGGAAAAAATATGACTGAACGCGTGCTTGAAACTAGCAAGGCTAAAAGACGCAATTGGTGGGGAAAGGAGGAAAAAGTCACGTCCCCCAAGTTGACATAAGGTAAAGAAATCGACAAAAGGGACCTTAGCTATTATACGCAACAGTCATTTCTTGGACGCTTTTGCGTTAACTTAGTCCGTTTATTTGAATTCAGCGGCAAACGCAGTATAGAAAATGCTAGAAATATTTCGAAAAAACAAGATAACCTTGAAAAGTAACTTTTTCTTAATAATAATGTTAGGAATATAAAACCTAGCTGGCCGGATGGCCCATCTTGAGCAGTGAAATAATATGCTTTCATTTATACCGACGGATAGATAATAAGAAAGATATTGACAAAAGACTGTGTTGTTCATATCTGCGAGCGTCTGCATTGAAACAAAAATGTCCCAAATTTTCAAAAAACTGCAGCCTTGAGACTCAAGTGCTAAAATCTAGTTGGAATGAAAGAGACGGGATGGGATGGTGAACTGTGGCTAAAAATAACTTTAAAGGCAAAATTGTGTAGGGGAAGGCGGAGTTGGTTCAAAAAACAAGTGTGTTTTTTTTTTTGAAACGCAAGTAGAGACGGACGGACCAACAGACAATAAGGCATACTTGACTGAGGTATGACTGAAATGACTTTTTGGTAGGATGTTTGAATTTGAAAGGAAAAAAGGCGGTGATTGGCCATAGATGAATATATTATCGGCGCTCAGATGCGCATTTTTGCCATTCGTTATAAGTTGTCCTAGTAGACACAGTGAATTATTTAGTGGTGTAATTCCCAGAAGCTAATTGAAATATTTAGAGGGACGCCATATTAAAGGCAGCAGCTCAGCTGAGTTTTGCTAGCAATTAACTGTGTTCTATATTCATAATTCTGGTAAGACTGAAATTATTTCTTTGTATATTTTAGTATGTGTTTAATGTTTCGAGTGATTTGATACTGCCATATCAAAATCTATCCCTTACAACAAGTAAGGATTCGCTCTAGACCCCCCGCCCCAGTTCAGGGTCTAGAGACAAATAAAATACATAAACACCAGCAAGGATTATGAAAGACAGATCAAGTGTTGAGATCAGTGGAACATATCACCTATCCTATTCTATGGCAGGAAGCTAATGAACATATTTCAGAATATGTAGTCTGGGAGAACTTATCCTATGTAAAACCAAATTGGTAAGATGTGTTGTATGGTCAAAGAGATCTGACCCGTCTAGGTGGTGTTGTTGTTTTGTGTAGTGTTGTGTCCAGAAATGGGTTAGAGGATGGAATTCTGACACATGACCAATACTTTATTGCAGAGCTGTGAGTTTTTATTTGGCACCAATTTGGTGTCAAATGTGATGTTGAAGATTACAAGAGTGGACCCGTGCAGTTTATATCTTGGCAGAGCAGCCGTATATTGCCCCCAAGCACGGAGAGGTGGGGCCACCATATTCCAGCACCAGAACTACTCATTCCAGATACGTGAGCGTCTGGCCTGCTGGAGATTCACAAACTCATTTCCTAACACACCAATTATATTTCCATCAATAAATGGACCATGTTAGTAACCATAGACAGGGAGTGATGAGGCCACCCCAACAGCACATCCATAAATCGTTCTCCCATATAGATTACAACTATAAACATTAGTAATATTAACTAGTATTGTAAAATCCATATGTACACTCTTTTCATTTATTATGCCATATATTCATGCATTTGATTAATAATTGCAAAACCTTTCATATGTTCTGACCAAATTAAAACCTTGGTTCAGAACAAATAAACTAAAGAAAATTCATTATCAAAAATTTTACACAACTTGAGTTAGTTCAGTGTGTTATAACATTTTATTAATATTATTAGACTTATTAAATATCTGTGTGTGTGTATGCAAACTACCACAACACATTACATATCAGTACCCTAGAATTTTAACGTAGCCACATTCATTAGTAAAAAACGATAGGTGTGAGGTCGTAGTGGTAGCAAGAAGGGCCTTCTGAAAATTCACAGCTACATTTATCTCAGGAGCCTTCACAGCTGACCTCATGCATCACACTTAGTAATATCACCATCATACAATACCATCAATCCACTACAAGATAGATAGATAGATAGATAGATAGATAGATAGATAGATAGATAGATAGATAGATAGATAGATAGATAGATAGATAGACAGACAGACAGACAGACAGACAGACAGACAGACAGACAGACAGACAGACAGACAGACAGACAGACAGACAGACAGACAGACAGACAGACAGACAGACAGACAGACAGACAGACAGACAGACAGACAGACAGACAGACAGACAGACAGACAGACAGACAGATAGATAGATAGATAGATAGATAGATAGATAGATAGATAGATAGATAGATAGATAGAGAGATAGATAGATAGATAGATAGATAGATAGATAGATAGATAGATAGATAGATAGATACTCTATTCCAGGGGTCGGCAAACTTTTAGTAGTGTCGTGCCAAAGTAATGTTGCAAAGTCACTCAGCGTGCCAACCTAAGTCCATCATATTTTTTATATACAACAATTATTGAAACAATTTAAAAATGATCTTGTATTAACATGTTTCCGATAAATTAAATAACTATTTTATTCTTTGTAGATTATTCAATATTTTAATATAAATAGGAACAAATATCAATATAAATATTATGTTTTGCAAAATTTAAGTTCTGAACACATTAGTTTGAAACTTTATAATAAAATTGCCATATGTATATTTTGTTAAGACAGAAAGTCCAACAGTTTGAAGAACAAAACAATTAAATAAACCAAACATAAAACACGTTATTAAAATTTTAATATGAGTAATCATTGATTATTATTGATCTGAGTCATTAATCAATTAATGGGACCCGTGTCCTTGCTTCTCCTTGGTTAATTGTTCAATATCAGGTGTGTGTTTTGTCAATTTCAGCTTCACACAGGCTTCTGAATGCACAAGTGTTAGGCGACTTCTCTGTGGACTTAAAACAGCTTTCATGTGTGAGAAAATTTGTTCTCATGTATAAGTTGACCCAAAAGCCGAAAGTAGAACAAATGCAACTTTCTTCAAACAGGTGAACGCTTGAGGCAGGGATGTCCAGCAGTTGAGGATGACAGCTGACTTTTCCAAGCAGCTTCCTTCAAGAGTTTTTCGCAATTCTACAAATTTTATCGTCCATAACTCTGATGCTTTGAATTTGATGTACTTGTATGTGTTAGTGGTAATATCTCTGCAAAATATGTCTAATTTTGACGCAAATCCTTTCCAGTGCTCAAAAAGATCAAGTATTGTTTGACCCTGCCCTTGTAAACGCAAGTTTAATTCATTCAGATTTGTAGTTATGTCAGCCAGAAACATCAGCTTGCACAGCCAGTCCTCGTCATTCAATTCCGGGAAATGTTGTTCCTTTTCATCAAGAAACACCTTGATTGCTTCTAGACATGATACAAATCTGTTCAAAACATTACCTCGACTAAGCCAACGAACATTGCTGTACAGCGGGAGGTCCACATTTGGTAAATCACTAAACAAAATTTCAGCACTGCTCAAAAACGTTTCCTTGATGTATTCTCCATCTGTGACAGGTTTGCCCCTCGAAGCCACACACTGTGCAATTTTGTAACTACATTCGGTAGCTTTATTTTTGGTTCCAATTACTTGATTAAAAATACTACTTTGTTTTTTTGTAGCCAGAAACAGCCATTTTTATGGCTTCACTTTTCTCCTCAGAGTTTTTAAACATGGACTGATGTTTCGTTTGATAGTGTCTTTGTACACTTGACGTACGGCACAAGACAATTTCATAACATAAAGCACAAACAGCACGATCCTTTTGTTGTATGAATCCATATTCGTTTGTCCAAAAGTCTTGAAACGAGCGTGTATCAAGTTTTTGTCTTTTTTTAAAAATTCATTTTAACGGCACCGTATTACTTAATAATAACACCAACTTTTGTGCTGCGGTCAACGGACTGTACGGGCATGAGTATGTGACAGCCGAGAGAACTGTAGAGGTGGTGGTGGTCGGGAGAGAGGGGCAGGATAGGACGGAAATATAACTTCGTCGAGGTCAGTCATTGTTGCTCCAAACTCACACTGGGAGTCAAAAACTGCGAGCGAAAACGAAATAAATACGCTCATCCAGGCGCTAGCCAGACACTATTGCGTAATTATGATATTACGTCTCCGCTTGCCCGTCAAAATTTGCTTGGGATTCTTTTCAAGAATCTCATCCTGCAAACTACGGTAGCAGGTAGACGCCAGACTAGCGGGCGCCGCAAAGTATAACCACTCCCCATGAAATTCGTTGAAGAATTTTTGTTCTCGGAAACGGTCCGTAAAAACGAAGACTTACGTGCAGTATAGTATGATCAGACCTTTAGTTTTCATCAGATCGCACATTCTTACATCCAATGTCTAAACACTTTCGTTTTGAAGGGTTGCAAAAACAGTTATAGCTTTAAAAAATTATATGCTTCTATTTAATTAAAAATTCAATTTTTAAAAAAAATGAGATCATATACTGTACAGTATTTTAATTCACTCAGCGTGCCATTGAAAATCGTTCCACGTGCCACGCTTGGCACGCGTGCCGTAGTTTGCCGACCCCTGCTCTATTCAAAGCAGCAAACTTGTTCCACACAAAAATGTGATACTGGCTAAATTGTTTCCTTTCTTTCTTTCTTTCTTTCTTTTTATTTTTTGCTGTATGAAGCTTTCCATTGTTTTTGCTCTATTTGTCATCTCCATTATTTTTTCCCTTTGTTACGGAACCTGGTTCCTTTGCAGACAGCCTACATTATATCAGTAGTGTGCTTCTGTAGCGTTGGTTTCTGTAGCAATTTGTCTTACATGATGAGGTTGCCTGCCTTATGTACAATCCCATGTTAGTCATCTCTTTCGTCTCTGTTGAGGTATCCGTAAAGCACAAGTGTATCATTTTTTTAATTTTCACACATGGGTGCTTTTACTGACAAACTTTAGTCTAGTTAAAGTCTAGTTATCGTGTGTGCGTGACAATAACATAGTGACAGACTAGTCTCGAGAATTGGAGTCAATACTGGAGAGGTAATAAAGACAATTAAAGATTGCCTGTTAGAGAATGACAGCAATCGCTACTGGACCAGTCAGCATTCATACCCTTCAACATTTGCTCAGGGAAACTGAGCACCTTGTCACATAATTTGTCGTTCTCCTTTCCGCATTTTCTCTCTCTCTGCCATTAACTATTTATTTCTCATTTTCAGAGCACAGAAATCTGTGCCCCAGACACTTTTTACATTTTCACACTTCGATTCCCGTCATGGCAAGTCGTAATTGACCATCCTTAAGGATTAATTGTAATCGCTTAAATGATTGCACCAGATTGAATTCAGGCGTGAACTGTTTGTTTATGATTACGTAACCACTTCCGCCTAGCCGGGTCAATCGAGGAGTGTCGGTTCAGTGTTCATACAAGGGACTAGGAGGGTCTGATAAGTGACGCAATCACTTCCTCCTAAGTTACCTGTGATGATAATTACAGATAATATCAATCTGGCGAGACATTTGAAGAGTGAACTTGTAAATGTGATAATACTGACGGAAACCACACTACCTTATATGGAAAGTGACTTTTGAATTTCAAATCTTATGCGTCAGGCAGAATTTGTCCATGAGGAAGTGTTGGGATAAACCCATCATAACACGCATGGTTGAATGCTACTGTCTGGCATTCGAAATGTAAAATTACTACACTCCTGATTGGAGCCTTGTCAAACGGTAACAACAATGTTGCAATATAATCTGCCACATTTGCCAGTCTACGGCCTCTGAAATTCAACTGGTCAAGAAGACAGCCAGACAAGCCAGAGTAAGGAATATGATCAGGATTCCACTTTAAAGGACCGGACATCGTGTTTGAGCATCTTGTGGACTTGTATCCCAGGAAAACTCTAATTTCGTTAATACGGAAAGCCTGGAATCCTAGGAACCTTAACACTAAGTCATAGTGGGATTCTATTTGCAAAGTAATACCACAGACCACGTGTAAGAGGCATCTTAAACAAGTTGCCTTAACTATTTCTCTGAGCTAGAAGTGATATTCCCAACAGAGATTTTGGGGTAAGTTGTACATTTTACAATTCTATATTTTGCATTTATTAACATGTGAGAATTACTACTGGATGTCCAAGTCATTCGAGGCTGGCAACCTCAGCATATAGAATAATGATCTCTTGAACCACCACTGCATGAGCTGGTGATTGCTTTATGCGGGTTTCTCGTAGAGAACCGAAAGCAGAGGTAGTCCCAAGTTCTATATGAAGCAGGGAGTGGATGTTGACATAAATGATGTACGTACCTATTATATTAACCTTTTCAATCAGTGCAAATGTAAATGTAAACATGTTTAATATAAATGCAAAATGGATTTTTTCCGCGCACTGGGATTAATATTAATGTAGAGAGAGTAAAGTTCTGAGGCAGATGGGATAGTGGAATGAAAAGGGGGCGGGGGGGGAGAGATGATTTTGTATCAGGAAACCCAATACTCAGGAAGGTATTGGTTTCTCTCTTATTTCTATATACTAGTCGGTGGTACAAATTGGTGGTACTATCTGTAGAACAACTGAGTGGTATGTTGTTGTTGTTATCGATATCCCATAGCTGCTGAGCATGTCTACTCTTGGCAGCCCAATGCCATTCTTAGAAAAGTGCAGGTTTTCTTCAGTTGTTTTCATGTTCCATATAGTAAGTTGGTGACTGTCAGAGGTGTCTGTAAATTTTTTTTTCCTGGCATTTGTGTGTGATGGACACTCCATGAGGAGGTGTCTGATTGTTTCATAGGGATTACAGCAGTGTCTACACATGGGTAGGTGCTGAGGGTTGATACTGTTTAGATGGCTATTGACTCTGGCGTGTCCTGTTCGGAACTGAAAGAAAAGACTTTGATTTCTCCTGCTGAGTCTGTTTATGTTGTCGTTGTTTTTTGGGCAAGTCATTTCATTAAAGGCATTTCGGCCAGTCGGCCCGTTTGCCCATCTGTTCAGCCTGATTTCCCTTGTGTTGGTTCTGAGAATCTGTTTGACTGTTCTCATGCTGCAGGGTCTGTCCTTTTGTTGTTTAGACGCTCCTGTTTTTGCAAGTCTATCAGCTGTCTCATTTCCAGTTAGATCACTATGTCCAGGGATCCACTGTAGGGTTACACTGATGGAGTAGACTGTGATAAAGTTGTGAACCGCTCTTCCTATAAGAAAAATGTCTTTGTTTTCATATGGAGTTTGTTTAAATGCTTCCAGAACAGACATGGAGTCACTGAAAATCACTATACCTGATGGCTTTCGTTCCATAAGGTCAAACTGTTTGTGTAGTAATTCAATGGCTGTCTTGATGGCCCCAGCCGCCGCTTCGTAATTTGAACAATGTTCACTACAGGAGTCACATAACTCATAAGAGGATCCATCCAGGTACCATATACAGACGCCATATCCTGCAAAAGAGGTGGTCTTGAAAGCTGAACCATCTGTGTAGGCCTGGATTGCTGATGTTTGGTAGCTGTTTATGGTCTCCAAGGCACACGTCTTCAAGACTGTGGGTAGTGTTTACTTGTTGGCCGTTTTATCTATCAGTTGTGTTTTGACAGTTGGTTGATGGAAGTTTTCCCAAGGGGGTGGTCCAAAGTATTTGTTTTCCGATTCCCTCTCTTGCGGAAGATGGTGTTTACCATTTTCCTCTTTGGCTATGTCCAGGAGAGATAGTTGTTTCAGTCTTCGTGTTTGTTTCCAAGTGTCCATCAGTACTTTTTTTTGGTAGTCTTCCTCTTGTCTCCTGTATCTCTCTACAGTTTCAGTCAGTGCTCTTTTACGCCTGATATCCAGCAGCTCTATATTGGCATCTATCTCACATACGGCTGGGGGTGTTGATCTCATCCCTCCAAAATTTACCTGAGAGCTTGGTTCTGCACACGGTCTAGAGATGAGATGGTATTAGTACTCACAATGGTCTGGAGGGTCAGGTTATAGTATATCACTGATCTCACATAGCCGAGATATAGATGACGAAGGGTTTGTTTATCCGCTCCCCAATTTGTATTTAAAAAAGGTAAAGGTAAAGGAACCCGTTACACGCCCATTTAGGCATATTGGGAATATGGTGTTAGGCCCATATTATCTTGACCGTCGGCACACGAGGGGTGATGTGGTCGGCATCACGCCGGCCGCCTTAACCTTCCCAGAGTAGCTCTGGTACCCATTTGGGGCTGGGTCGACCCAGGAGCCGTTTGTGGCCTAAAAATTTTTCCGCCTCATCTGGGGATCGAACCATAGACCACTGCGCTAGGAAGCCAGTGCACTAACCACTCTGCTACCGCTCCAATTTGTATTAGCTAGCCGTTTGATGCGGTTTATGCGCTTACATGCTTTTTCCCTGAGGTTGTAGATGTGTCCATCTAGTTTCAATTGTCTGTCCAGTTTAACTCCTAGATAGACTGGGTGCTCCTCTTTTGTTAGTATTTCCCCACTCAGTTTGATGTTGATAGGTCTTTTTGCTATTTTGTGGCTGCGGGAGAAAGTGGTGTATACAGTTTTCTGCGTATTGATTTTAAGTTTCCACAGTTCACAATATACTGACATTGTAAGGAGAGCTCTGTTGATCTTGGCTTTTGCCAGGATGGGATATCTTGCATTTATTAACATGTGAGAATTACTAGTGGATGTCCAAGTCACACGAGGCTGGCAACCTCAGCATATAGAATGATGATCTCATGAACCACCACTGCATGAGCTGGTGATTGCTTTATGCGGGTTTCTCATAGAGAACCAAAAGCAGAGGTAGTCCCAAGTTCTATATGAAGCAGGGAGTGGATGTTGACATAAATGATGTACATACCTATTATATTAACCTTTTCAAGCATGCAAGGACTTTGGCCTCACAATAAGTCTAAAGAAAACGAATGTGCTGAGTCAGGATGCGGGTGCTGCACCAGTTATCTCTATCGATAACTATGAATTGGCAGTGGTGCAACACTTCGCATACCTAGGGTCTACCATCAATGACAAACTCTCACTGGATACAGAAATCGACAGCCGCATTGGCAAAGCTGCAGCTACCTTTGCCCGCCTCACATCGCGTGTTTGGGGAAACTCTAAACTCACAATGAAGACCAAAGCTGCGGTATATAATGCCTGCGTCACCAGCACACTCCTATATGGCAGCGAGACCTGGACGACCTATGCTAAGCAAGAAAGAAGGCTCAATACCTTCCATCTGCGGTCTCTACGCCGCATCCTCGGCATCTCGTGGAAAGATACAGTGACAAATGTCGAGGTGTTGTCACGTGCTGGCCTTCAAAGTATGTATACGCTGCTTAGACAGCGCAGACTTCGCTGCCTTGGCCATGTTCGCCGCATGGAAGATGGTCGCATCCCAAAAGATATCTTCTACGGACAATTAGCAGATGGCAAGAGAACAGTTGGGCGACCACAGCTGAGGTTCAAAGATGTGTGCAAGAGAGATATGAGGGCACTGGACATGGATCCAGCAACATGGGAGGATGAAGCTGCCGATCGCACTAAGTGGCGATGCTATTTACGGCGCCACCTCAGATTGGGCGAAGAGAGGCTCACACAACAAGCAGAGGAGGGGAGAAAACGTCGAAAGGAGCACCAGGAAAATAAGCAGCTGAGAGCTGTCACCTCAGGGGCGCATTCCCATAGTCAGTTATGACTGAAGGGGCTATTATTATTATTATTATTATTATTATAACCTTTTCAATCAGTGCAAATGTAAACATGTTTAATATAAATGCAAAATGAATTTTTTTCCGCGCAATGGGATTAATATTAATGTAGAGAGGATAAAGTTCTGAGGCAGGTGGGATAGTGGAATGGAGAAAAAAAAAAGGGGGGGGGGGCCTCTGATTTTGTATCAGGAAACCCAATTCTCAGGAAGGTACAGTATTTGTTTCTCTCTTATTTCTATATACTAGTCGGTGGTACCAATTGGTGGTACTATCTGTGGAACACGTGAGTGGTATAAGTGGCCTTTAGTCAAAGTTAGACACCGTCATTAGACGGGTCTTAAAGACGCTGGGCCAGCTTCGTAATTACTCCATGATACTTCTTGAAACGTGTTACCGCCACCAGACTTGACCAGTGACGAGAATGGACCAGTCTACAATCTGCAGAGAACCAAGCTTCGGCTGGAGCTGCAACCAACCAACCTCTTACTGGCAGCTAAGTACCCACTTAACAGCTGCCAAATGAAATTTCCCAAGAAGAAAATTCCCTTATGTAACCATAACATCACCTGCGATGAGTTTTTTTTAAAGAATTATTCGTTTTCACACTGTTAAATAGGGATGCCCCTTATCAACCACTCTATTTTTAAAGGTCATAGACTCGGTGATGTGCAAGACAACAGAAGGCAGTCCAAGAGGAATAAGATGGACTACATTTTCTACATTGGAAGATCTGGAATATGCAGATGACATTGCACTACTAGCACATTCACATCAACACATCCAGGACAAAACGGATAGACTTAATAAGTATACCCAGCAGGTGGGCTTGAACATCAATCTAAAGTTATTGAAGCTCAATGTGAGCAACCCTGAGCCATATCAGTAAAGAATCAGCAACTGGAACAGACAGACACCTTCACATACCTAGGATGCATAGTAACACCAGACGGCGGAGCAAGCAAAGACATCAACAACAGAATGAACAAAGCAAGAACAGCCTTTTTTAGTCTAAACAACATCTGGAAGTCCTCTCAGTACAGCACAGGCACAAAATTAAGATTATATCAGATTGTACGTGTTTATGGGCCATGGTGAATATGGGCCTGGTTTAAACGTCTGGATGAAATATGAAACTTGACTGGAAGCTGCGTGCTTGTATCTGATCGTATGTATCCATTGAACTGTCATAATAATTCTGAGTATAGTCGCAATAAATGGGAAGAACCATTGACCAGCGTTACAGACTTCTTAGTAGAGTTAAATCGAGTTGCCCCGTTTACGTTGTATTTACAACCCAGTTCTCGTTGTCAGATAAAGTTGAGTGACATAAAATGTATAAGCAGTAAACCATAATCGCACTCGCGACATTTGCAACAATGAAAGTATGAACCCGGAGAGAGCTGAAGATGACCTTCGATTTCTATAGCATCTAGATTCACATCGTTCATTATCACACACACCCAAAGAAAGCTCTCAACAACCATCTTTCTTTCTACAACTCTGCCAGGAGTAATCTTGAGCGAAGGGAGATACCTTTGAAGACCCTTATTAGATACTCTAGGTTTCGGTAATTGTTGGACCATTACTCCAGAGCGCGGGGACTAAATCCCGTGACACATCTAATGTTTGCCTAGAGTGCAGCGATGTCCACTCTGAGCCACAATAACACATCTAATGTTTGCCTAGAGTGCAGCGATGTCCACTCTGAGCCACAATAACACATCTAATGTTTGCCTAGGGTGCAGCGATGTCCACTCTGAGCCACAATAACACATCTAATGTTTGCCTAGAGTGCAGCGATGTCCACTCTGAGCCACAATAACACATCTAATGTTTGCCTAGAGTGCAGCGATGTCCACTCTGAGCCACAATAACACATCTAATGTTTGCCTAGAGTGCAGCGATGTCCACTCTGAGCCACAATAACACATCTAATGTTTGCCTAGAGTGCAGCAATGTCCACTCTGAGCCACAATAACACATCTAATGTTTGCCTAGAGTGCAGCGATGTCCACTCTGAGCCACAATAACACATCTAATGTTTGCCTAGAGTGCAGCGATGTCCACTCTGAGCCACAATAACACATCTAATGTTTGCCTAGAGTGCAGCGATGTCCACTCTGAGCCACAATAACACATCTAATGTTTGCCTAGGGTGCAGCGATGTCCACTCTGAGCCACAATAACACATCTAATGTTTGCCTAGAGTGCAGCGATGTCCACTCTGAGCCACAATAACACATCTAATGTTTGCCTAGAGTGCAGCGATGTCCACTCTGAGCCACAATAACACATCTAATGTTTGCCTAGAGTGCAGCAATGTCCACTCTGAGCCACAATAACACATCTAATGTTTGCCTAGAGTGCAGCGATGTCCACTCTGAGCCACAATAACACATCTAATGTTTGCCTAGAGTGCAGCGATGTCCACTCTGAGCCACAATAACAATAACACATTTCTCGTTTGTAAATAATAATTAGTAAACGTTTATTTATTGCCAATAATGCAGATTATATGGCAAATTGTAAAGGAAATCAGTTCGGTCATTTATTTTCAGTTGATGTAGAGTAATGTCTTATTCAACCCCAAAATGGATATCCCAGTATAATTAGGATTTACAGCATCTACAATTCGAGGTAGCGTATTTGTCAGCTGGACCAGAACGGAAGTTTGCCGTGTCATTAATGAAGTGAATTATTAATGAAGATAAATGACTGAATTCTAAATGACGACCAATCATTGATTTGAGTTCGGTTCATTTCATCATCGTCAAATATGGATGAGAAACTCACCGTTTAAGTGACAACAAACAAGCAATATAGACATGGCAAAATATTCTGCAAAATCCTTTTTTTTTCTTCATTATTTCTGGATGGCTTCCGAAGATCTCAATGTAAAAAAGGGAGGTGTGGGTGTAGGAGGAATAGTAAATAAATATTAGACAAACATAAAAGTATGTTTTCAGGCACTCGTAAGAAATAAAGAAGTAGAACACTAGACAACAGAAACACAACAGACGTGAGTGGCTTACCCAGGACTCGAACCCAGGACTTTCCGTGCGACAACCCCGCCTGGCTATGCAAGTGAATCACACTATCCTCCCTGCCATCTAGGCATCACCAAAAAATGATGCTTCGATGACGGGTCATTAGTGCGAACCGCAAGACATAACACCGGAAATTTACCATGGGCAGAAAGAATGAGCCCACTTTTTTTTTTTTTTGGCCTGAATTTTTTTTTTTTTTTTTTTTTTTATTTACCTCCGCGTGATTTTTGTTTGTTTGTCATGAACCTCAAAGGAAAAAACCCAAGATTAAAACTATGGATAAGATACCCAAATGGCCATGAGAAAATAGAACATTTTGACGATACCAGTGGGATGACGCGATGTTCTGAGAGATTTAAGTTTGTTTTTGTGTTTTTTTTAAATAAAGTTTTGCCTCGTATTGGCGAGGCGCGTCCCGTTCAATCTAGTTGGTTATATTAGGACGCATGTCCAAATATAAAAGACTCTTAGGTCTGATAGTAATTTTTAGAGATTTAAGTGAAATAGGGGCAACTAGGCTGCGTTTGCTTCTAGAGTTTATTGCTTTGCTTTGCTGTTTACTCATTATACACAGATATTTATAAGCTCTCTCTCTCCATTGAAAGACCGTGCATTTCCCAATTCACTTTTGAATGACCTCTTTAGCAGTTTGCATATGAACAAATAAAATTATAACAAGCAGTACTGTTTACCAATTTTCAATACACTTGAATGTCAATCATATATATATAAATGATTGGGTGAGTTGTAACATATTTTATACTTTGAATTTGACATATATGAACTTGCTGATGATTATACAGATCTTTACGTGGCTGGCAGCCTCAGCGTGTGAAAATGATTTATTTATGAACCACCGCAGCAAAGCGCTGGTGATTGCTTCCAAAAGCAGAGGTAATCCCAGACTCCCAGTGGAGCAAGGAGTGAGTGATTATGGCATCATATGTATATATTTACTATCATTTGTAATATGTTGTATGTATACTTGAACATGTTCACCTAGGCACTAAGCATTGCACTTGCCGCTGTCCAGTCGCAATTTTTCCATTACATTAACTAAAAGAATGATGATTTTCATCATATCCCCTAAGTTATATGATGAACGCTCATGGAGATTAAAAATTCAGAGCAAAAAAAAAAAAAAGTCGGTGAACGGGACAGCAGGAAAGGAGCCTGATTAATATCAGGATAACAAAGACTTAGCAGATGAATTTATTCTTTTATTCCCTCTAAAGTCTGGTGCGTACCGAAGAGACTATTTGAGGTCCTACTCGATGATACCAGTTGTACTAATATTCTGTGGTTCAAAGCTTGCGATCGACACTTTAAACCAACGTTCCTCGGGTTGTGAAGATACCTGCCTTGACCAGGAAAGGTTACTTCTTGAACTAATCTGGAGACGTGCCCTCGCCACGGATACGAATTGACAGAAACAGCAGCATCAGCACTTTAGCGTTTTGGCAGCTAACTTCCATTTCTCGCAGGCCTAATACAACAGAACTCTATGTTTCAAAATTAAACGTCCTAAAGCTGACATATTTTCCACGAAGACACTTACTTTTTATTAATCACTAGCTCTTATTTATTTACATTTGTTCAAGAGTAATTTATCATAAAATGTGTCATATGTTGTTTTACAAATTCATAGTAGATTTAGTTATTACAGAAAGAGGTGCACACTCATGAATCAGTATTTTTAATATATTTCTATATAGAGCTAAAAAGGAGAATTGTACTGTTGATTCGGGTGCGGGTCCTGTACGAGCTAATGATAAATTACAGAATAATCCTTCACAACAGGCGGCGGGCAGATAAAAAGTTAACATTGCTAAGACTCATTAAGCATTGTTCTTGATTTCTAAATATCTTGTGAACACTCCCTCAAGGTAGAAGCATCATCATCATTCTATCTGCATATCTGCTAACAGCAATCGTGTGCGAAAGCAGATACTCTTGAAGACCCACAATCGATACTCTGGGTTTTGGCGATTGTTGGACCATCGCTGCAGAGCAGGGGGAGGAAACCCGTGACATACTCACCTTAACAATCAAAATGGAGACTAAATAAACTGTACTGTTGATTAAAATTACATTTAAAAAAAATAATAGCAAGTTAACCCCATCCCAATAACACTGCGATGAGATGAAAGACAGAAGGTGAAAGTATTAGGGCTGAGGTGAACTTCAAAATTGTTAATTAATTTGTTTTATTTTTTTTTTTATTTTTGGTGCGAAAACATACGAAATCATGTAGCTGGGTAAGGCAAGCGTTAGACCCTTTCTTGTTTTGGGAGATGACGCATGAAATGAAAAATATTTGTAAAAGCCAGGCTAATTAAACACAATTTTTTTTTATTTTTTTTTTATAAAAGGGAGAGGGGGTGTTTATGATATGTGTGACGTCACACAAAGGGGATCTGTGCTTGTGGGACAAAGGGGGGTTAAAAATATCAAACTTTACATGTGGACGACCCCTTATATACATACAAGCGTATATGTATTTATTCACCCTTAATTTGTCATTATTGTTTTGGGCAATACTGTATGTGCTCGTGATTCTTAACTCATTTGTTCAAAAATTAACTTTTTTTCAGTTCTATCTTCGTGTCTACTTCTCTCCTGTTTGCTGCACAAATCGAACATTCTTACATTGCTCATGACATCTTTCATGCAGACATTCCGTGAGAATTGTATTATGTATGATTTTTGTCTTTTGTTGTGCATCATTGTCGTAGATTTCCGATAGGAGAATTAAGACTAGGTTTGGTCCCTTCTGAATAGGTTTGAATAGGTGATAGACTCAGTGAGAGTTAGTGAAAGGTAATAGAATTTCCACACACGTGAGATGATAGATTTGATATAGTGGCTGTCTCTGAAAGCGAAAAGAATTCTTCTCTCTCTCACCTATCTTCTACAACAGTTGTTACAGCGTCAGACAGACTACACCAATATACATATTACGTATATTTCTATCACTCACAGGCACGCACCTACACGTGACGACAGGTAAACACACAGACGTGGGAAAACTATAACAATGATATATATATTATCTAGAACGAGCTGACCAAACACGATTATTAAGTTCAAGAGCGATTTTATTATCAGGAAAAATCGGCTCACAACATCAAAGAAAGTACATCAAGGAAAATACATATACACATAGTCACAAAACTTCAAGGAAATGTTGCAAGGATGATAGCCCCATTATGGTGTTAACTCTAGGTTTAGCCCGGCCCCGTTAAGAGAACAGATGATGGCGCCCGAGTCACAGATACATAGGGTTTGAGTCTAAGAGTTTTTCTTTGTTTTATCTCGTAATTATATGCACAGAGTTTGAAAAAAAAAATCTGATTTAACCTAAGACAAAACACAAGAACTCTAGCCTTAGCAACAAATTATGCAGATTGAAAAAAAATTAGGACAGCAACAGGGTGTCAAAGATATAATAGTGAAAATATCACTCAGACCAGCGTACACTCATTCATTCCGCCATGGCTTCTCATACTTGTACTCACGACTTTGCTTGCTGCCTCTTGGAACACAGTGATTTTAGATTTTCACACAGACTCAAAAAATGCAGTCTTCTGCCAAGAAGTCCCCAGTTCCAAAAGACGTATTTAACTTGGAGTCTCCGGGAACGACTACTTGGGTATGCAAATTTGTTCAAATGTCTGATCAAGTCACCTAACAATTATTCCAGGCGCGGGAGTAGCAGAGCACAGTGTCAGTAGCGTAGGTTTCTAAAAAATGATGAATGTCAGGTCGGTGCCTTCCCTCAGTATAGGATTCACTTTAGTCACACCACAGATTTATCCACAAGATATAATCTAGTCGGGAAATGATTGTTAATATTCACGCCACCAGGCAGCAAATTATATAGAGTTTCTAGAAGAAATTAAGTGCTGGCTCCAAGGTCCAGTATTTATCATTACAGTCTTTGAAAACCCGTTATAGGGATATTAGTATTTCTGTCTAACTTGCACCGTCAGATCAGTGTTACTTGAGAAAAACCCACGTGGTTCAAAATAAGGACTGTCTATTTCTTCACAAGTATGGAAACTACTACTAGGTGCTGGTAAAGTTAGGGTCACCCCAAAACTTTCACTGTGTGGAGGAAAAATAACACATATAATATAATAAACAGAATCTGTACTGGTTAAAACTTACATTTAAACTTGCAAGCAGAGAGCTTTGCTTATCATTTAAACTTCCCGTGACGTAAGTTATATTTAAAAATCAGCAATCCTCATAAATTAAGAACACGTGCGTATTCCGTCACCATTCGTGAGGCTGGATTCTAGAGTTTATACGTTAGTTTAGAAAAATACACTCGACTGAGTATTAGCAGTTAAATTAAATTTATAAATAGCTACAATTGCCGTTATAAGCTAGAAATTTTAATTTTATTCTGCTTTCCACTGAATGCTTCCCTAGAAAATATAATAGCCTACCACTTTATTTCTCTTCTGCGCTAAAGAAATAGATTAAAATGAATTAAGCGATTTAACACTTTAACACTCACAAAATCTATATATCTATCATATTAATTACCTCAACCACAGAATTACAGGTAGTCGCACAACTTAAGAATAAAAATGCTGAAAATATTTCTGGAAGTCTAGAAGTTCGACAAATTGCCGAAACAAACTGAGATCTTCGCTAACAGCTATTCTGTTTTCGAGCGACCTATCTACTGTGGAGTCTATGAGCGAGAATGAAATTAAAGTTTCAAACTTGGCCAATATCTTAAAATCAGACAAAGGGCCCAAACTTATTTCGCCAAGCGAAATTATCTCCCCTACTCCCAACATTTACGTCCGCTTAACGCGTGTCGTAACTGTCACCTACTGACCACGATGTACGCGTGTCAGTTTCAAATCCCAGACAGCCTGACTCCATTGTAGGGCAGTTTTCACACTACAGCTGACCATGGCCCACCGTGAGCGCCGTGTCAGTTTGGGATTTTCCAGACAAATGTCTGGATACTGACCGGTGCAGATGTAAAGTATCACACCTCACCGGGACTAATGCCGAGAAGAAGCTCGCGCGCTCGGTGAGAATTAGACGATTTGCTACGTCCTGTGTTCAGCGAACCGACTTATCACGCCTTCTGACGCCCTGCAGCCCTGACATCTACGTAATATCGTCCTAGCGCGATTCTCAGTTTAAGAGAAAGGAAAACAGGTAAAGTTTGCGAATTATATGAAAATAATATTCGCAAAACGAATGGATGAAAAATATACAGGAAAAATGAAATACAGAGATAATAAAAGAGAGAATTTGGGTGAACGAATAGGAAGAAGATGTAGGAAATTAAATGAATATAAACCCTACGTGACAGAGCCTCCCCCCTTTAAGATATGGAAGCACTCCATGTCTACGTTATGGAGTTTAATTTCCTATAACCGTAGCTTCGGGGTGTCTGTCCTCTTCCCTCTCATCTTCCCCCTCCATCTCTGTCCAATTCCTACTCAAGTCCACTCCTCAAAGTTTCCTTCCCCCGGAATGTCTCCCATGCGCGCTTGAAAGAGCGTCGCCGCTTCTGACATTTTTGAAAGATTTCCTGTGATAGCGGTGGAATATCCCTGCCACTATCATCATCTTCGTCAGTTTTGGCGATCGTCAGGAGATGGTCGGAGGTTGGCACTGGTTTTTCCAAGTATCTCTTTAAGAGATTTAAATGGAAAACCTTCTCCTTTCCTTCAATAGAGATCTGGTAGTTAGCCTTAGAAATCTTTTTCAGGACGGTAAACGGCCCTTGCCATCCGATCTTCAGTTGGTTGTTCTCGGTAGGGAGCAACACCAAAACTTTCTCTCCTGCTTCCAGTGCTCTCTCTCTTCCGCGACTTTCCTGTATCGGTTAGCGTGCTTTGTGCGAGCTCGCTTAAAGTTAGTCGTTGCTAGGTCCCACCCTAGTTTCAACCTTTCCTTTAAAACCGACACATATTTACTTGCTGAGACGACTGTCTCATCCGCCTTCTCGTCTGTCAGAGACTGAAGTAAGGCTTCAAGCGGGCCCTTAATGGGTCTGCCGAATAAGAGTGTAGCTGGCGGAAATCCTGTGGAAGTATGAGGAGATTCTCTGTAGCCAAATAATGCTGCAGGAATACAGAGATCCCAATCTTCAGGTTTCACTTGTGCCAGCTTACTTAGCATCATGGTGAGGTTTCCATTAGCACGTTCCATGAGCCCATTTCCCGCCGGAGTATATGGCTTAGTGTGGATGTGTTGGGTCCTCAAGATCTTAACGATCTCATCCATCAACAGGTTTCGGTATGGAGATCCATTATCCGTCAACACTTGCTGAGGGAATCCCAACCGAGTGAAAATCTGCACGAGGGCTTCTGCGACATGCTTGGCATCTGCGCATGTTAGCGGGATAGCTTCTGCCCATAAAGTGCATGTATCGACTAAGGTCAGGATGAACCTGTTCCTTCTTTTAGTCCTTTCGAAAGGCCCTAAAATGTCGATCACAACCCGTTCGAATGGTGTACCCACTATTGGCATTTCACCCAAAGAAACTGGGGGTGCCCGTTGCTTGGGTGGCACACGTTGGCACTGGGCACAGGATTTGACATATCTGATAATATCAGTATTTACTCCTGGCCACCAATAATGAGTGGTTATACGTTGGTTTGTGGCGTTCTGTCCCATATGTCCGCTAAAGGGAAGAGAGTGCCCCATTTCTAGGATTTGGCTTCTGTACTGTTTCGGTACTAGGAGCTGGTTGTAACCTTGGTCAGGCTTGCCCGTTCTCCGATAAAGTACGCCATCCTCAGAAAAAATGTCCCCGTGTTGTTTGGGTTCCTTAGCCATGGGCAGTTTCCTAAAGCAGGGTGCCAAAGTAGGGTCCTTGTATTGCGCTTCTTTAAGTTCCATAGGTAACAAATTTGGCGCAGGCTCCCGTTCCTTCTTGGTTTGCCCTCTTGTAGTTACTGCTGCCACAATCGGCTCTTCCGGTTTCCCAATACACACGTATCTCCCGCCAAGTATGACTGGGTAGATGGGATCATCCATAACAGCCGCTTTGATCACACCTCTGACAAAGTCAGAGTGTATCTCCACCAATGCGATGGGAAGCGCTG
Organism: Oreohelix idahoensis; assembly: GCA_024509875.1. Taxonomy (NCBI): domain Eukaryota; kingdom Metazoa; phylum Mollusca; class Gastropoda; order Stylommatophora; family Oreohelicidae; genus Oreohelix; species Oreohelix idahoensis. The sequence goes on along the minus strand of JAMPIV010005862.1, from coordinate 84,078 downwards.
TAGGTGCATCACTCTTACGAACTCCACAAAGTTTGACGGTCTCTCCTGTCTCTTGACCGGGTTTAACCAGGTTTCTGGCAACAATGCAATCGTAAGAAAGCCCCGTGTCAAATAAGCAAGAAGTTTGAGAACCGTTCAAAGTAACAGTACCTCGCGTTGAGGGTCTATCCCCAACAGGTTGGGAATCACTGTCAATAATTCCGCCTTGCGAGACTGTCAATAAGCATCCGATGCGTTTCGGCTCGGTGTGCTCGGTCTGATCATATGTCCCGTGCTCAGGGGTTCTCCCTTTGCCACCTTGTCCTTTCTGGCTACGCTGCCATGTAGGTCGGTCGGGTTGATCAGACTGTTTGGGGTGGTTGGGGTACTTGTTCTTGTAGAACTTGGATTTTTCAGGAGGGGGGTTTTGAGGTCCAGTTTCTCTGTGGCTGTTTTGGTTAGAAGCCTGAGAAGATTGCTCTAGGTTATGTTTTCGAAAATGCTCCTCTGTCGGTTTCCGCTTTGTGGCCGGTAGTTCAGCCAGCGCATTGTGATAACGCTCAGACTTTTCCAAAATGTCTTCAAGTTTTTCTGCCCCCTGCTCAGCGAGAAATCTCCGGGTATCAGCAGACAAAGTGTTCTTTATTTGTTCAGTTAGAACAAGTTCCTCAAGACCTTCATAGGTAGAGGGGAGCTGCGAAAGCTCAAGGCACTTTGTTAGATATCCCTTAAGACGAGATGAGAACTGGTGAAAAGTTTCAGAATTCTCTTTCCGGCTGTTGCGAAACAGTTGCAAAAACTTGCGAGCGTTCATTTCAAAGCGCTCCAGTAACGCTTTCTTCAACACATCGTAGTCGTCTTGTTGGCTACTTTCCAGCTTAGAATAAACATCATAAGCAGAACCTTTTAGGGCCTGGGAAAGTTTCATATTCCAACGCGACCTCTCTAACCCGTACAGAGTTGCAATTTTCTCAAATTTTTCTAACCATGTGTCAATCTTCTCATTTGGACAAGGAAAAGATTCAAGAGTGAAAGACATAGCATTTAGTTGAAGAGATTGAGTGTTAGCAGGGTCAGTTAAGGAAGAATGAGGAGAAGACTCTCCATTGCTGGAGGTAGAGGCAGCACCACGACTTTGAAGTTCTAGAGCTTTAAGAGCCAACTCATGTTGTCTCTCCTTCTCTTTCTCCTCACGCTGTCTTTCCTTCTCTCTTTCCTCATGCTGTCTCTCCTTCTCTCGTTCGTTCGCCCTGCGAATTTCCATTTCCTCGTCCATCTTCTTCTGCTGCAAAGCTTCGGCTGCTTCTTCTTTCCTCCTTAGTTCTTCTTTTTCCTCTTTAGCTTCAGCTGCTTTTCTCTCCGCGTCATATCTCTCAAGTTCGTCCCTGACAAAAGCTTTCGCTTCGTCTCCGTCCAAACCTTCTTGTCTCGCTTCGTCCCTGAGAAGCTGTCTAAGCTTTGCTCTCTCGGCCATATTAGGTCAGTGACTGAGACACGTGGAGATAGAAAATAGGAAAAAGAATAACCTGGTTCCTACCACTTACGAGAAAAAAAAATTACCAAAAATCAAAAGATGATATCCTTAACCCTGGGATACCTCCTCCGAAATAAAATCTAACTATCGCTGCTATTATCGGCAATAAAGCACTTAATGCAAAACACGACTACGCCAACTAAATGGTAGTTAAGATAACTTCTGAAAAATAAGTTGCTACAGTGGAAAAGCAAAAGAATATTGCAAAAATTAAAGAGAAAAATAATCCCTTAATTTTTAAAAATCCACTATAAGTTCGCCCCTGAAGTCAGATCGGGTAAGGGAGGGAATTAATCTGGACAAAAAGTCCGAAACACACTCCTTAACTTAGTTCAAACGCCGTTCTGCCTCAGTACCCAGTGAATGTTATACACTCACCACTTTACCAGCATTTAGTATTACAATCAGCAGTTAACATATATCCCGACAAAATCAACCTGTAACCAAAATGTATATTATTCAAAGATGCTGTGGAAAAAAAAAAACTTATTAGTTTGTGTGGTCAGCACGCCCGTAAACAGATCGCTAGTCTAGGGGGTAATTATTTTTAAAAGATACACCGTCACAAGACATCACACTCTTACTCTATATCAGAATACAGAATCTTAAGTACAAAATCCCAGATAGACGAGTCCACGTTTGTCGTACTCGTCTTCCTATTCTAAGTTCTAAGACCGGAAACGAGCCCCCATTTGTCGTAGATTTCCGATAGGAGAATTAAGACTAGGTTTGGTCCCTTCTGAATAGGTTTGAATAGGTGATAGACTCAGTGAGAGTTAGTGAAAGGTAATAGAATTTCCACACACGTGAGATGATAGATTTGATATAGTGGCTGTCTCTGAAAGCGAAAAGAATTCTTCTCTCTCTCACCTATCTTCTACAACAGTTGTTACAGCGTCAGACAGACTACACCAATATACATATTACGTATATTTCTATCACTCACAGGCACGCACCTACACGTGACGACAGGTAAACACACAGACGTGGGAAAACTATAACAATGATATATATATTATCTAGAACGAGCTGACCAAACACGATTATTAAGTTCAAGAGCGATTTTATTATCAGGAAAAAATCGGCTCACAACATCAAAGAAAGTACATCAAGGAAAATACATATACACATAGTCACAAAACTTCAAGGAAATGTTGCAAGGATGATAGCCCCGTTATGGTGTTAACTCTAGGTTTAGCCCGGCCCCGTTAAGAGAACAGATGATGGCGCCCGAGTCACAGATACATAGGGTTTGAGTCTAAGAGTTTTCTTTGTTTTATCTCGTAATTATATGCACAGAGTTTGAAAAAAAAAAAATCTGATTTAACCTAAGACAAAACACAAGAACTCTAGCCTTAGCAACAAATTATGCAGATTGAAAAAAAAATTAGGACAGCAACAGGGTGTCAAAGATATAATAGTGAAAATATCACTCAGACCAGCGTACACTCATTCATTCCGCCATGGCTTCTCATACTTGTACTCACGACTTTGCTTGCTGCCTCTTGGAACACAGTGATTTTAGATTTTCACACAGACTCAAAAAATGCAGTCTTCTGCCAAGAAGTCCCCAGTTCCAAAAGACGTATTTAACTTGGAGTCTCCGGGAACGACTACTTGGGTATGCAAATTTGTTCAAATGTCTGATCAAGTCACCTAACAATTATTCCAGGCGCGGGAGTTAGCAGAGCACAGTGTCAATAGCGTAGGTTTCTAAAAAATGATGAATGTCAGGTCGGTGCCTTCCCTCAGTATAGGATTCACTTTAGTCACACCACAGATTTGTCCACAAGATATAATCTAGTCGGGAAATGATTGTTAATATTCATGCCACCAGGCAGCAAATTATATAGAGTTTCTAGAAGAAATTAAGTGCTGGCTCCAAGGTCCAGTATTTATCATTACAGTCTTTGAAAACCCGTTATAGGGATATTAGTATTTCTGTCTAACTTGCACCGTCAGATCAGTGTTACTTGAGAAAACCCACGTGGTTCAAAATAAGGACTGTCTATTTCTTCACAAGTATGGAAACTACTACTAGGTGCTGGTAAAGTTAGGGTCACCCCAAAACTTTCACTGTGTGGAGGAAAAATAACACATATAATATAATAAACAGAATCTGTACTGGTTAAAACTTACATTTAAACTTGCAAGCAGAGAGCTTTGCTTATCATTTAAACTTCCCGTGACGTAAGTTATATTTAAAAATCAGCAATCCTCATAAATTAAGAACACGTGCGTATTCCGTCACCATTCATGAGGCTGGATTCTAGAGTTTATACGTTAGTTTAGAAAAATACACTCGACTGAGTATTAGCAGTTAAATTAAATTTATAAATAGCTACAATTGCCGTTATAAGCTAGAAATTTTAATTTTATTCTGCTTTCCACTGAATGCTTCCCTAGAAAATATAATAGCCTACCACTTTATTTCTCTTCTGCGCTAAAGAAATAGATTAAAATGAATTAAGCGATTTAACACTTTAACACTCACAAAATCTATATATCTATCATATTAATTACCTCAACCACAGAATTACAGGTAGTCGCACAACTTAAGAATAAAAATGCTGAAAATATTTCTGGAAGTCTAGAAGTTCGACAAATTGCCGAAACAAACTGAGATCTTCGCTAACAGCTATTCTGTTTTCGAGCGACCTATCTACTGTGGGTTGGATGATCTGGATTTTGCTGATGACTTGGCTCTTCTGTCCCATAACCGTAATCAGATGCAGGACAAATTGAAAACACTCGATGAGAGGTCACAGCAATTGGGTCTGAAAATACACAGGGAAAAGACAAAAATAATGAGAATAAATGCAGGTAATGATAACAGGGTTGAACTTGAAGAAACACCAATTCAAGATGTAGAATCATACACATATCTTGGCAGTAATATAGACAAAGTTGGAGGGACAGACAGCGATATCAAAATAAGAATACAAAAGGCAAGAGGAGCTTTCATTGCATTGGGAAATATATGGAGATCAAGAGAAATCGGATACCACACGAAAATAAGAATCTTCAACTCAAATGTGAAGTCAGTCCTATTGTATGGCTCTGAGACATGGAGAACAACAAAGACAACAACCAAAAAGCTACAGACTTTCATAAATGGGTGCTTGCGTAGAATAGAGGGATTAAAATGGTATGACAAGGTTACCAACGTGGAACTGATGACAAGAACTAGACAAGTGCCAGTGGAACAAGAGATGAGAAGAAGACGATGGCGATGGATAGGACACACACTGAGGAAACCTGTTGATAGCATTACAAGGCAGTCCTTGTTCTGGAACCCCCAGGGCAAGAGAGGCAGAGGAAGACCAAGAAGTACATGGAGAAGAGAGTTGGAAACAGAGGTGAAAATGATGAGGAGAACATGGAAAGAACTTGAGATGATGGCACAGGACAGGAGGACTTGGCATGTGTTTGTTGAAGGCCTATGCTCCTTTGGGAGTGGAGGGTTATGAATGAATGAATCTACTGTGGAGTCTATGAGCGAGAATGAAATTAAAGTTTCAAACTTGGCCAATATCTTAAAATCAGACAAAGGGCCCAAACTTATTTCGCCAAGCGAAATTATCTCCCCTACTCCCAACATTTACGTCCGCTTAACGCGTGTCGTAACTGTCACCTACTGACCACGATGTACGCGTGTCAGTTTCAAATCCCAGACAGCCTGACTCCATTGTAGGGCAGTTTTCACACTACAGCTGACCATGGCCCACCGTGAGCGCCGTGTCAGTTTGGGATTTTCCAGACAAATGTCTGGATACTGACCGGTGCAGATGTAAAGTATCACACCTCACCGGGACTAATGCCGAGAAGAAGCTCGCGCGCTCGGTGAGAATGTAGACGATTTGCTACGTCCTGTGTTCAGCGAACCGACTTATCACGCCTTCTGACGCCCTGCAGCCCTGACATCTACGTAATATCGTCCTAGCGCGATTCTCAGTTTAAGAGAAAGGAAAACAGGTAAAGTTTGCGAATTATATGAAAATAATATTCGCAAAATGAATGGATGAAAAATATACAGGAAAAATGAAATACAGAGATAATAAAAGAGAGAATTTGGGTGAACGAATAGGAAGAAGATGTAGGAAATTAAATGAATATAAACCCTACGTGACAATCATTGCCCATATTTTTATTCAGAGATAGTTCCAAGACAAATTCATTATCATCATTTATGTCTAGTAGCCCTGTTGATCATAACTCGACACAGTCCTCGCTGTTTAGCCTTGACTATTTTTAAAGCTATAATGTCTGTTTGCCACGTTCAGTTCCCGTGGGTCTCTGAAAATACACAGAAAGAACAGAACTATGGCACCCTCAAGCATGTCGTAGAATGTGACGATTATGAGGTTGAGCATGTGGCTCATAACCTCATCATATAAAACAAATTGCCCCAGAAACCATTGCTGCACGAGCAAGTAAATGCTGGTTATCTGAAAGGGATCAGCTACAGTGGCGGCGACATGCTCCGTAGCTAGTGCAACGGAAAATAAAGACGATAATGTCCGTTAGCTCATTATATGTTTTGTTTCCCTTGGCTTATTTTCCCATAATTTTATGTGTTTTCACAAAATTTCAAAGTGTACCCTTCTTCATCACATACCCAGTAGACTGACTTTTCGAAATTTGTATAATTACATTCTTCTTCTGTTCGTGTTTATTTGCTTTTTCCAACATTTCTTTGCATGATATCTTTTCTTGGGATTCATATTTTTTTTTTTTTTTTTTTTTTTGTACGATCCGCCATCCATTTGCAATCATTGACTGATATATCAAGCTACAAAACCAAATATTGACAATCATCTATTCTTTTATTTTAATACTGATTTCTCAATTCCCCCTTCTCTCCTCCCCCCCTTCCCCCCCCCCCCACCCCCACCCCCCACCCGCCCAACAGAAAAGGGACAAAATCTCCTTAATTTAGGTATATGCTATGGAAAGCACTGGTTTCTGCCTTATGCGCCGTGTTTGGTGCTTAAAGAATTTATTATTTATTATTATTATAGAGAGTTCTGGGAGCCACGGTAGCGCAGTGGTTAGTGTACTGGCTTCCTACCTCGGTGGTACATGGTTCGATCCCCAGTTGGGCTGGGATTTTTCAGACCACAAACGGCTCCGGGGTCGACCCAACCTCATGAATTGGTACCAGAGCAACTCTGATAAGATTAAGGCGGCCGGCGTGATGCTGACCACATTCCTCTCGTGTGCCGATTCGTGTGCCGATGGTCAATAAACTATGGGCCTACCACCATATTTCCAATATGCCTCATTGGCCGTGTAACGGGATCCTATAGGCAATTTTGTTTTAACCATCGGCCGATTCCAATGTAAAAGGTCAAGGTAGGCCTATAACAGATACTGATGTAGGGGAGTGAAGTGTGAGAGACTTCGCCATATTTGATCTAGATTTTAATGATGAGGGGTGACTAGTCCCCTTCCCCTCTGCCTTTGCCTTCCCTAAAAGTCTTGCAGAGCGATGTACCCATTCTCACTCACTTGCAGGGTCAGGAACCGATTTACAATTGTGTGGACAATTTGACGCTCTTTTCACTGTATACGTTCCACACAATCTAAATGGGTTCGGCCTTATTCGTAACATCCGGGATACAAACAGACTCAGACGGCTGTTTGGAGCAGGCGTTAAAATTAATCAAGAAGATTGGGCTGTCGCGTGTTATGCTGGGAACAATGATGAGGCCATTTGTCCATGTGTAGAAGAGGTGGTTGTATTATGGACACTGCGATGCTACTGTAACTTCTGGGCTCTTTTTTACCGCCCCTTTCTGAGATATTTCGGACAAGGTCACCAATGTAAAACTGATGACACGTGCCAGTGGAACAAAAGATGAGAAAAAGACGTTAGCAATGGGGGTTGTCGACATAAGACGTCACGTAGTGTTGGTCATTTTTAAAGCCCCCCCGGTCACACTTTGTCACAAAGCCGGAAACCTCAAACACCCCCCCCCCACCACCCTTTGTATGACATCACATTTCTTTAAACTCCCCCACCCCCTATCATCACAAATTGTTGGAACCCCCCCCCCCAGCTACGTGACGTCATATGACGACCCCCATTCATTCCTTACTCCTTTAGCTCACCGAGGAGAGTAGGCCTTCAGATAAATACATGTAATGCTAAATGTTTGTTCTGTGCTATCCATTCAAGGTGTTTCCATGTCTCGTTATTTATGTCATGTGTCTCCTTTTCTCTTCTGCCCTTCTTTGGGCGTTGGACTCATTAAGAGGTATGGCGTCCACCTCGAATTCTAGAAGTACCGGGTTCAATTCTCAGTAGAGGAAATATAATTTATGGAAATTTTTGTCAGAACCAGTGGTCCTAATGATGTCATACTCCCCCCTGGTCTCATGGGCAGTGAGATCGTATGCCTAGCCTTCTCGAATAAGGGCGAAAAAAGGAGATCCCGTGTGCAAGTTGCGCACGTTAAAAATCCCACGGCAGTTGGAAATAGTAAAGAGTATGTCATAAGGCACAATTTAAAAATTAGAAACCTACCCACCACACAAATATTTATAGAATGTGTGATTCCTATATACACACATTGGGATTCTCGCCAGTGCTACGAAGTTCATGTACTGCGCTGAGATTCTCCTTGTGTGATCTAAGGGAGGAGATCGGAGCACCGATGGCGTTGTCCGTATGTGTCACGGGATTGCCTCCCCTTGCTTTGCAGTTGTAGTCCACTAATGGTCACCACGCAAGCGTATCTAAAAGTAGGTCGTCCAAGGTATCTATCTTCGCGCAAGATTACTCTTGGCAAAGATGTAGATAGAAGAGGAAAGACTTTTCTACCTTAGGGGAGCCTTAACAAGATATTCCCAGAAGTCAAGAACAAAACGCTGCTTAAGGGCTGAACAAATTTGTTAACTTATTATCTGGTCCGTCGCCTTTTGTGAAGGGGTAATGCTATGATTCTGGCCCGTCAAGCCCCCAGTTGGAATAATCCAACGAATGCCCTCTTATAAGTAATGGCTCTATATATACCACTGTAGGTGGGTGGTGGTGATACTCTTCTCTCACACTAGTGGCGTAGGAACTTCAGTACTTAAGTCTTATGTCTTGTAACCACGAACTGTGACAAATTAGAAATAAACAAATGCCTCAGTACATTTGTTCTCCGCAAACTAACAGGCCCATTTTCATGCGTTCCACCCATGAATGTTAACCTCTCAGAAGAATTAAATTCCCTAGCACACAATGTAACTCAGGGAATAGGATGAAAATTCACCAATATCATTCTGGGTGTCAACTAGGAAATTGCGTCTGGGGTGCATGAATAATGATTTGCCTGAATTACAATTAAGAAGGTATAAATCTCACGTAATGATTCTATACACTTTAGGCGCATGTGATGTATCATCACTCATTACTAGTCGCTACTCCCGTCGGGGTCTAGGTCGCTCTTCTGTCGGGTTTCCCGCACGACTAGTCAGAAACAATCACCAACTCTTGCAGTAGTGGTTCATGCATATACTGTTTTCATATGTTGAGGTTGCCAGCTTCATATATATAACCACTTAGCAAGAAACCTGTAAAATTTACATTAGTAAATAAAATTGTTTACACTTACTCCAAAATTTTGGGAATACACACTTCTCCCGGCACAAATTAGAATGGACCCACAGCCTTGTGGTTAGATGCTGTTCGAATCACTTAAGGTCTAGAAATATGAGTTAATTCCTCTGACAGCTGGTGTTCTGCAATTCCTGGCCTGGGGAAACTGTTTGTATAATTCCTCTTATCATTTGGTCTGGGAAATATGAGTTGATTCCTCTGACGGCTGGTGTTCTGCGAGTTCCTGGCCTGGGGAAACTGTTTGTATAATTCCTTTTATGACTTCTTGTGATAAAATTCCCAAGTTTCCAGTCTTGTATTAAAATGCAGGTTTACTTGTAAATTCCAAAGTTGCCCAATACTCGATCTGGCACTTATAATTGTGGAATGATAAGTCCTATTCTCTTTCCTCTGGCTTGTAGGAGGTGTTTAGTTGCCGCTGCAATGGAGTTTGTCTGTGTTGTGTGCTGTGACTCCGAGTTTGTTAGATTATATCTCACAACCTTAGTTTCAAATCTCAGCTGTGTTTCCGCCGAAAGTTCCAATCAAATCATCGTAGATTCTGGCGAACAAATCCAATCTATCTAGCACTGTTTGGGTGGGGAAATTTAGCATTACTCATCCCACGCGTATTTGAAAATATTAAATTTAATATACACGCGTGGCCTCTTACACAGCGATGTCATATCGTTACCTAAGACTTCCGGCGCACTTGTTTATCAGAATCATCTGCGTGCCTACGCCAGACAGATGGCTGGACAGCCCGTGTGGTCTTCTTTCATCTGATCCCAAACCGGCTTGTGTCAACACGATCAGCCGCTTTCCAGTGGGGTCAAATGTTTGACGGACACGTTACCACAGGTGTTCAGACGGATTAGGCGATAAAATATTATCGTTGGCCGGGTCACCAAACCTGGCGAATCGTAACAACAGTCTGGGAGTGGAGTGTGAAACAATAAGATACGCATTACTCCCATAGCAAATACTGCCATAGGGGATTGGCGTGTTAGAGAATTCACCATGCTATGTCCAGGATAGAGCAAAGTAGTGAAATGATTTATGCCAAATAAAAGCGATGAATGAGATAAATGAAGGAAAAGAAAGGATACAGCCTGATGGCTGAAGGGATGAGAGATCACACAAAAGGACATATTCAGACGTTTTGTCACAGTGTGCAATGAAGATAGTCCTTCAAACCGAAACCAAACCAAACTCTTCTGCCCGTGTATGTGTGTGTGTGTTTTTCTTCAGTCTTTCTCTTACTTTTACCCTTTGGATTCCAGAACGAAGACTGACTTGCAATATTATCAACATGGTTCCTCAATGTGTACTATCAGAAGAAGCCGACGTCTACTTATCACCACTTGTTCCACAGTATTTGTCTTGTTCTTGTCATCAGATCCACATTGGTGATCTTGTCTCATCATTTCCACCATTCTAATCTGCGTAACCAGACATTTATTATAGTCTGTAACTCCTTGGTTGTGGTTTTTTTAAAATTTGTTATTGTTTTCTATGTTTTAGAACAATACAATCGGATGACCTTAACATTTGATTTGATGATTCTAACTTTTGGGTTGGACACGATTTGTTTAGATTGTCATATATTTCCCAGGTCAGCGAGAACTCCTCTTGCCTTGTGTAATCTTATTTTCATGTCACCTCTTCATCCAATTGCTGTTTTGTCCAAGTCCACTGAACTCCATTTCCGTTGGTTTATGTCGTTGTTTTAACATTTCAGACTATAGACAGTAAGAAGAGAAATGCGACAAGAGGCATTCCTGCCTTACTCAATTCCTTATATGCAATGGTTATGTAATCTGTCCTTCATGAAGAATTCAGTATTTCATTTATTCATATGTTTTCAGTTCTAGGTCTCCGTGGTAACTCATCAGTTAACTCAATTGAGAGTTTACGAGTAATTTTTTTCAAGATTAATTAAATAACTGTACAGTGTGATGTGACTTAGCCCCACGAAGTTACTGGAGGTTTGTGAAAGGCAGGTGCGGAATGAGCGTTGGACTTTTTCGGGCTTTGCCCAAGGGTCTACAGCAGTAAATTAGTTCGTGAACCTCTAACCTGTAATCCCCGCAATGCTAGTTGTCTAAGTGAAATCTTCTTTTGCTTTGGGTTGTTTTTAGGATTATCTTCATTGCACACGAACAACTCTATCAGTGCTTCTATATCTTCCCATAGATCACACAAGGAGGATCTCAGCACAGTGCACAAACTCCATAGCACTGGCGAGAATCCCAATGTGTGTAAATAGGAATCACACATTCTATAAATATTTTTTGTGGGTAGGTTTCTAATTTTTAAAATTTGCCACAGCAGCGGTTTAATGGCCTCGTCTTTACGATTTCCAACTGCCTTGGGATTTTTAAAGTGCGCAACTTACACACTATTTTGTTTCCCTTATCCGAGAAGGCTAGGCATCCGATCTCACTACCCAGGAGACCAGGGGGAAGTATGACATCATTAGGACTACTTGTTCTGAAAGAAAAAAATTACCTCTACTGGGAATCGAACCGGATACCTTAGAATTCCCTAAGTTTAACTGAAACCTACTGTACAAAACAATAAAACCCTGCCAGCTTTTTCAGGAAAATACGGCCCGCATTGCACAATGAAAGATAATTATTGAACATGGGTTTAAAGAGCATGCAGGCATTTCAATTTTCTCATGTTTCATTTTCGGAAAAATGCAAAAATGGTGCACATTGCAGCGTGAAAGTAAAAACTGAACATCCATTATAAGTGCATTTGAGTCTTTCAATTTGTTCATTGTGCATTTACGTTTGATCATAAGTCATGATAAGTTTGACTACACAAAGATTCACCGAAGTTGAAATGGAATGGAAGGGAATGAAATAAGAACATGATAATTAGTGCCTTGACCACGACTTGTAGCAGAAAGAGCATTCTATAATTATAAATTAATATGAAACAAACATAAAATTATCCCCACCCCCGCGCGTGACGTTTTGGCATGTTACTTTCTCGGTTCTAAAGATTTATGACACCAGCAACGCGTGGACATATATTATTTATAGTTAACGTCAAACTCACATTTGGAAGATGTAACACATTGCGAGAGAAGACTACAAGATTCCTGATTCTCCAAAAATATTCACATAGTTTTATTTTCTTGTTATGCTTATTCCTGATCTTTATAAATGATCGTCATCATTATTCTCTTTTCGCTACTTGTGGAGCATGGTCATACATCTGTAGTTGATACCCTTGTACCCTTTCATGAAGTCTGCACCAAAGTATTTATTTGCAGGTGGTGGCTTCTCTATAAATTTCTTTTACATGATGCGGATTCCAGTCTAATGCATGACATACCAGAGGGAGCTGTGGTCGTTCTTTTAGAATCTCCTCAGAGAACCCAAGAAACTTCACGAAGCGATGTTCACATTTCCTCATTTTCCTTTTCGTTCCCTATAGACCACAGAGTCATAACAGCAGCTAGCCTGCTTGCAGGAAGATTTCACAAGCTCTTGCAGAAGCATGGCTCCTGTAGTCTCTTGTTTTACAGCCCTATGCACAACCTCATATTAGTCACCTTGTCCTGACGAAGCAATAGTCCAATTCTTTCCTTGTCTCATAACGAACCCACAGCAATTACACGGGGCGTGTTCATAAATTGATCGGATTAATCCATGTTACTATCCGTAATGCAACACACATTGTTCATTTTTGCTCTGTGAATACCTCAAAACTCTCGCATGCTACACAACATTTTGTCTTTTCTCGTTTCTTGTATTAGCTGTTCTCACTACTAACTGCGTCTGTGGCCTAATGGATATGAACGCAGTTTCATAATCCAGATATACCAGGTTCGAAACCTGCTGCAGGCAGTTTGGTAGCAGATCGCTTTGTGTGGATTTTTAACAATGGTATAAGCGCCGTACCGTTCAGAAAGCAATGGCAAACTACTGAATGAAAAAAAAAATTGCCTAGAAAAATCACAAACAGCCAATAAAAGCTGGGGTTGATTGCCACGTCCTGTAAAGGATAAGCAACTAACTAACACTACTAACTACTGTCGGGAGTCGCTTTACGGTGCTCAAAACTTCAATTAATCTTTTTTCCTATTGTTTTTGTACCGTGTGGCACTTCCACTGAAAGCACGTGTGCATGAAGTCACTTGGTAAAAATGATGACGTGAGCAAGTTTCCAAACGTGACGTATGCGTGGTTTCAGGACTTTTGGGTGAGCATTCGAGGCGACTGGATGTGTCTGCTTGACCTGTGTAAATTATAGTCTTATGCGTGTCTAGGCATTTCTTAAAGCCTCTGATACTCGAGGAGACATTGAGTAAGTGTTGCCCGTGTATTTGATGTGGAAAACGTGTTATTCAAATGAAAATATCAATCGCATGTCCATGTTAGGGTTAGGACGAAAGAAAGCTATGGCTGATTATTGGAGTGTGGATAACTGAGTTTATCGTTCAATTGCCTGCCTTAATAGTGTGTTTCATTTGATGTCTAAATGTGCTGTTCAATAAAAAATTAGAATCATCTCTGCAGTTCGCTTGAGGATATTATGACTGAAAGACTGGGTGTTTGTATTTCATCACTCCTGTCGGTCGTTAACTGGATCTTTTAACAGAAAACTACATGAACACACAGCTCGCATAACGTTTAATACGTTTAATAAGGGGAAGCCATCCCTTTAGCAATCGTTTCTCAACAGCAACCTGAAAACATCCCATAGTATCTACAGTAATTATTTATGCCAATCACGTTTCCGGAAGCTGACTTTCTACGTTTATTCACAACCGCATTCAGTATGCCAATATTTCTTTATTACAAACAGTGCACGGTAGAGGTAGTCACATTGAAAATACTATCACAAGAAAGTGAAGTGTGTTAGAGACTTAACTTTTACTAGGTATGTCATGGTAGTTTCCCCTGCTCCGCAGTAGTGGTCTAACAATGACCCAACTTAGAGTATAATGAAGAGGGTCTTCAAAGGTATCAACCTTCGCTCAAGATTACTCCTGGCAGATATAAAAATAGTAGAATTATGCTACTATTTAAGGGTGCCTCACACGATTTTAAAGCAAGTATAACAATTGAGATCATCTAAGCTGTCATGAACTTATTATTATCCTGCCTCTTCTGTGAGGAAATATATTTTCGCTCGTATTTCTGGTCCCCAGCTGAAGGTGATTCAGCAATTATTAATTTCATAACTCTCTGTTTTTATGTATTTAAAACAATATGATTCATACGGTTGGAGACAAACAATTCACTCAAGAGTGATTAATCCAATCAAAGCTTTAGAGTTACAGATAAACAAGTTTAATAATTTTGTATGAGCATCAGGCACCCTTTGCTTCCATCCACCACTTCATGTTCCTCAGGCTTTTTACCCTCCAGGAGCGTTAATTTTACCCCACTGAGTCTGGTAAAAGGACTTTTGGACATCGGAAAACAGCAAGTGATATATATATATATATATATATATATATATATATATATATATATATATATATATATATATATGTGTGTGTGTGAGTGTGTGTGCGTGCGTGCGTGCGTGCGTGCGTGCGTGCGTGCGTGCGTGCGTGCGTGCGTGCGTGCGTGCGTGAAATTTCCTAAAGTTACTGCATAAAAGATATGTACACCATAATATCATCATCTACTCTCTGCTCTCTCTGGAGCCTGGGGTCACCTCTGCTGTTGGTTCCTTGTGAAGAATTCTGCACAAAGCAGTCACCAGCTCTTGCAGTGGTGTTTCATGTGTCAAGTTATTTGCAGTGATGAGGGTGCCAGCCTCGTATGCAATAAGCAAATTATACATGTCAAAATGTAAATATTAAATGATAAAATGTACATATTACAACTTAACCCGAGTTTTTTCGCACAAGCACTAACTTTTTGCACAGGAAACGTCCGAATAATATCGAGCAACTGATTTTAAATGCCGTCTCTTTCAGATGAGTTAGGAGTCTAACTTAGAGTACTTGAAGGTGCATCCTAGAGCTTAAGGTGTAAAGTGATGTCTCTGGGGTTATTACCTTCTAATCTTAGAATTCAAGTCCAGTCGTATAGCCTGTCCTATATTTGGGTCCTAATATTCTATGTTCCTGGCTGTCTATCATTTCTTCTTGAAGCAATTGGAAGTCAGAGAAGTAGTCTTACAACGTTATAGAATCTAAGAAAAAGTGGATTTCTAAAATTCCGACTTTGCAACACACAGGCTGCTACTTTGAGGAGAAGTCCAATCAGGATTTAGGTAGGGGTCTATGTCCCCGCTACCATACTCTCGTGTAGAATACTGCTATATGACAACATAAGATGTTGTCCTTTACGTGTGATTTTCAAACTCCATAATCATTTAAGGTCTCGCTACTTCCTTTGGTATTTGCGATGTCTATAAACTCACTACTTCACAGATCTATCGCGGATAATACCTTCCAAGTTTTTTTTTTCCTGTAATTGTTTATTACAACAAAGTCCATCTGCCAAACGCATTACGTCCCTGTCCGTTTCTTAATCTTTACAAAGATTGTCGTCCATATTAGAACATTGAGACAACATAGTTAGTGGCAATTATCTACAACCCATGTCCTTGTATCAACGTTTGTTCCTTACCTTGGCCGACAACAGATCTGAGTTTTCACCCTATGCCATCTTGTGCAAATGTAATCTCATTTTATCTTTTGCCATTCTTGTCTACCGCTAGCCTGGATTGCGATATGGCAAACTTAACCCGACTCGCTACCTCAGACACCTTACTGTTGGGCCGTACGATGTTACCTATCGTAAACAAATAACTTCGCTCTGCGCAAACAGAAGTCAATGTTATTTCAAAACAGATCAAGCGCTCAGGTAATAGTAATAGTAAGGGAGTGACGAAGTAGGGTAAGGTGTGAAAAAATAACCGTAACAATTAAAGCGTAAACAATGAATACTGGAAGAATTAGCACGCAAAAGGAATGCTAGATAATACCGACAAAGAGGGGTGAAGATATTTTTAAAAACAAAATGAACGTATTTTGTGACAAGATATCGGCTTTATGAGGCGGGGCAACCTGTTAATTATTATGTTTTTTGCTGTGTTTGCCTTCTCTAACTCACGAGCAGAGGCAGGAACAAGTATTTAAAGCTTGTTAGATTGAAGAATGAAGTGACCTGGTTTCGAACCTTTTGACCTACAGACGCAAGTGTTCTAACAACTCTGCCACTCAGAAGCTCATCATAATGATTACATAAATATTTCAAAACAAACGCAAATTTGTATGGTAATAATAAATAAATAACTATAAACTTGACTGACTGTGATATAATGAAACTTTAATTTAAAAACATTAAATAAAATCAAGGAATGCTAAATTAACAAAAGTTGTTACAGACTTCACTATACTACGTCAAGTTTCGAAAGACGATGTGACAATTTTTCTTTCTCGGTGCCTTGCCTTCCCTAACTGAAAAGCAGAGTCAGGTGCCAATTTATAGCTGGGTAGACTGGAGCATGACGACACCGTGTTTCAAACTCGTTACATGTGCCGCGAAAGGCTAGTGCTGTAACCACACTGCAAATCAGATGCACAATCTTAATTAAAATTAGCATAAACATAACTTACATTGCCTAAATATACTTGTATGTTAAATTAACTACATCTGTCTAATATTCTAAGTAATAATACTTTGCACAAATTCTGTACAACATTTCATAATCTTCATTGCAATTAAATTACGTTGTAAGAGAAAAAATAAATGTAGTAAATTCTGCTCAATTTTAAAATATTTAATTTGGAAATTGATGTACGGAAAACAATTTTACAACAGATAATTCTAGAAATTATCCTATTCATTCCAGGAGGAAACAAAAATTACCTAAGTAGAAAACAACTTAATATAACATTTTCTTACGTCAGTAACATAAATGGAGTTACGCTACCTTGCGGACGTTCGAAAATACGCTTCATAAAGATACTATAAATAGAAACAGGATGTACAGTGCAAAATGTTTCCGATAATTGAAATCTGTAGAAATTCGGTGTAAGCCCCTAGTTAACGCATATTTAACATACATAACACTTAATGGAAAGATACTGAAAAAAGTAAACACTTTTTCTTACTATGGATACTTATTAGCAGAGGATGGCAGATGTGAAACAGAAATCAAGAATAAAACTATTGGTCAGAACAATACTAAATCATAATGGACAGATATTAACGTCTAAACAAATAAAATGAGAATTTAATATGAAATTACCCCATTGGGTATATAATCTTTGTAATTGTATTTTGCAGAATTGTGGATATTTTAAGTGAGTGGTGCATCTGTTGGAATCAAAAGAAAACAAATAAAAAACGTTATAGGAAACCTGTCAAGTCGGTCCTAATGTATGGCTCTGACACGTGGAAAACAACAAAAATAACAACCAAAAGCTTACATATATTCATAAATGAGTGCTTGCGCAGACCAGAAGGATTGATGTAGTATGACAAGTTCAATAACGTGGAACTGATGACAAAAATCAAACAAATGCCAATGGAACAAGAGATGACACGACGTTAGCGATGGATAAGACACACATTGAGGAGACCTGTTGATATATCATCATCATCATCAGTTGCCATCTCCACAACGAAGGTTGGCTGTAATGGATCTCCAACGTCTTCTGTCTCTTGTCTTGATGGTGCACTCTGATAGACTCTTTCCCGTCCATCTCTTGATGTTATCTTCCCACTTATAGCGCTGTCTTTCCCTTGCACGTTTACCTTCAACTCTCCCTTCTGTTATGGTCTTCTGCAAGGTGTTATGCCTTTTTATTTGGCCAAAGTATTTTAGCTGCCGAACTTTGACCTCTCTCATTAGTTCTCTTTTCATACCTAGATTTTCTAGGACCTCCTTATTTGTTTTCATCTCTTTCCATGAGATACGCCCCATTCTTCTATATATCCACATTTCAAGAGCCTCAATTCTTTCTTCCAAATGTTGATATAAGGCAGCCTTTATTCTGGAATACACATGGTTAGAGAGCTAGAGTGAGAACAAAGAACCAGTGGAAAAGAGAACTAATGACAGATGTTACCAACGGATTACTGGTGGCAATGTATGTAGTTATTATAATATTTATTTGTCTGAGGGAAAGTATTTGTTTTTAGAATCAGGATGCTTTCCTGGCCAAAGATATATCACACATGATTGATTGATACTTTTGTTATATGGGTTATCTCCCCTGGATATCGAATTTGGCGTATGAATCTAGATTTTGTTGGTCTGTTCCTTGTTGGGCCAGAAACAGATTGTTCTTGCTTAGGTTTATGCAGGAATGTTTATGGTCCGAGTCTATGTTTACTCCGTGTCTATTTCAGACGATTCGGTCTTATATCGTGATATCTTTGTATGTCTATGTGGGACTATTTTTTCCTTGTACTGAACTATGGGATCAGGCAGTTTCTGCGCATGCGAAGAGGAAAACGGGTCTTCCGTGATGATGGAATGCCTGCTGAATGCCATGTCGGAGACCAGTCCGAAGTTTATTGATCGCTGTGATCTATTATGGGGAAGAAGATAGTTTCTGATATGATTATTAAGTCTATGAGTTCCCCAGCGTTTATTCTGTAACGCCAGGAGAGGGCGTATGTGTTCTGCTAGTGTATTTCCCATGCCCAGGTAAAAGAACTTTTTTTGCTGAACTTTTCCTTGCTAGGCTTAGATGGGCAGACGTCTACAGGACGATTATCTATATCAATATGTCGGGATGACATGTTACCTAGCAGCACTGAATATGATTGTATGCAGCAGTTATGTTGAAAGAATATGCTGATTCTTGTAGAAACATTTGTGTTCATGAACAAAGCCTTTATTGAAGCTTTACTATGCATTTGTATAGTGAGTAATGCTCACTGGAACCAGAAGCCATTTTGGATCCTATTTTTTGTCGATCATCGATCAGAGAACAGGGATGCCCCTTATTATCAGGTGATGATTAAGAGATCACAGTTATAAAGAAAACTCAATACTGGTGGGTTAACATTGTCTTCAGAAATATTTGCTGAACTTTACCGAAAGAAATATTCGCTAGAAAAGAGGTTCTGTCTAGGAGTCATGCTTGAACATTATTTATTAACTGACATGCTCGGTCAGTAAGGCCTGATGATTATATTTATAAACAGTGGAAATCTAAGTGCTTGTCTACGGATGTTCCATTGTAATGTTCTTCAACATGAATTCTAACTTAAGATTGTAGACCATTGATCAACAGTATGATGATATATGTCGACCTGTTTTCCTGTAACTATACTCGTACTGTCCAAGTGTGTGCGTCCAATTAAGGGGAAGAACTACAGTGAAAACTAACTTTTGTTCTAATAACATTTTCAATTTTTTAATGTGCTCAATAGACACAGTGTATGTCCATGAACCAAATTCCACAGTTTATTTTGTTAAAAAACATGTGGTTA
Source organism: Oreohelix idahoensis (assembly GCA_024509875.1). NCBI lineage: Eukaryota > Metazoa > Mollusca > Gastropoda > Stylommatophora > Oreohelicidae > Oreohelix > Oreohelix idahoensis. The sequence goes on along the minus strand of JAMPIV010005862.1, from coordinate 64,544 downwards.
CCATGGTAACCAAAAAAAAGCATCCGCCATATTGGATTTTCACCACTTTTCGAGAGCTAAAAACTTATGTTTCCCATTGACCAAACTTTATCAAATTGCAAGACATGTTGTGACTGACAATTAAAACAATTTGTCACATGCTTTTTTTGATAAGTTTAAAATTCTATTTTTAATGATTTTTAAAAAAATTACACTTTATTTGTATGAAAAAAAATGAAAAAAAAATATTTAAAAAAATATATCAAAGCAAATTACCAAAATATCAAAAAAGCATGTGACAATTTAAAGGTATATATGTGTACTACATGCATGCCAAATTTCAGACTGATCTATTAGATAGTTTGTAAAAAATAAAATTTTTTGTTAATACAATGTTAGTTTTGAGAAAAATGCATTTTAGTCACCGAGTGACTTGTGTTGTCCAATATACTCCATTCTGGGGGGGGGGGCTGAATGTGTTTAAAATCCTCCAGGACTATATGCTGCACATCCTTCAGCTTCTTGCAGCTCCTTCTCTCGCCTTTATCTTGCCTAATTTTTCTTCTTTCCTTCTACATGGTAACCCAAAAAAAAAACAACCGCCATATTGGATTTTTACCAATTTTCAAGAGCAAAAATATCATGTTTACCATTGACCAAACTTTATCGAATTGCACACACATGTTGTGACTGACAATTAAAACAATTTATCACATGCTTTTTGTTATAAGTTTGAAATTCTATTTTTAATTATTTTTTTTAAAAATTACACTTTATTTGTATGAAAAAAATGAAAAAAATAATATTTTAAAAAATATATCAAAGCAAATTACCAAAATATCAAAAAAAACATGTGACAATTTAAAGGTATATATGTGTACTACATGCATGCCAAATTTCAGACTGATCTATTAGATAGTTTGTAAAAAATAACATTTTTTGTTAATAAAATGTTAGTTTTGAGAAAAATGCATTTTAGTCACCGAGTGACTTGTCTTGTCCAATATGCTCCATTCTGGGGGGCTGAATGTGTTTAAACAGTATGAAACGACCACAGTAGTTCCAGCCATCTTTGACTTCTACATGTGATTGGAGTGAGTGTCCTGTGTACCTGTAGAACTGTCATCCATTCGCGTCTTCATTATTGATGTTTACACTCACTCATTCCATCAGAATATACGCATCTAACAGTACACCTTGTCAGGGCCCCAACAGTCGGTAACCTGACCCATTTAAAGAACATTGTGACTGGACGAGCAATATCACAGAAATAAACCATTTATCAATGTGGTAGGCCAGCTTTCTGGGGCTAACCAGCACAGTAGACACCACATGGAAGTCAGCTACTCATACCAGATCGTTTCCATGACGCCTGATACGACACACCAGCAGTGAGAGTCTACACTTTGTCAACAGTTCGTCACGTGACCTATCAAGCAAATACTGAAACTAGGTCAGCGCGTATTGACATTTTTTCGTTGGACATCACAGCGAGTTGCAAACATACGTTTAACTTTTTTGGAAAAAATGCAGTACAAGTCAGAAGTCCTACGTGTGTTAGTTATTGGAACCATCAACGTTGGAGCTTCTTGAACTGCTCTATACATTGAACATTGTAATAGTTTAGTTCAAAAAAATTTAGTGTTTATTAAAGTGGCAGTTCATTTTCTTTACATTAGAAATTTTGCATTATATAACAGCTGAACCTTCTCTACAACACATTGAATTTATATGATATATATGTATTTATGTATTTATGTTTACATATTATTTGTGTGTCTATGTCGTGGGCGGTTGGTGAGGTGACTAATATAAGATTTCCCAAGTAACATAGGGCTTATATTAGTGGTCTGTAGGGGGCAATTTTCTTAATTGAAAATTTGCATGCAGCATCTGTTGCTATTTTTTGTTAGCTGTGACGACTGTGCTTATCGTTGTTTTTGTAATATTTTTTCTGTTCTTTAGTTTTGTTTTGATTTGTTTGTATAATTGTAGGTCTCATCTTTCCTATCATTCAGTTCTATACAACTTTATATTATACACTGTGGCGTTATTTGTTTTGTTTATTACGGCGCAGTTATCATCACAGGTTCTGTGATTATTTTCTTCTGTTTTTCGATTTAACTTATTTGATTTCTGCGAATGTTTTCATGTTGTCTTTTGTAATTGTTTTGTTTGTGTTCTTGGTTGACATACGCTGTATAAAATATATTTGATCATACACTACTAGCTGTGTAGTGAACTTATGAGAAAGAATCAACTGATGATTAATTGCTATTATTAGAGGTACACAGTTGATTATACAAGACCTTATTTAAAGGCTTGTTTCCCACAGAGATTGGGATATAGGGAGCTGATTATACAAGTTTTTGTTAAAAACTTGCTCCTGTTTGGTTGAAATAAATTTGTTATTTCAGTGATAATAGCCACATATTATTAAATAGTATGGCAACTTTAGACTACTTCATTGAGCAAGGGAGAGCAGTTGGGATGACTCCTGAGGAGTTAAAAGAGTTTGCACTTTCTCATTATGCCAAAGCACAGAAGGATGAAGAGAAAAAACAAAAAGCTGAGGAGAAAAAAATGGAATTGGAAGCTGAACAAAAGAAATTGCATATGCAGATGGAGGAAAGGAGAATCCAGATGGAAATGGGAAAAGAAGAAAAAAGACTACAAAGAGAAGCCGAGGAGAGAAAGGCAAAAGGGGAACATGAGGAAAAACTTTTAGCATTTGAGTTAGAAAAATTGAAGTTGACAAACATGGGTAATGTTAATCAATCATCTGGTGATAGTGGTAAACCTTTTATTTATAAGATCAAGCTACCAGCATTTAATACATCCAGTGACGACATAACAGTGTGGCTAGATAGATTTGAACGTTCTTGTCGAAATCATAATGTGGATAGATCACAATATGCTAATCAGTTATCAGAGATACTGAAAGGTGACACTCTGACTAGTTTAAGCTTGGTAGAAGAGGCTGACCAGGATAATTATGATGTTATCAGAGCAGCCTTATTGAAAAAATATCAATTAACAGAGGAAGGTTATCGTCTTTTGTTTAAGAAAATGGTACATGAATCAGGGGTAGAATTCTCAGAATTCATTGCAAGGACGCGTCTTACATTTAATCGTTTGATTGAGTTGTCCAAAACAGAAAAGACATATGAAGCCCTTATGGACTTGTTGCTCAGGGACAAGATTATGTCAAGTGTAAATAAACCATTCCTTGAATTCCTACATGAGCGTAAACCCAAGACACTAAAAGAAATGGAGCAATATTGTACCAAATACGTCACGGCACATCCGGACGTAGCTATTAGCAATGCTAAGGTTAAGGAAAGTATGCCAGTTGCTTCAGCAACACCATACAACCCTAATTATTTACACAAATTTCAGGGACCACAAAACAGGTTTGATAAAAAGGGTAACCATAATAGTTATCAAAACCAAGGTAACCAATCATTTCAGGGTTCTTCTGCGAAGTACTGGAGACGAGCCGACAGCCCTCGATTCAGGGGTGGTCATAATTATAGGAATTTCCGCAGAGGAAGTCATTATAGGAACTATCCAAGTCATCCATCATGGAGACAACAAGACCATAGTTATAGAGATACTCATTATAATGAATATGATATAGGTAACCATGAGAACTATTGACTCAAACCCAAATAGGGGTTACAATAGAGGAAGCAATAATGATTACAGGGGCAATAATAATCGAGGTAGATCACAATACAAAAAACATAAATCACATTATCAGGCAAACTCTGCACAGCAAGAGTCACATGAAGCCTATAAGCAGACTAAAGATAATAATGATGCTAATAATATGGCATGTTCCGCTTTTGATTTTGGGAGAGCATCTCAGTGCCCCCAAAGCAAAACATTATTTGAACCAACTACGGTGTCCACTTTAAGTTGTGGCCATCCTCTTCCCGCTCTTCCTGCGTCAGTCGCGCATGATGGAAGAGGTTCTCTTGTCTTACATAAAGGTTTAGTAAATGACAATCCAGTCTCAGTTCTTTTTGATTCTGGATGCACCACAATTGGTGTTAGGCAGTCACTTGTAGATCCTTCTCGTGCCACAGGAAAAGTAGTCAAATGTGTAACATTTGGCGGCACCTTAGAGAAATACTCTACTGCTATCATTAAGATTGCTACTCCTTTCTTTACAGGAGATGTACACGCATGTCTTCTGCCGAATCCGATCGCTGATCTTATCATCGGTCGTATTCACGGAGTCAAAGAATGCACTCCACAACAAATTTCCGTTTGGGAAAAACAAAATATGCAAACTGCTAATGCTGTAGTCACTAGAGCTCAAGCTCTTAATATGCCTCAAACTTCATCTACTGAAGATAATGAAGTGCATAACCAAGATGATCCCTTGGTAATTTCTCGTGACTCGTTTGTAAAACAGCAAGAAGATGATCCGACTCTAAAGAAATTCTTCACTCTTGCAACAAAAGGTGATCCGAATAAAGATACAAAGCGTAAATCTTGGATTACAATGAAGAATGGCGTACTTGTACGTATGGTGCAAGACTCCACTAAGTCAAGTCATTCTCAGATTCTTGTGCCCAAGAATTTGAGAGTTAAAATTTTGCAGCACGCTCACGACTCTCAGTGTGCTGGACATATGGGTTTTTCCCGTACAAAGTCAAGAGTTCTTGCGGCTTTCTTTTGGCCTTTTGTGAACAAGAACATATGGATTTATTGTCGATCTTGTAAAGTGTCGGCGTCTGTGGCCTAATGGATATGAACGCAGTTTCATAATCCAGATATACCAGGTTCGAAAGCTGCTGCAGGCGGTTTGGTAGCAGATCGCTTTGTGTGGATTTTTAACAATGGTATAAGCGCCGTACCGTTCAGAAAGCAATGGCAAACTACTGAATGAAAAAATTGCCTAGAAAAATCACAAACAGCCAATAAAAGCTGGGGTTGATTGCCACGTCCTGCAAAGGATAAGCAACTAACTTGTAAAGTATGTCCAGAGGTCAAATCCAAAGGTCCACGCCATGCTGCACCTGTTCAGGCTGCAGACATTCCTATTCGACCATTTCAGAAAATAGCGATAGACTTCATTAGTTCATTTAAGATCAAATCTGCTAGAGGACATCAGTTTATCTTGACGTGTGTTGATATGTGCACACGTTGGCCAGAGGCTATTCCTCTGAAGAGCATTACTACTGCTGACATTGCAGATGCTCTTTGGCTTATATTTTCTCTTCTGGGATTCCCCGGAGAGATATTATCAGACCATGGCACCCAACTAATATCGGATACCATGTCTCAAGTAATGTCTACTCTGCAGATAGAGAGATCTTTGAGTAGTATCTATCATCATATGTCCAATGGGATGGTCGAACGGCTAAATAGAACACTCAAAAACTTACTAGGGAAGATAACTGAGGATCATCCTCAAGATTGTGACAGGGTTTTACCCGCGGCCCTCTTCGCTTACAGAGAGGTCCCCAATGAACATACAGGATTTTCTCCCTTTGAACTTGTCTTTGGCGCGCGACCGCGCGGCCCTATGTCTTTGCTTCATGATCTCATAACCGCTGATAATATTACCGATGACACAAAATCTTCTTACGAATATGTCATCGCGCTGAGACAAAAGATTATCGAAGCATGCAAATTGGCAACTTCTTCTTCTGAATTTGCTAAACAGAAGGCAAGACAATTTGCCAATAAGAAAAGAACCTTACGACAACTTTGTCCTGGTGACAAAGCATTTGTTTTGCTACCTTGTAGGGAAAACAGACTTCTTATTTCTTGGAAAGGTCTGTACGATATAATCTCGAAAATTTCCGATGTTGACTACATTGTCGATATTGATGGAAAGCATAAAACCTTCCACATCAATATGCTTACGGAATTCCATGAACGTCCAGATTATTTACAGCCTATTTTCCAGGCAACGGACGATTCACCAGTCCAACATGGTCATTACTCATCATTGTCCGTAATACAGGATGAGGAAACAAGTTTTTCAGATGTAAATCTTCCTCTTCCGATGATTCCACTTCATTCTAGTGAATCATGGAAAAATGTTACTGTCTCTCCTGATTTATCTCTAGGAGAACAGCAACAAGTTTCGGCTATGTTACAAACATTTCAGGATGTCCTTACTGACATCCCTGGACAAACTCATGTCATTGAACATGACATTATTCTAACTGACCATAATCCTATTACGGTCAGACCTTATCCTATCCCTATACATTTTCAAGCACAGGTTGAGAAGGAGTTGGATGAGATGATAGATTTAAAAATAATTGAACCATCCACTTCTGCATATTCTTCGCCGATGGTTATTGTTCGAAAAAAAGACAATAACATACGTCTTTGCGTTGACTATCGCAAATTGAATCACGTTACGAAGTTTGATGCTGAACCTATGCCTTTACTAGAAGAGCTACTTACTAGGCTTTCTAAATCTCATTTTTTCACTAAACTTGATTTGTCTAAAGGATATTGGCAAGTTCCTTTATCTGAACGCGCCAAACCAATTACGGCTTTTTCTACACCTAGAGGCCTTTTTCAATGGAATGTCATGCCCTTCGGCCTTATGAACGCACCGGCTACATTCGTACGCATGATGCGTCGAATCCTATCTTATCGGTCAGATGTCATTGCGTACCTAGACGACATCTGTCTTTTCAGCGATACTTGGGAAGATCACTATCTGGGGTTAGTTGAATTACTATCTACTCTACGCGAGTATAACCTGACAGCGAAACCCTCTAAAGCCTGCATTGGTTTTAGCGAAATTTCTTTCCTAGGCCATCGAGTTGGTCATGGTTTCCTAAAGACAGAGGACCATAATATCACTAAGATACTTAACATCTCTATCCCTAAGACTAAAAAGCAAGTGCGAAGTCTCTTAGGTCTTATTCAATTTTATGGAAGATTCATTCCGAATCTATCCTCTATCGTGGCACCTCTTTCTACACTACTAAAGAAAGGGTCGCCTAATATGGTCCACTGGTCACAGGAATGCCGATCCTCTTTGGATAAGATTAAAAATTTGTTTTCAACACCACCTATTTTAGTGTTACCTATTACAGATAAGACATTTGTTCTTCGTAGTGATGCTTCATCAACTGGGATTGGAGCGGCACTAATGCAAGAGTACTCTGGAACTCTGCATCCTGTAATGTATATCTCCAGAAAACTTAATGCTGCAGAAAGGAATTATTCGGTTTTAGACCGTGAACTATTGGCTATGGTCTGGTCAATTCTCAAACTACAAAGATTCCTTCTAGGCGCACATTTCATAGTAGAAACCGACCAGAAAGCTCTTACGGCTATACAGATTAAGAATTTGAAGAGCTCGAGGTCTACTCGATATGCAATTGCTCTTCAACCTTTTCATTTCTCGGTACGAGCTATCCGTGGATCAGATAATGTGATGGCAGACATTTTGTCTAGATGCCCACATGATTCCACCTAACTGTTGGGTCTTGGACTTCTTAACACATCTAACTCTACAACAGTTCTTTTTCTATATCTAGATAGATACACATTGTAATTTGTAATATAGTGATTGTATCACTACTATCACTACGTTCATTGATATATATTCACCGCTGTTCTTTGATGATTTTTCTTCTTTGTCAATCATGTACTTATAGAGCTTAAATATGAAATTGTTATATGCATTGTGTCATTGCCAGCATTGTAGTATACGTTGGTGGAGCCTCCCTGGAAATATTTATACTTAAGAGAAATGCTTTCTCTGAGATGTTGAGATATATTCTCACAAGTCGATCTATGCTTCGACTTTACCTTAATTTGACATTATAAATTGCTCTTATTAGTCATCTGCGCATTATTCGTGCGTTGTGAGCCTATTGTATGTTGCTCTCAGATGGAAAAAAAAATTTCATTTTTTTTCCCGGGGGTTGCGGTAGTCTGTTACCAACAGATTACTGGTGGCAATGTATGTAGTTATTATAATATTTATTTGTCTGAGGGAAAGTATTTGTTTTTAGAATCAGGATGCTTTCCTGGCCAAAGATATATCACACATGATTGATTGATACTTTTGTTATATGGGTTATCTCCCCTGGATATCGAATTTGGCGTATGAATCTAGATTTTGTTGATCTGTTCCTTTTTGGGCAAGAAACAGATTGTTCTTGCTTAGGTTTATGCAGGAATGTTTATGGTCCGAGTCTATGTTTACTCCGTGTCTATTTCAGACGATTCGGTCTTATATCGTGATATCTTTGTATGTCTATGTGGGACTATTTTTCCTTGTACTGAACTATGGGATCAGGCAGTTTCTGCGCATGCGAAGAGGAAAAAGGGTCTTCCGTGATGATGGAATGCCTGGTGAATGCCATGTCGGAGACCAGTCCGAAGTTTATTGATCGCTGTGATCTATTATGGGGAAGAAGATAGTTTCTGATATGATTATTAAGTCTATGAGTTCCCCAGTGTTTATTCTGTAACGCCAGGAGAGGGCGTATGTGTTCTGCTAGAGTATTTCCCATGCCCAGGTAAAAGAACTTTTTTTTTGCTGAACTTTTCCTTGCTAGGCTTAGATGGGCAGACGTCTACAGGACGATTATCTATATCAATATGTCGGGATGACATGTTACCTAGCAGCACTGAATATGATTGTATGCAGCAGTTATGTTGAAAGAATATGCTGATTCTTGTAGAAACATTTGTGTTCATGAACAAAGCCTTTATTGAAGCTTTACTATGCATTTGTATAGTGAGTAATGCTCACTGGAACCAGAAGCCATTTTGGATCCTATTTTTTGTCGATCATCGATCAGAGAACAGGGATGCTCCTTATTATCAGGTGATGATTAAGAGATCACAGTTATAAAGAAAACTCAATACTGGTGGGTTAACATTGTCTTCAGAAATATTTGCTGAACTTTACCGAAAGAAATATTCGCTAGAAAAGAGGTTCTGTCTAGGAGTCATGCTTGAACATTATTTATTAACTGACATGCTCGGTCAGTAAGGCCTGATGATTATATTTATAAACAGTGGAAATCTAAGTGCTTGTCTACGGATGTTCCATTGTAATGTTCTTCAACATGAATGCCAACTTAAGATTGTAGACCATTGATCAACAGTAAGATGATATATGTCGACCTGTTTTCTTGTAACTATACTCGTACTGTCCAAGTGTGTGCGTCCAATTAAACAGTATGAAACGACCACAGTAGTTCCAGCCATCCTTGACTTCTACATGTGATTGGAGTGAGTGTCCTGTGTACCTGTAGAACTGTCATCCATTCGCGTCTTCATTATTGATGTTTACACTCACTCATTCCATCAGAATATACGCATCTAACAGTACACCTTGTCAGGGCCCCAACAGTCGGTAACCTGACCCATTTAAAGAACATTGTGAATGGACGAGCAATATCACAAAAATAAGCATTTTATCAACAGACTTGAAAGGGATGAAGAAGAAAAGACCTTGAGTTGACAGAAATTAACTGACAGACGGCATATTTATTGAAGGTCAATGTTCCTTTTGGAGTTAAAGGGTGATCATGTCAGGAAGACAGAGTTGCGAGTTCCACACAACTAGGCAAATAAGAGTGTACCATCAAGGCAAGACCAAAAACATAGAAGATCTATCTCGGTCGAATACCGATGCAGATACGACTCGTGATCTGTGTGACGAAATAATCTTCTTATTCTTTCGTTTAATTTTTCTTTCTCTTATCCTGTCCGTCCGTTCTCATTCGACCATGTTTTCTATTTGTGTCATTCGATCATTATCTTACTTTTACTCTACATCTGGCGATATTGTCTGATTCTTTGTAGATCACGGTCACACCCATATTGATTGCCCAGGTCACGTACCTTTTGACTGTGAATCAGCACAGTCTAAGCCAGACGAACGTGCTAGTGTGGCCGTATGACCTACTACCATAGCAATTATTCGTGCTAGAGTCTAATCATAATAAAATAATATAATTATCATTTACTATTATAGAAAAGAAGCAAGCAAGATTTCTTACAAATAAAAATAAGAAACAAATATAAAAAAGCCTGAGACACACTGAGTGCAGGGTGAAGTGAGGTGAAATTAACTATGTCAGTTTTGACATAACCCACGCTAGGAATCGGCGGGAGTTGCCATGGAGATTAGTGACGTAGATAGGAAGGGCCTCACTCCCTGTAAGATAACATGATGGAATGACCAGTAAATAAATTAATAGAATGAAGCTTTGACCAATGAAAAGTGGCCAGCAGCGCGCACTACTAAAAGCCGGTTCAAAGCTAAGATTCTGAAAGTTAGTTGTACGGAGTTGAGCATTGCAGAAAGACGTTTTTGTGACCGTGTGAAGATATGTATCTTCGGTCTAACACAAAATGTCTTGCTCCTACGTTGAGATATTCAACAACAAAAGAAAAGAACATAAAATAATTCCATATTCTTCAATATGCAATTTGCAGGAAGAGCCGTCTTTATTGTGAGAAATCTGCATATGCAGATGTTATCTTAGTGGTTAATCTACGTAAGTAGTTCCAAGGACTTATATTGTTTTTTATTTCAGCTCAGTTTTTCGTAATGATACTTGGAAACAAATGAAGCTGTTAAAGGAAGAAACAAATTCTGTAAGGGTTCCTACAAAAGAAGTACCCAACTGTGAAATAATTATCACTAAGAACTTGGGGGATTCTGATATTGTAGAGGAATTTTATAAGCCACCTTGGATAGAAGTAAAAGAAGGAAGATTCATCGTACACATTGAAATTGAAGAAGTCTTGATATGAATACATGAACCTTTATTGTAATATTGACTGATGATTTGCTAACAGTTCTGTTCAAATAAAATTCATTTTAACTGTCAAGGCTGTTGATGGATTACTTATCAGTTGGACAGATTAGATGTGGTGTACAAGGTTGAAATATTCTCACCACTATTATCTCCTAATCGTAACATCTTATAAGAGGAAGGAACGAACCAGGTACTCATTAGACATAAACCAAGAAAGAACAACCTCTGGCGGACTTTAAGCCAGTCAAGATCAAACTTGGAGTAGGCTATACAAGCAAAGTAAAAGGGACAACTATTTATTACACCCACCCAACACCAAGCGGTCACACTAGTTAAGCAGGTATCTTATTTACACCAGCCAGCAATTGGCGACAAACAACTCTGGAATGAGTCTGATAATGGGACAACAGATGGCATTTTAAGACGACTACTTGTTAAATTTGCAGGTATAACTTGCACAAATACACGGACTGTCATTATGCCCTGACAGGACTTGACAAACTGAGGTAGGTTTGGAAAATGGGAAAAATGACGCTAAATATTTCCGGGCCAGGTTGTTTTGGTAAACAGGAAGTCGGTTGGAGAATAACAATCTTGATAAAAAAAAATTTATTCCGATAAATGATATAATCGACTTCTGACAAGATGGCTCGTTGTAATAAACAACGTTGGAATTATAATAGGCTTGAAAGAGATTTACTAGATGTAATAAATAGGACATGTCAGTGATATAATGATTTTAGCAAAAATAACATGTATTGGGCACTACCTTATATGGTCAGGTACTAATGTTCAGAGGTTAACCCTTACTAAAAAATAAATCAGACTCCTTGCCGCGGCGGTTCGTGAAGATTAGAAATGAAACTAATTTAAATTGGGTTTTACCCAACAAGAACCTCACGGAGCAACATTTGTACATTATTATCACTGGCTCTCCTCCAATAGAACCTAACGGGGAGCCATGTGTGTATGGGAGGAGGGGGTGAAATTCCTTAAAACCTAATGCATTTTAAGATAACTACCCTGTATTTTATATCAGGAGACACAATACGTAAAAGAGGCATTTGTTTCCTCTCAGCTTTTGATACACGTTGTCAGCGGTTGACGCTTGACACCTACATCAGATGGGTCTCGATTAGACTAGGCAACCTGAGTAGTTACCCCAGCTTTGCTGCAAGGGACGTGCTGCTGCCAAAACATTCGACTTCTGAAGAGAAGGAGCAATCAAAACACCTCTGGGGATCTGCAGTAACGCACCCAGTAATCAGCGACAACCTCCGTCACCTCATTTTGCGCTAAGTACTCAGTACACGCTCAGCTTGTGACTCCATTTTTTTTATAAACCACCATATCATCCTATCATGATAAAAGTTAACTGTTTGTTTTTTTATTTTACAATAATCAAGTTTATTTATTTTATTCTGGCTAGCAAATGACTCATAACTAAACCTGTTTTATATGTAAATATAAGCTAGAGGAGTTAATCACTTATTGACTGAATTTTATGTCTTACCCGTATGACTCCTCTTTTTTTAATACAGATACACCCAAAGCTATACATATTACTACTTTTTTCCTCAATCACCTTCAACTGGGGGCTCATAAACACGAGTCAAAACAAACTTTCTGGCAGATGTGGACAAAGAATACTAAGGTTATAGCAACCTAGATTGCTCAGTTGTTGTCCTTGCCATTCTAGAAATGACTGTGAGGCTCCCTGAAGTAGGAGCATTATTCTTCTATTTAAATCTCTGCCAAGAGTTATCTTGAGCAAAGGTGAATACCTTTGAAAACCCTTATTGTTTTACTCTGAGTTTGACCATTAGTGGACCACTACTACATGGCAGGGGAGACAACCCACGACAATCTGATATGTTTTTTGTGTCGTGCTCCTAATCGAAGACAATCATCATCATCAGTTGCCATCTCCACAACGAAGGTTGGCTGTAATGGATCTCCAACGTCTTCTGTCTCTTGTCTTGGTGGTACACTCTGATAGACTCTTTCCCGTCCATCTCTTGATGTTATCTTCCCACTTATAGAGCTGTCTTCCCCTTGCACGTTTGCCTTCAACTCTCCCTTCTGTTATGGTCTTCTGCAAGGTGTTATGCCTTTTTATGTGGCCAAAGTATTTTAGCTGCCGAACTTTGACCTCTCTCATTAGTTCTCTTTTCATACCTAGATTTTCTAGGACCTCCTTATTTGTTTTCATCTCTTTCCATGAGATACGCCCCATTCTTCTATATATCCACATTTCAAGAGCCTCAATTCTTTCTTCCAAATGCTTATTCATCGTCCATGTTTCTGCACCATACAGAAATGCAGAATATATATAACACTTTATGATTCTCAGTTTTAATTTATGAGATAACTGTTTGGATGTCAGTATATGTTTCATGTTGTTGAATGTAGCTTTGGCCATTCCTATTCTCTTCTTGATTTATGTTTCACATCTGCCATCTTCTGTTATTATATGACCAAGATATACGTAGCTCTTGACTTGTTCCAGGATTTTCCCATTTACGCTTTTCTTTAATGTGGGTTTATCGTCTGTTTTGCTAATTATCATAGTTTTAGTTTTCTCAATATTAATGTCGAGTCCATATTCATGACTTATACTGTTCACTTGCTTCCCTAGTTCTTGTAACTCCTGTTCGCTTTCAGCTAACAACACGGTATCATCTGCATATCTAAGGTTGTTTATTGATCTTCCACTGATGTTCAGTCCTGTTATTTCCTGTATCTGTTTGAAAATTTTTTCGGTGTATAAATTAAATAGGCAGGGGGACAGCACACAACCTTGTCTGACACCTCTTTTTATGTCTATGTATGGTGAATAATTCCTTCCCGATCTTACTGTGGCAGTTTGCTCCCAATAAAGGTTACTGAGTATAGAAGTCTACAAAAAAATTAACCTAAACAGGAACGAATTTCTGGGTGAAGGAGCGAGATGACAGGTCAGATGGGGTCCAGGGTAGCCAAAACTTTAATTACGACCCTTAATGAAACAAATCAGGGAGCTGTGTCAAATAAGCAGTTCTTTGTTTATTTCAAACATTTAAACTAGGGTTTCTCAACTGATATTCCACGGAACCCTGGGTTTCAGCATAAGATCGCTAGGGCTTTGTTGCGTGCATATTTTGACGCACATATTACAAAAATCGATATGGCTATTTGATATGGAAAAAATATAGACATTCATTCATTTGTGTATGGAAATGCTGTCTATGGGAAAAGCGAGAGAATCCATGTTTGATTCACACTTTTGATTATAGGAGTAATCGTTCTTGATATTGATCCGGCGCATGGATTGCTCTTACGGTTGTACTTATTTTTTAGGGCCAGAAAATATATTAATTTGCTTATTGTGTTTATGGCCTGAATTCATATGTATTACATATTATTAGTACAAGTAGAATCAGTCCTATATTGTATATTTTGGATGGGTAGGCGGGACTAGATTCTTATTATTCCGGTCTAGCGGAAGTATGAGTTGTCTTGACAAGTCGTGATGAGTTCCGATGTACCGTGATAATGGCTGGTACGCACTTTTCAAAAGGCTGGTAGATTGTTAAGGAAATATAATTCAGGAAGTGGTTTTCTTCTAAAGGAGATGGTATCTCTACTATAGTTTATGTTAGAGACTCTCCTAAGGTACGGTGCAATGTATAATTCGGACTCCATGTACTGCCAGACCCTATTTTGATGATCTCATGTCGATTCGACCTAGATGGAACATTGTGCTTCGTATCGCTAGGGTCGTGTTTTGTATCGACAAAGATGACAGACTTTCCTACAGCGGTTATGGCTACATGAATTAACCTGATCATCGTAGAGCTGTATGGGAACTGATAAGTGCAGATGTGATGAAAGGGAAATGATCTTGGGAAATACGTGTTGAGTAGAGTTAATTTTGGGTTAGAGTACTTGCTTACAGATTGGTATGGATTTGTTTAAAGATATCTCCTCTTAGTTTCGTGGAAGACAGTATGTCAGATAGCAGGTGAACTCTGGTCATAATGTACTGTTTCTGAACTGTTTTTGAGTGATGTGTGAATAGCTCTCGCGGCTAGTGTCCGCAGGGATTTTTGAGAGCAGTGTTAAGAGAACAGTAGATTCTCGTGACTGTGTGAACGGGGTGTGTTCCCGTGGGTTCAGTCTATGCAGGGTTTTTGACTGAGGTGGTCAGCCCTAAGGTTTTTTTTGGATAATGTATGCCTGCGCAGGGCTATAGAGATTTTGTAGGCCTTGATTATTATATATCTGCCGTAGATGCAGTATTTGTGCACTGATGTGAAGTATAGAGATTTTGTAGGCCTTGATTATTATATATCTGCCGTAGATGCAGTATTTGTGCACTGATGTGAAGTATAGAGATTTTGTAGGCCTTGATTATTATATATCTGCCGTAGATGCAGTATTTGTGCACTGATGTGAACTATAGAGATTTTGTAGGCCTTGATTATTATATATCTGCCGTAGATGCAGTATTTGTGCACTGATGTGAAGTATAGAGATTTTGTAGGCCTTGATTATTATATATCTGCCGTAGATGCAGTATTTGTGCACTGATGTGAAGTATAGAGATTTTGTAGGCCTTGATGATTATATAACTGCCTTAGATGCAGTATTTGTGCACTGATGTGGAGTAGAGATTTTGTAGGCCATGATTATTATATAACTGCCGTAGACGCAGTCTTTGTGCACTGATGTGAGGAGTAGAGATTTTGTAGGCCAGGATGTGTAAGGGCCGTATGGTGTGTTAACTACATTATGAAGATTCATGTTTCGATGTAACTGTATTCGTCTAGATCTACGTGATGTTATAATTGTAATAAACCATGGTTAAAATATCATCAGACGTTACACCATTCCATGACTTGGTGTGTGCGCTACTGTGAGTGACTGTCCTAAAACACGCTTCACCTTCTTCACCATAATTAATTACATATAACATTTGGATTCTCCGTCACTATAAAAAACCCCTTTAATTATCAGTGAATTCTTCTGGTAGTAAAAAAAGTCTGTAATTATCAGTGGTGGACCAAACCAACGGGTCGTAACACCCACATTACATTCGCGTAACAAGAGGGTAAATTAGGTCAGATTCTGGACCAGTCATTACAAGTGGGAACACTGAACTGTGTTATGTTTGGCTCTGTGTGGGCGTGGCTTAATTCAACTGTACACAGGTATCAGCTGACTGCGCATATCCATCCTCATATCTTGGCGTGTTGTAGCAACTAAACTGACTTTATCAGTTGGTTTCCATATCAAACAGCTGTTATCTGATAGCGACATTGATGCCATAATTGTTACAGTGCTTGTTCCAGTCTTTCCATATGCAGATTCAACTATAGGTGCAGTATTTTGGAGAGTTCGTCTGCACGTATACCTCAAGTGATTGCGGGGTTGCTGTGATCGGTTCCTGTCGTCTGATGCATTGTTGAGGACATACTGTACAGTGGCAGGGATTTGAAGACAAGAGTGCCTAGTCCTTGTACCTTTTCTGCAGTGGAGTGTTTTAACGTCAGAACTTTGTGATATCCAGTGTGTTGGCGGAAGGGTCAGGATTACCTTCAGTTAAGTGCTTTTGTTGTGTGTAAATGTTGCCACTTCTGTCCATGTCAACAAGCCTCAATCTGCACTATCCTATTCTATTGATAACTATTGTTGTTGTTGTCGATAATTATATCGATTAATTATAGAATGTGATGATGTACAGGGATTGATGATACAATATTTGAGATCTAAACTTGATTTGGTATAATGAAAGTTTAATTAAGACATATATGGTTGACTAAGTAAACAAGTCACAATGGATTCTGATACAGATCCGGAGGATATGAGACCTGTATTAGAGTATCTGTTTCAGGAAGGAACAGATTATCAGGGATTAAAAGGCCCAGAGCTTGAGTCACATGTTATGGACAAGTTTTTGGTCTCTGCATCGAGATCTCTAAGAGAGTTTGCTAATGAGAGATTTCAGTCAATTCCTCATGTGAGTATGGCTGAGGATCTGGCAAGGTTATTGGTTTTGGACCTTCGTCTGTTCTTGGACAATTATATTAGTATTAAACGTGATAGCATATTGAAGAGTATTCGTACGTTATTGCTCGACGGCATATATAGTGACCAGGAAGAAGAGTTAAAAGAGAAGAATCAAATAGGAGACATAAAACAGAGTACCCTAGAGCAAAGGGAAAGTTTTATAGAATGTACTGCTGAAGTAAGTGAGTTACATGAAAAAGTCTCTAAACTTACAGATGATTTAGGCAAATCAAACTCAGAACTTGCTAGTGTTCAAGCAAGTTTGGATTCAGCATTGTTGAACATAGAGCAATTGGAAGTTCAGATGAAAGAGAAGCAAATTGAGGTTGAAAAACTTACACAGGAGACTCAACAAAAGAAAGAGACATTAGTAGAGTTGATGGTTGAGAAAGAGAAGGTTGATAGGCTTACGAATAGTCATGATATTGAGATTGAGAGGATTGATAAAGAGAGAGTGAAAGAATTAATGGTGGAGAAAGACAAATTGATTAAGATTGAAAATTTGCTAGCAGAGGAAAGCTGCAAGGTCTTAAAAGCGGAGAGTTTAAACAAGAAATTAAGTGAACAGATTGCACTTAAGGACTTTGAGATTGTAGAAGCAAGAAGAAGAATAAATGGTCTGCTTGACGTAGTCTTGAATAGCAATATGTGGTCTTCCGTCAGTGTTGACGATGATAGACAGAAAGTTTCTTATCATCAGAACACTAAAGCAAAAAGCCAGCCTTATACACTTTTTGCGGATTCTACGGTCAAGAATGGTGGACATAGATCTTTCCGTGGGAGATATAACTTCTCACGCAATACAGATGATTCCAATGATAATGATTGCTGGCGGCAGAATAACAAAGGAAAATCTACAGTAATATCCAGTCCTGTAGATAAGGAAAGAAACAGTGCTAAATCTCAAGTCAGTGTGTTAAAAACCAACAGCGTATTTATTGACAGATCTGATAAATTGGTTACAAGTAACAAACATACTACTGCTTGTTCCATGAAGGAAACAAATGTTGTGAAAAAAAATAAAGAGATTGTCAAACCTTCTAGTCATACCCAGTCAAGGCAGTGTGACTCATTTTTTAAACACATTGCCACAAGCAAAGAAAAAAATAATTTTGATAGGAGACATAACCCTAAGGTTATAAAATACCAAGGGAGTTCATCCTACGGTAACGTTTCTTCTCCCAAAAACAAGAAAAAATGTGACAGATCTCAACATTGTGATTCTAAAAGTTTAGAAAACTATAGCAGAAGTAATTATATGAAAGTTCATCAGTCTAGTAATAATTTTTCTGCTAAAAAGTCAGTTCTATCTGATGGACATTATTATCTGGAAAGAAGTATTAAGAATAACTATTGTAACTGGGATTTAAATCAGTACAACGGTGTTAATAGAGCAAATAACAATGCTCTCAAAAGAAATTATACAGATCGCAACCAGGTTAGCTGTGCTCCACATAAGAGCAAGATTATTATTAATCAGAGTAATAGGAACGGTAATAGGTTCTTAAATGCTTTTGCTTGTCATGCTGATAGGTTTGAGAGATCATCTCGGTCTTGTGAAGGTAGTAAATTTTTTTCAGCCTACCGCACTGACAACTGTGAATTATAGGTCAGGTTGTCCCTGGGACGTCTATGTTGTCTGCTATGTGACGAGAGTTGTTGACATCGCAGGAGGGCCACAACCTTACACCACGGAGTTCGGGTAATTGTGTAGTGAACTTTTCCGTGTTTCCTCATAATCTTACCATGGATTAAAATAGATATTTTCATTTGTATTGTCTCACAGCGAGCGACTTTGCGAGGGGAATCACCATTCTAATTTTACATTACCTGGGAGAGATGTAGATCACTGTGTACCATTTATCCATTCAAGCGAGCCTAGACAGTACGTTAACCCACCGTGTCATGATGTCACCTTGCGTGTTGATGAGATGTTCGCAAGACCTCGAAGGAATTTTTTTTTTGTTTTTTTCAAAGGTCCTGTTTATTTTTTGTTTCTGTTTACAAACACTGAATGTTATTGTATTCTTTAGTATAGAACTTTATATGTTGTTAATGAAATATTATGTAATCTTTGTAACATTTGATTGCCATAATTATTTGTTGGTTGTTACTTATATGACTGTATTTTAATTATGCATTAAATAATTTCTATGCACAAACTTATTTACTGAGACAATGTAATAGTCATTTTCATAGATAGTCCTGAGTGTTTATTCACTACTTAAAATTTTGTTTTTGTTTTTTCATCATGGATTTGATACCATGTTTAATTAACATATTTATATACAGATTATTTGAATTAATTGTTTAGTGAAAGGTAATTTTAAACATAACTTGTATGTATTATTAATGATTTTTCGTTGAAGTTAAGGACGTATTCTGAAACTTGGTTTCCATTTTTTTCTCAATTATGACATTTGATAATTTAAACGATTCGATTTTTTGTCAGCTAGAATTAACTTAAATTTCCTATTAAATTAAGTGGGTAGAATTAACAGCGACGGCTGATACTCTTGTTCATTTAAAGAATTTAAATATCTGATTATAATACATAGTTAAGATAAATAATATTACACTTATGTATATTTATAACTTCGTTTGTAGTTAACATTTTATTACCCAATGTGACGTTTCTTTGATGTATTTTTTTTTTAAAAAAAGAAGAGAAAAAAAAACTTACACGTTTTGATGTGTGTCTATTTAAAGATAAGATTATTTTTATGTTACTCAGCTAATTTAATTGTTAGTTATTAATTATAGCTACATATTACTTAGAAATAAAAATACTATTTTTATTTAACCTAAAGAGAAGAAACATTTTTTGTATTGTAAATTTTTGGAAAATGTGTTTTGAACATTGTGATATTTATTTTTTTCTGCGCCAGCGCTAGATTGTATGTTAGGGTTACTATTATGTAGTGACATTAATTCTTTGAAAATGTTGTGATGTTTGGATGTATTTTTTGGTTGTTAGCGCTTGACTATGCGTCAATGCGGAACTTGTGTTATCGTTAATAATTTTTTGTTTGGGTGATATTTGATGTAATTTATTTTTAGTTATGTATAAGTTTATAATTTAGTTAAATTACTTATTATGCTGTGCTTGTCATAAGCTTTCTTTTTTGTGTTAGTATATAAATATACTTTAGCATTTTTGTATTTTACAATACGTTGTTATATTTGGATAGTTATTGTTAGGTGTTGTTACCAACTTTTTTACATTTGCATCTTTACTGTCATCTCTCTTTGTTGACTATTCGTCATTTCTTTACATCTTTTCTGTTGTCTTTTCAGTCTTGTCTGATATTTTGTTTATGCTTCCGTGTTTCATCTTTGATGTCATTCATACTTCTAGTATACTTTTTTCGTGTTACGCTATTTATACTTTCATTCTTTGCAGTGTTAAGTTAATTATATGACTTTAGATAATGTAATTGGTTCTTATAGTTCTATTTGTTTTGCAGGTATGGAATTGTTGTCTTCATTGTCATCTTATGATTCTATTTGATTCTTATCATATTCCCATTTCATATTTTGTCTTTTCTCGTATGATAATTTATTTTCTGTTTAGTTTGTACTATGTATACTTAATTTGGGTTTTGTATTAGATTAATTTTTATTTTGGTATGCTTGAATGATTATGTTGGATGATTTAGTCGTTATCTTACATTTATTGATGATATTTTTGTAGATGTGCTATGTTCTCTTGTCATAGGTATATTTTTGTAGGTAATTGATAGAACTTCATTAATTTTTAAAAAAAATTTTTGGGAATTAATTTAAGGGGTATCTGATATAACTTCATTGACCGTTAAATTTTTGGGAGTTAATTTTCAACAAAAAAAAAATGATATAATCATTTTTTTTTCCCTGGGAGTGTGGCAAACTGATAAGTGCAGATGTGATGAAAGGGAAATGATCTTGGGAAATACGTGTTGAGTAGAGTTAATTTTGGGTTAGAGTACTTGCTTACAGATTGGTATGGATTTGTTTAAAGATATCTCCTCTTAGTTTCGTGGAAGACAGTATGTCAGATAGCAGGTGAACTCTGGTCATAATGTACTGTTTCTGAACTGTTTTTGAGTGATGTGTGAATAGCTCTCGCGGCTAGTGTCCGCAGGGATTTTTGAGAGCAGTGTTAAGAGAACAGTAGATTCTCGTGACTGTGTGAACGGGGTGTGTTCCCGTGGGTTCAGTCTATGCAGGGTTTTTGACTGAGGTGGTCAGCCCTAAGGTTTTTTTTGGATAATGTATGCCTGCGCAGGGCTATAGAGATTTGTAGGCCTTGATTATTATATATCTGCCGTAGATGCAGTATTTGTGCACTGATGTGAAGTATAGAGATTTTGTAGGCCTTGATTATT
Organism: Oreohelix idahoensis; assembly: GCA_024509875.1. Classification (NCBI taxonomy): domain Eukaryota; kingdom Metazoa; phylum Mollusca; class Gastropoda; order Stylommatophora; family Oreohelicidae; genus Oreohelix; species Oreohelix idahoensis. The sequence continues at coordinate 43,372 of JAMPIV010005862.1, read as the reverse complement.
ATATATCTGCCGTAGATGCAGTATTTGTGCACTGATGTGAAGTATAGAGATTTTGTAGGCCTTGATTATTATATATCTGCCGTAGATGCACTATTTGTGCACTGATGTGAAGTATAGAGATTTTGTAGGCCTTGATTATTATATATCTGCCGTAGATGCAGTATTTGTGCACTGATGTGAAGTATAGAGATTTTGTAGGCCTTGATTATTATATATCTGCCGTAGATGCAGTATTTGTGCACTGATGTGAAGTATAGAGATTTTGTAGGCCTTGATGATTATATAACTGCCGTAGATGCAGTATTTGTGCACTGATGTGGAGTAGAGATTTTGTAGGCCATGATTATTATATAACTGCCGTAGATGCAGTCTTTGTGCACTGATGTGGAGTAGAGATTTTGTAGGCCATGATTATTATATAACTGCCGTAGACGCAGTCTTTGTGCACTGATGTGAGGAGTAGAGATTTTGTAGGCCAGGATGTGTAAGGGCCGTATGGTGTGTTAACTACATTATGAAGATTCATGTTTCGATGTAACTGTATTCGTCTAGATCTACGTGATGTTATAATTGTAATAAACCATGGTTAAAATATCATCAGACGTTACACCATTCCATGACTTGGTGTGTGCGCTACTGTGAGTGACTGTCCTAAAACACGCTTCACCTTCTTCACCATAATTAATTACATATAACATTTGGATTCTCCGTCACTATAAAAAACCCCTTTAATTATCAGTGGATTCTTCTGGTAGTAAAAAAAGTCTTTAATTATCAGGAACATTTATGAAATCATTTATATACCCATTATAAATTAACTCTGGCTTATATTCTCCTTCCTATGAATGAGTGAACGACAACTCAGGGAGGCGGCCATGTTAGATTTCGGTCATCATATGTTTTGATCACTGCCAAGAGAACAGATTATTTATCCTATTATCGGACAGTGACAGGGAGATCTCAATCTTGCTAGAAACCCCCTCTTTCGTGGTTTCATAATATATGCTACAAACTATGGACGTCAAGTAACTTTAGTTATTTATCAATCTGCCTTCACTGACGCGTTTAGTCAGATAGGGGAATGCGGCCATAATATATCATGACATTGAACTTTTGATGTACTGCCCATTATTTCTGAATGTGTCATGACTTCAGATCTGCTATGTATACCTACAAATTGATATGTCAACATACCATGATGTACTCGTATGTCCCAGTGTGTACGTCTGAATAAATTGAGTAAACAAAGATTCCAGCAGTCTGCATTGGTGCCTTGTAGACACATGTGTATGAGTGGTTATATTGGTCAGCACACGAACAGTACACCATTCGCGGTAATCACACTCTACACTTCTACTTCATACATACACCATCCTGCGTCGGTTGAAGTGACCAAGTTTAGGGCCTGCTTCCCCTGGAGCCTTTGCCTTCCCTAACTCAGGACTAGGGTGAGTTACCCATTTACAGCTGGGTAGACTGGAGCATGCCTGATCTCAACAACACACCACTCTTCCTTACAGAGCATACAGACTGACACTTTACAGAGTGGAAAGAAGAAGAGAAACTTTACAGTGGCGAGCCAGATTCCTGGGTCCAGCTTACGCAGTTTTGTGTTGAGAATCACAGTTTACAGCTGAAAGAACATTTGTTTGAACACATCAACACCAGTAGGACAGCTATACAGTCGATGTCAGCTTGACCTGTATTACCGATAGGATGCTGTATCTAGGTCAGCGCTTGTTGACAGTTTTTCGCTGTACAGACAGTATTACACAGGACAGTGGTATCAAGTGTAGAAAATATCTGGAGCAGTATTGTTGACATTTCTCAACGTACAGAAGAATCACAGTGTTGTTGAACATAAAGTGCATAGTTCATCGTTGGATCTTCATATGCTCAAAAGAGAAAAATTGACAGTGTAATAGTTTAAAATTAAATCTATTACTGAATAAAGTGGCAAGTTATTAGTATTAAAATAAACTGTGCCTGCTTTACAACACTATACCTGCAACACATTCCATTCATGACATAAATTATATTGTATGCTATATGCTATTTATGCTTACATGTTATTTGTTTATATGTGTAGGTGTTTATATGTTGCGGGCCTGGATGGGAGGTGACTAGAACAGGAAATACCGAGTGATATTGGTCTTGTTCTGGCGTTCGATAGGGAGCAATTTCTTAATTGAAATTTGCATGCAACATAGTTTGCAAATATTTGGTTAGTTGTGACGACTGTTTCATATTTGTATTTGTAACATTTTTTCTGTTCTTTATTTTTGTTTTTTGATTTGTTTGTATAATTGTAGGTCTCATCTTTCCTTTCATTTCAGTTTTTTACACCCTTATGTTTATACACTGTGGCGTTATTTGTCTTGTCATTTTATTATTGCAGTTATCATCACGGTTTCTGTGATCATTTTTTTCATTTCTCCTATTTAATTTAATTTGATCTCTGCAAATGTGTTCATATTGTCTTTTTCTTGTTTGTCCTTTGTAATGTCTTTAGTTGACATATGACGTATAGTGGTATACACTGATAGTATAGTACAGATCAGTACTTTATGATTGTTATTGTTATAAAACAAAATGTACAAGACCTTTGTAAGGCTTGTCTCCCAAAGTGATTGGTAAAGGGAAATATTTTTTTCCACAGGTACTCAAGTGATCTTTGATTACATTGAGGTATACAAGACCTTTGTAAGGCTTGTCTCCCACAGTATTTGAGATACAGTTATTGTGTCCATAGGTACTCAAGTTATCATTGGTTATTATAAACCATACAAGTTTGGACTAAGACTAAGTCTATGGTATAGACTTGTCTCCCATTAATGTGAAATAGGGTAATTTATTTACTTTTTCAGGTTTCTGATTTAAGAAGACAATATGTCTACATTAGATTATTTCATTGCACAAGGAAAATCTCTTGATAAGACTGGAAAAGACTTAGAACAATGGGCTGTTGCTCAATATGACAAAGCATTAGCTGCAGAAGAGAAAAAAATTGCTGCTGCTGTTGAAGAAAGAAAAGCTGCTGCTGAGGAAAAAAAAAAGCTGCGGCTGAGGAGAGAAAACTTCAAATAGAAGAAAAAAAAGCTGCTGCAGAAGAAAGGGAAGCCTTAGCTGAAAAAAAAAGATTAGAAAAAGAAGCTGATACTGCTGCTGAACTTAAGAAATTGCAGATGCAAGTGGAGGAAAGGAGATTTGAGGCAGAACAGAAGAAATTAGAAGCTGATGCAGAGGCCAGAAAAAATTAGAAGCTGCTGCAGAACAGAAAAAATTAGAAGTTGCTGCAGAACAGAGAAAATTAGAAGTTGCTGCTGCTGCAGAACAGAAAAAATTAGAAGCTGCTGCTGCTGCAGAACAGAAAAGATTAGATAGAGAAGCTGAAGAGAGAAAAGCAATAAGAGAACATGAGTTTGAATTAGAGAAATTAAAATTGACATGTATGAGTAATGTTAATCAGGCATCTGGTGGTAATGGTAAACCCTTTGTGTACAAGGTCAAGGTACCAGCGTTTAACCCTACCAGTGATGACATAACATTTTGGCTTTCTAGATTTGAACGGGCTTGTCGATCTCATAATGTTGACAAATCACAGTATGTGAATCAGTTGTCTGAAAATCTAAAAGGGGAGTCTCTGAGTAAGTTATATTTTGTTGAAGAGGCCGACAAAGATAATTATGATGCTGTTAGGGCAGCTTTGATAAAGAGATATCAGCTGTCTGAGGAAGGTTACCGTCTTTTGTTTAAAACAATGAGACCTGAGGTAGGTGTAGAATTCTCAGATTTCATCTCAAAAGCACGAATTACACTTTCACGATGGATTGAATTATCCAAAACAGAGAAAACATTTGATGGTCTTACGGATTTATTGCTAAGAGACAAGGTCATGTCTTCTGTAAATAAATCATTCCTAGAGTTCTTACATGAGCGTAAACCTGGTACAATAAAGCAAATGGAAGAATATTGTGACCAGTATGCCACGGCACACCCTGACATGATTCTTAGTAACTCTAACATTAAAGAGAGTATGCCAGTTGCTTCGGCAACAGAATATAATCAGAATTACTCACACAAAATTCCAAGGAGCTAAAAATAAATTTGATAAAAAGGTTAATTGGAATAAGTATCAAAACCAAGATAACCACTCAAATCAGGGTTCTTCTTCGAAGAACTGGAATCGAGCTGATAGTCCTCGACACGCGAGGGGTACCCATAATGTTAGAAATTCTCGGAAAGGGAGTAGCTATAGGAACTACCCAAGTGCTTCATGGAGACAACAGAAACAATATTACAGGGATACTCAATATAACGAGCGTGATGATTATGATCATGAATATTATGATTCAAACCCAAATAGGGGTTATAACAGAGGCAATAATAATTATAGAGACAATTATAACCGAGGTAGATCACAACACAAAAGACATGGTAAATCTTATTACCAGGCTAACTCTGCACAACAGGAGTTCCACGACACCGATAATCAGAATAATGATAAAAAAGACTCCAACAGTGTAGCAAATTCCGCTTTCGATTTTGCTAGAGCATCTGAGTGTTCGCAATGCAAAACATTATTCGATCCAACCACAGTGTCTACTTTAAGCTGCGGTCACCCGCTTCCCGCTCTCCATGCGTCAATTGCGCATAATGGAAGGGGTGCTCTTGTCTTTAATAGGGGCCTAATAGATGGTACTCCGGTATCAATTCTTTTCGATTCGGGGTGCACTACCATTGGAGTGAGGCAATCACTCGTAAATCCTTCTCGAGCTACAGGCAATATAGTCAAATGTGTAACATTTGGTGGCACATTGGAGAAGTACTCCACTGCCATTATCAATATTGCTACGCCTTTCTTTACAGGAGAGGTGCAAGCATGTCTCTTGCCGAATCCGATCGCTGATCTTATCATCGGTCGCATTCATGGAGTGAAAGAATGCACTCCACAGCAAATTTCTAATTGGGAAAATGTTAATATGCAATCTGCTAATGCAGTAATCACTAGGGCTCAAGCTCTTAATATGCCACAATCTTCACATTCTGAAGATAATGATGCGCAGATCCAAGATGATCCCTTGGAGATTTCCCACGATTCCTTTATCAAACAGCAGGAAGATGATCCTACTCTAAAGAAATTCTTTACTCTGGCAACAAAAGGTGATCCGAATAAGGATACAAATCGTAAATCTTGGATTACGATGAAGAATGGCGTACTTGTACGTATGGTACAAGACTCCGCTAAGTCCATTCATTCTCAAATCCTTGTGCCTAAAAATATGAGAGTTAAAATCTTACAGCACGCTCATGATTCGCAGTGTGCTGGACATATGGGTTTTTCCCGTACTAAAGCTAGAGTTCTTCAATCTTTCTTTTGGCCTGCTGTGAATAAGGACATACGAATCTATTGTCGATCTTGTAAAGTATGTCAAGAGATTAAATCCAGAGGTCCACGCCATGATGCACCTATTCAGGCTGCAGACATTCCCATTCGGCCATTTCAAAAAATGGCGATAGACATCATTGGTCCATTTAAGATAAAGTCTGCTAGAGGACACCAATTTATTTTGACGTGTGTTGATATGTGCACACGTTGGCCGGAGGCTGTTCCTCTAAAGAGCATAACTACTGCTGATATCGCAGATGCTCTTTGGTTAATATTTTCTCGTCTGGGGTTTCCAGCAGAAATATTATCCGACCATGGTACCCAACTCATATCGGATACCATGTCTCAAGTAATGTCGACTCTGAAGATAGAGAGATCGCTGAGTAGTATTTATCATCCTATGTCCAATGGGATGGTGGAACGTTTGAATAGAACTCTGAAAAACCTACTAGGTAAGATAACAGAAGATCATCCTCAGGATTGGGATAGGGTTTTACCCGCGGCTCTCTTTGCATATAGAGAGGTCGCCAACGAACATACAGGATTTTCTCCCTTTGAACTTGTCTTTGGCGCGAAACCGCGAGGTCCTATGTCCTTACTTCATGATCTTATAACTGCTGATAATATTGTCGATGACACAAAATCCTCTTATGAATATGTCATCGCACTTAGACACAAGATTATTGAAGCATGCAAATTGGCAACTGCTTCTTCTGAATTTGCGAAACAGAAGGCAAGGGAATTTGCCAATAAAAAGAGATGTTTGCGTCAACTTTGTCCAGGTGACAAAGCATTTGTCTTGCTACCTTGTAGGGAAAATAGACTTCTCATTTCTTGGAAAGGTCCGTACGATATAATATCAAAAGATTCCGATGTTGACTATATCGTCGATATTGACGGGAAGCGTAAAACCTTCCACATCAACATGCTCACGGAATTCCATGAACGTCCTGATTATTTACAACCTGTTTTCCAGGCAACGGACGATTTTCCAGTCCAACATGGACAGTACTCATCTCTGTCAGTAATACAGGATGAGGAAACGAGTTTCTCGGATGTAAATTTACCTTTTCCAATGATTCCTCTTCACTCAAATGAATCATGGAAAGATGTTGCAATTTCTCCAGAATTATCTCCAGGAGAGCAGAAACAAGTTTCTACTATGTTAGAACAATTTCAGGATGTCCTTACTGACATTCCTGGTCAAACTGATGTCATTCAACATGACATTATTCTTACTGACCATAGTCCTATAAGAGTCAGACCGTATCCTATCCCGATACATTTTCAAGCACAGGTAGAGAAAGAGTTAGATGAGATGATAGAGTTAAAAATTATTGAACCATCCACATCAGCATATTCTTCGCCGATGGTTATAGTACGGAAAAAAAGACAATAACATACGTCTTTGCGTGGATTATCGCAAATTGAATCAAGTGACTAAATTCAATGCTGAACCTATGCCTTTACTAGAAGAGCTACTTACGAGACTATCGAATTCTCACTTCTTTACTAAACTCGATTTGTCTAAGGGATATTGGCAAGTTCCACTATCCGAACACGCCAAACCGTTTACTGCTTTTTCGACGCCTAGGGGTCTATTCCAATGGAATTTCATGCCTTTCGGTCTTATGAACGCCCCTGCTACATTTGTACGCATGATGCGTCGAATCCTATCTCATCGCTCAGATGTCATTGCGTATCTTGATGACATCTGTCTTTTCAGTGATACTTGGAACGATCACTATAATGGTATAAATGAACTATTGTCTATCTTACGCGAGCATAACCTGACAGCGAAACCATCGAAAGCATGTATTGGTTTTAGCGAAATATCTTTCTTAGGACACCGTGTTGGTCATGGGTTCCTAAAAACAGAAGACCATAATACAAGTAAGATACTTAACATTTCTATTCCTAAGACTAAAAAGCAAGTACGAAGTCTCTTAGGTCTAATACAATTTTATGGACGATTCATCCCGAATCTGTCCTCCATTATGTCACCTCTTTCTTCCTTGCTAAAGAAAGGGTCTCCTAATGTAGTCCATTGGACTCAAGAATGTCAATCCTCTTTGGATAAGGTTAAAACTATGTTTTCTACTTCACCTATCCTAGTATTGCCTTCTAAGGATAAGACATTTATTCTTCGTAGTGACGCTTCATCCACCGGGATTGGAGCTGCACTAATGCAAGAGTACTCTGGAACTCTGCATCCTGTGATGTATATTTCTCGGAAATTAAATGCCGCAGAGAAGAATTACTCGGTCCTAGACCGTGAATTATTGGCTATGGTTTGGTCAATCCTTAAACTGCAAAGATTTCTTCTGGGCGCGCATTTCATTGTGGAAACTGACCAGAAAGCTCTTACGGCTATTCAGAGTAAAAATCTGAAGAGCGCGAGATCAACGCGATACGCGATTGCTCTACAGCCATTTCATTTTTCGGTGCGAGCTATCCGTGGGTCAGAAAATGTGATGGCAGATATTTTGTCTAGATGCCCACATGATTCATAACTGTTATACAACTTTGATACAGTTGTTTCTATGTTGAAATGTGTACACATACGTAATATATCATATATTGATTGTAACACTACTTAGCGGTTCATTGATATTTATTCACCGCTGATCTTTCAATGTTTTTCGTCTTTGATGATCATGATGTTAAGATATCTTAGATGAAATTTATGTATAAACTAATGTGGAATTGGGTCATTGCTAATATTGTAGTATGCGTTGGTGACACCTCTCTGGAAATATTTATACTTAGAGAAGTACTTTCTCTAAGGTCATAAAACTTATGCTTATCATCTGCGCATTGTATTGGTGCGTTGTGAGCCTATTGTATGTTGCTACTAGATGTATTTCAAAAAAAAAATGTACCATTTTTTTTCCCGAGGGGTGTGGTAATCTGTTGCGTGCATATTTTGACGCACATATTACAAAAATCGATATGGCTATTTAATATGGAAAAAATATAGACATTCATTCATTTGTGTATGGAAATGCTGTCTATGGTAAAAGCGAGAGAATCCATGTTTGATTCACACTTTTGATTATAGGAGTAATCGTTCTTGATATTGATCCGGCGCATGGATTGCTCTTACGGTTGTACTTATTTTTTAGGGCCAGAAAATATATTAATTTGCTTATTGTGTTTATGGCCTGAATTCATATGTATTACATATTATTAGTACAAGTAGAATCAGTCCTATATTGTATATTTTGGATGGGTAGGCGGGACTAGATTCTTATTATTCCGGTCTAGCGGAAGTATGAGTTGTCTTGACAAGTCGTGATGAGTTCCGATGTACCGTGATAATGGCTGGTACGCACTTTTCAAAAGGCTGGTAGATTGTTAAGGAAATATAATTCAGGAAGTGGTTTTCTTCTAAAGGAGATGGTATCTCTACTATAGTTTATGTTAGAGACTCTCCTAAGGTACGGTGCAATGTATAATTCGGACTCCATGTACTGCCAGACCCTATTTTGATGATCTCATGTCGATTCGACCTAGATGGAACATTGTGCTTCGTATCGCTAGGGTCGTGTTTTGTATCGACAAAGATGACAGACTTTCCTACAGCGGTTATGGCTACATGAATTAACCTGATCATCGTAGAGCTGTATGGGAACATTTAGGAAATCATTTATATACCCATTATAAATTAACTCTGGCTTATATTCTCCTTCCTATGAATGAGTGAACGACAACTCAGGGAGGCGGCCATGTTAGATTTCGGTCATCATATGTTTTGATCACTGCCAAGAGAACAGATTATTTATCCTATTATCGGACAGTGACAGGGAGATCTCAATCTTGCTAGAAACCCCCTCTTTCGTGGTTTCATAATATATGCTACAAACTATGGACGTCAAGTAACTTTAGTTATTTATCAATCTGCCTTCACTGACGCGTTTAGTCAGATAGGGGAATGCGGCCATAATATATCATGACATTGAACTTTTGATGTACTGCCCATTATTTCTGAATGTGTCATGACTTCAGATCTGCTATGTATACCTACAAATTGATATGTCAACATACCATGATGTACTCGTATGTCCCAGTGTGTACGTCTGAATAAATTGAGTAAACAAAGATTCCAGCAGTCTGCATTGGTGCCTTGTAGACACATGTGTATGAGTGGTTATATTGGTCAGCACACAAACAGTACACCATTCGCGGTAATCACACTCTACACTTCTACTTCATACATACACCATCCTGCATCGGTTGAAGTGACCAAGTTTAGGGCCTGCTTCCCCTGGAGCCTTTGCCTTCCCTAACTCAGGACTAGGGTGAGTTACCCATTTACAGCTGGGTAGACTGGAGCATGCCTGATCTCAACAACACACCACTCTTCCTTACAGAGCATACAGACTGACACTTTACAGAGTGGAAAGAAGAAGAGAAACTTTACAGTGGTGACAATATAAAAACTTTACAGGCTTCCGCGACAGATCGTTACTGAAGAAAATAAACATGTTTCTTTAAAGTTTTATATAAAACTGTGTCTTAAAGTCTTATATAAAACTGTGTCTTAAAGTCTTATATAAAACTTTGTCTTAAAGTCTTATATAAAAATGTGTCTTAAAGTCTTATATAAAACTGTGTCTTAAAGTCTTATATAAAACTGTGTCTTAAAGTCTTATATAAAACTGTGTCTTAAAGTCTTATATAAAACTGTGTCTTAAAGTCTTATATAAAACTGTGTCTTAAAGTCTTATATAAAACTGTGTCTTAGTCTTATATAAAACTGTGTCTTACGCTATATTTTTTATTCATATTGCTTTGGCCTATGGTTTTAAAAGCTTTACTATACAACACTGTCAGTAAATTTGCATGTTACAAATAGCATTAATCAAAATCAATTTACAATCCTTATTTAAATTTAATCTACTGAGCCTACCGTAGAATAATTAAATCCCATTTTTGCTTAAGCCAGTTATTTAAACGAAATGTATTATGTTTGCCTTGTGAGTTTTTAATGTTTATAATAGGGAAAGAACGAGATTAATTTCAAGAAAGGTAAGCTAAACTCAACTACCTGTTTATGTTTTTGTTTTGTTTTTTTCCAAGAAAGGTTTGGCTAAAATGTCATTTTTAGCTTTGTGACGACAGTCTTATTTCATTCGTGCCTTTTTTCTGTGAACATCTTTGTTTCAATCCACTATGTCAGTAAATTCCGATACCCATCCCTTTAATAGACTCTTCTGTGCCATTATTCACAGGTCATAACTGTTTTTTGGTTTTTATCGCCTCAATCTACCAATATTATCTGATCCTCGGAAGACGCACCTCGTCAAACAAAACTTTTTAGACTTGACCGCACATGACTTCGTATCATCTAATGTGGACAGTCAACGAATATCCAAGTGGGACAATACCATTAAATCAACATCTGGTTTGCCGTTTCTCGCAGGCAGTATTGTTTAGACAGACGGGCTATTGATAGATAACCGAGTAATCGTATGCAGCCCATTCGGTTAAAGCGACAAACAAAAAAATGTTGTCGGTAGTAGAAGATGGTGATTTAAAATAACGAATGCCTACTTGGGCGAGCATGGCTTGTAGAAAAATGTAGCTTCAACGTTTATCTTGATTGTAACAATCTCGACACGATGATTTCCGGCAAATGTTTCTTCACAATCTTGAAATTTTAGGACACATGATATGACATAATGGGTTCCCATAATGTTAATAACACTTTTTTGCAATACCATTTATTGTCATGCCAATTATCATGGTTATGGGTAGGGGAAAATATTACTAACATAAGTCGCTCCACCGTTCGACCAGTGTTTAATTGTAATGAACTAGCCTGAACCGTGATTGGTGTTAGGTTACGTTTTCGCACGGGCAAAACTTTAACTTTAATACCTGAAAGTATAGAAAATGTATAGCACTGATTTTCCATCTGCATCAAGGAGAAGAGACCGGTAGAGAACAGATAGAATTGCTAGGGAGTGACTGCAGTCAAATGTAAACGTTTATAAGTGGTAAACTTTGCATATAACCTTGGTAATTCCATTCCCTAGAAATCTACCGCTGTGTTAAAAGCTAATAGTTGTAACATAGCAATTATTATTAGCCAGCGGGGGATAACATGCATCTTAAACATCTACATGATATGCTATTGGCCATCCTGTGATCACAGTCAGGATAATTTAACACATTCTTATTGGGGTGAGTTGTAACATGTACATTTTCTTATTTTGTATTTGCATTTTATGTGTATGTTGCATATTGATTGTACAGTTGCGTCTGGAGCTGGCAACTTCATCATATATAGAATGACTAATTGCATAAACCATCGCAGCAAGAGCTGGTGATTGCTTCGTGCAGGATTCTATGCAAGGAACGAATAGCAGAAGTAGCCCCAGGCTCCATACGGAGCAGAAAGAGGATGCTGAAGACATAATGGCACACACACACACACACATATATATATATATATATATATATATATATATATATATATATATCTATATATATATATATATATATATATATATATATATATATATATATATATATATATATATTGGTCTTCTTTCGCTCTCCTAAACACACTTTTATTTGTCTTGATGGCCTGAGAATTCATTCTCAGATACATCAGAAACGTTCAGAGGAAGATAAAATGGTGGAGGAAAGCAGATGTCACCCGATGCTTGCATCAGGAGACATTATACTTAAGGGAGGCACGATTTTCTATTTTCTCTCTGGTACTAGTTACCAGAATTCAAAGCTCGACCATCTATAACTGACGGGTCTAGAGAATTTTCTAAGCGGCAAAACTTGATGCAGTTACTCTTGCAACAACGCCACTCAACTCCTGAGAAAAGAACAAAAAGTCAATGGAGGACCACCAATAACTATACCAGTCAACAGCAACGCCCCGTACTGAAAATTGACAGTTAAGTGATCTGACCAACACACATTCTTGACACTAAAAGTATCCACCCTTAACATTTTCGATGACGAAATAACCATCCATTTTTTTATAGATCAAACACTAAACTGTTTTATTTTTAATTTAACGATTTTCATTCTTTACCCTTGTTCAAATAATATTTAATAAATGATCATTAAAATACGAGTCGAAACCTATTTCTCACAGAAGTGGGTGGAGAATATAAAGTTTACAATTAACTTAGACGACGCAGTTGTCGTACCTGCCATTGTAAAATCCCTGGGAGACTCCCTAAAATAGGGGCATAAAAACCTCTATTTACACATCTACCAAGAGTAATCTTGAGCGAAGGTGGTTATCTTCGTGCGAAAATCATCGTTATACTCGAATTTGTGGCCATTCGTGGACCATTACCACAGAGTAAGGGAGACAACCCGCGACATGTTTTAAATAGGGAAGAACACTACTCTTGCAAATACCATATTTCCTTAGTATCTTGTAGAGTAGAAATTTATGATAAGACTTTTAGGCCTACTTGGATAAGGTAAAAATATATAATAATAATAATAATAGCCCCTTCAGTCATAATTGATTATTGGGGTTCCTCCCCTGTAGTGATATCGCATAACTACTTGTTCTGAAAGCTTTATTTCGCCCAATCTGAGGTGGCGCCGCAGAAAGCATCGCCATTTGGGGCGACCGGCAGCTTCATCCTCCCAGGCTGCTGGATTTATGTCCAGTGCCCTCATGTCTCTTTTGCACACATCTTTCAATCATAGCTGCGGTCGCCCAACTGTTCTTTTGCCATCTGCCAGTTGTCCGTAGAAGATATCTTTCGGGATGCTGCCTTGCGGTGGACATGGCCATGCCAGCGTAGTCTGCGCTGTCTAAACAGTGTATACATACTTTGGAGGCCAGCACCAGACGACACCTCAACATTTGTCACTTTGTTCTTTTACGGATTACCGAGGATGTGGCGTAGACACCGTAGATGGAAGATATTGAGTCTTCTTTCTTGCTTAGCACAGGTTGTTTATGTCTCGCTACCATATAGAAGTGTGCTGGTGACTCAGGCATTATATACCAAATCTTTGGTCTTCGTTATGAGTTTGGAGTTTCCCCAAACACGCGATGTGAGGCGGACAAAGGTAGCTGCAGCTTTGCCAATGCTGCAGTCAATTTCTGTGTCCAGAGATAATTTGTCGTTGGTGATAGACCCTAGGTATGTGAAGTGGTGCACCACTGCCAATTCATTGTTATTAATAGTTGTAACTGGTGCAACAGGCACATCCTGACCCAGCACATTTGTGTTCTTTAGACTTATCAAGGTAAAAATATCAAGTAGGAAATTAACAAACAAACAAACAAACAAAAAAGTTTCTTATACCTGAACTAGTGACAGGCATTGGAGTACATATCCTTTGTGTGGAGGGGGAACCACACAAAAAGAGTAGGCTATTATGTTGGCCAAAATAAACAGATCCATAGAAAAAAAATCATTCTTTACACAAAACAGCATTGACAATTATTATTGGATTATTATATTTACAACATACTGATCCCGCTGACGTCCCGTAGTCTGTAAATATAATAGTTTTAATGCAGAGATTTCCGGAGAATGAAAACAATTTCAAGGGTTCCTCCGGAATAAAAAGGTTTGAGGAGGGGGGGGGGGAATAGAGGTAGACGTAACAGACTGGAAACAGAAGACTGCAAATGGACAGCAGATCATATAACTTAGTTATGCTGACGTCAATGGTCTGTTGTAGTAAGCACGCAGCGAATGCGACTAAACACTCACTGTGTATCGTATGGTCTTCGAGTGCTGATAACTTACTTGTCTTTGCAAATACTTACTTACTTAGTCGTTCCCCTTCTACCGTGAGATGTAGAAGTTTGGAAGAGAGAGCGCCAGACTATCCTATCGGCTGTCTTCCTCCTGGCCTGGTTCCATTCTAGTCCTCGGTCCTTCAAAGATTGTTTAATATTGTCCTCCCAGCGGACTCTGGGTCGTCCTCGGGGTCTGGATCATTGGCTCTTTGTTTCCCATGCTTGTCGTGGTATCCGATCTTCTCCCATTCTGCAGACATGGCCAAACGATCTTAATTGGAACTGTTCTACTTGGGTCTGCAGGGAGTAGGATTTAAGGCCTTGACGTATCGTCTGGTTGCGTACCATGTCTCTTCTTGTTACTTCAACCACCTTCCTCAGATACCTCATTTCTGAGGTTTGGATCTGGCTTTTATGGGTTGTAGTCATTGCCCATGACTCGCATCCATATGTCAAGACTGGGACATAGGTGGAGCGGTATACAGCCATCTTCGTTTTCTTACCAACCTCTCTCTTGCTGAGGAATCCTCGATTTATGGCCTGAGAAAGTCTCCCAGCTGCTGCTTTTCGAGTGGCCAACTCTTCTTTGATGCCTCCCTTTCGGTCTATAATAGCTCCGAGGTATTTAAAGTGGCCGACATGCTCCAGGACCTGTCTTTACAAATATTGTGGCTTTATTTGCCATGTGTATGAAGGTCCTTGTGGCCAAGCTAAAAGGGAATTAGGTTCTCCCACAGCAGATTCTGCCGTTGGGAAGTGACGTGTTAGAGACTTCACTTTACTAGGTCCATCATCGAGAGTTGGGATTACCAGTGCCCTTCCTCGCTTCCTTTTCCTTCCCTAATTCAGAAGCATAATCAAGTACCCATTTACAGCTGGGTAGACTGAAGAGTATGTTGCGTGCATATTTTGACGCACATATTACAAAAATCGATATGGCTATTTAATATGAAAAAAATATAGACATTCATTCATTTGTGTATGAAAATGCTGTCTATGGTAAAAGCGAGAGAATCCATGTTTGATTCACACTTTTGATTATAGGAGTAATCGTTCTTGATATTGATCCGGCGCAAGGATATTGCGCTTACGTTTGTACTTATTTTTTAGGGCCAGAAAATATATTAATTTGCTTATTGTGTTTATGGCCTGAATTCATATGTATTACATATTATTAGTACAAGTAGAATCAGTCCTATATTGTATATTTTGGATGGGTAGGCGGGACTAGATTCTTATTATTCCGGTCTAGCGGAAGTATGAGTTGTCTTGACAAGTCGTGATGAGTTCCGATGTACCGTGATAATGGCTGGTACGCACTTTTCAAAGGGCTGGTAGATTGTTAAGGAAATATAATTCAGGAAGTGGTTTTCTTCTAAAGGAGATGGTATCTCTACTATGGTTTATGTTAGAGACTCTCCTAAGGTACGGTACAATGTATAATTCGGACTCCATGTACTGCCAGACCCTATTTTGATGATCTCATGTCGATTCGACATAGATGGAACATTGTGCTTCGTATCGCTAGGGTCGTGTTTTGTATCGACAAAGATGACAGACTTTCCTACAGCGGTTATGGCTACATGAATCAACCTGATCATCGTAGAGCTGTATAGGAACATTTAGGAAATCATTTATATACCCATTATAAATTAACTCTGGCTTATATTCTCCTTCCTATGAATGAGTGAACGACAACTCAGGGAGGCGGCCATGTTAGATTTCGGTCATCATATGTTTTGATCACTGCCAAGAGAACAGATTATTTATCCTATTATCGGACAGTGACAGGGAGATCTCAATCTTGCTAGAAACCCCCTCTTTCGTGGTTTCATAGTATATGCTACAAACTATGGACGTCAAGTAACTTTAGTTATTTATCAATCTGCCTTCACTGACGCGTTTAGTCAGATAGGGGAATGCGGCCATAATATATCATGACATTGAACTTTTGATGTACTGCCCATTATTTCTGAATGTGTCATGACTTCAGATCTGCTATGTATACCTACAAATTGATATGTCAACATACCATGATGTACTCGTATGTCCCAGTGTGTACGTCTGAATAAATTGAGTAAACAAAGATTCCAGCAGTCTGCATTGGTGCCTTGTAGACACATGTGTATGAGTGGTTATATTGGTCAGCACATGAACAGTACACCATTCGCGGTAATCACACTCTACACTTCTACTTCATACATACACCATCCTGCGTCGGTTGGAGTGACCAAGTTTAGGGCCTGCTTCCCCTGGAGCCTTTGCCTTCCCTAACTCAGGACTAGGGTGAGTTACCCATTTACAGCTGGGTAGACTGGAGCATGCCTGATCTCAACAACACACCACTCTTCCTTACAGAGCATACAGACTGACACTTCATTAGAGTGGAAAGAAGAAAAGAAACTTTACAGTGGCGAGCCAGATTCCTGAGTCCAGCTTACGCAGTTTTGTGTTGAGAATCACAGTTTACAGCTGAAAGAACATTTGTTTGAACACATCAACACCAGTAGGACAGCTATACAGTCGATGTCAGCTTGACCTGTATTACCGATAGGATGCTGTATCTAGGTCAGCGCTTGTTGACAGTTTTTCGCTGTACAGACAGTATTACACAGGACAGTGGTATCAAGTGTAGAAAATATCTGGAGCAGTATTGTTGACATTTCTCAACGTACAGAAGAATCACAGTGTTGTTGAACATAAAGTGCATAGTTCATCGTTGGATCTTCATATGCTCAACAGAGAAAAAATTGACAGTGTAATAGTTTAGAATTAAATCTATTACTCAATAAAGTGGCAAGTTATTAGTATTAAAATAAACTGTGCCTGCTTTACAACACTATACCTGCAACACATTCCATTCATGACATAAATTATATTGTATGCTATATGCTATTTATGCTTACATGTTATTTGTTATGTATTAAATTAGTTTATGTTCTGTGTGACTAGTACAAGGTATGCCGAGTGACATTGGTCTGGACTAGTATTCTATAGGTACACATTTTCTTAATTGGAAATTTGTTAGCAACAATTTGCTGCTATTTCTGTTAGTTGTGATGAGGTGTTCTTTTCTTCGTTGTTTTTTGGTAATAATTTTGTGTTCCTTAGTTTTGTTTGATTTGTTTGTATAATTGTAGGTCTCATCTTTCCTTTCATTTCAGTTTTTTACACCCTTATGTTTATACACTGTGGCGTTATTTGTCTTGTCATTTTATTATTGCAGTTATCATCACGGTTTCTGTGATCATTTTTTTCATTTCTCCTATTTAATTTAATTTGATCTCTGCAAATGTGTTCACATTGTCTTTTCTTGTTTGTCCTTTGTAATGTCTTTAGTTGACATATGACGTATAGTGGTATACACTGATAGTATAGTACAGATCAGTACTTTATGATTGTTATTGTTATAAAACAAAATGTACAAGACCTTTGTAAGGCTTGTCTCCCAAAGTGATTGGTAAAGGGAAATATTTTTTTCCACAGGTACTCAAGTGATCTTTGATTACATTGAGGTATACAAGACCTTTGTAAGGCTTGTCTCCCACAGTATTTGAGATACAGTTATTGTGTCCATAGGTACTCAAGTTATCATTGGTTATTATAAACCATACAAGTTTGGACTAAGACTAAGTCTATGGTATAGACTTGTCTCTCATTAACGTGAAAGAGGGTAATTTATTTACTTTTTCAGGTTTCTGATTTAAGAAGACAATATGTCTACATTAGATTATTTCATTGCACAAGGAAAATCTCTTGATAAGACTGGAAAAGACTTAGAACAATGGGCTGTTGCTCAATATGACAAAGCATTAGCTGCAGAAGAGAAAAAAAAACTGCTGCTGCTGTTGAAGAAAGAAAAGCTGCTGCTGAGGAAAAAAAAGCTGCGGCTGAGGAGAGAAAACTTCAAATAGAAGAAAAAAAAAGCTCTGGCTGAAGAAAAAAGATTAGAAAGAGAAGCTGCTGCTGAAGAAAAAAAAAGCTCTGGCTGAAGAAAAAAGATTAGAAAAAGAAGCTGATACTGCTGCTGAACTAAAGAAATTGCAGATACAAGTGGAGGAAAGGAGATTTGAGGCAAAACAAAGAAAATTGGAAGCTGATGCAGAGCAGAAAAAATTAGAAGTTGCTGCAGAACAGAAAAAATTAGAAGTTGCTGCAGAACAGAAGAAATTAGAAGCTGCTGCAGAACAGAAAAAATTAGAAGTTGCTGCTGCTGCAGAACAGAAAAAATTAGAAGCTGCTGCAGAACAGAGAAGATTAGATAGAGAAGCTGAAGAGAGAAAAGCAATAAGAGAACATGAGTTTGAATTAGAGAAATTAAAATTGACATGTATGAGTAATGTTAATCAGGCATCTGGTAGTAATGGTAAACCCTTTGTGTACAAGGTCAAGGTACCAGCGTTTAACCCTACCAGTGATGACATAACATTTTGGCTTTCTAGATTTGAACGGGCTTGTCGATCTCATAATGTTGACAAATCACAGTATGTGAATCAGTTGTCTGAAAATCTAAAAGGGGAGTCCCTAAGTAAGTTATATTTTGTTGAAGAGGCCGACAAAGATAATTATGATGCTGTTAGGGCAGCTTTGATAAAGAGATATCAGCTGTCTGAGGAAGGTTACCGTCTTTTGTTTAAAACAATGAGACCTGAGGTAGGTGTAGAATTCTCAGATTTCATCTCAAAAGCACGAATTACACTTTCACGATGGATTGAATTATCCAAAACAGAGAAAACATTTGATGGTCTTACGGATTTATTGCTAAGAGACAAGGTCATGTCTTCTGTAAATAAATCATTCCTAGAGTTCTTACATGAGCGTAAACCTGGTACAATAAAGCAAATGGAAGAATATTGTGACCAGTATGCCACGGCACACCCTGACATGATTCTTAGTAACTCTAACATTAAAGAGAGTATGCCAGTTGCTTCGGCAACAGAATATAATCAGAATTACTCTCATAAATTCCAAGGAGCTAAAAATAAATTTGATAAAAAGGTTAATTGGAATAAGTATCAAAACCAAGATAACCACTCAAATCAGGGTTCTTCTTCGAAGAACTGGAATCGAGCTGATAGTCCTCGACACGCGAGGGGTACCCATAATGTTAGAAATTCTCGGAAAGGGAGTAGCTATAGGAACTACCCAAGTGCTTCATGGAGACAACAGAAACAATATTACAGGGATACTCAATATAACGAGCGTGATGATTATGATCATGAATATTATGATTCAAACCCAAATAGGGGTTATAACAGAGGCAATAATAATTATAGAGACAATTATAACCGAGGTAGATCACAACACAAAAGACATGGTAAATCTTATTACCAGGCTAACTCTGCACAACAGGAGTTCCACGACACCGATAATCAGAATAATGATAAAAAAGACTCCAACAGTGTAGCAAATTCCGCTTTCGATTTTGCTACAGCATCTGAGTGTTCGCAATGCAAAACATTATTCGATCCAACCACAGTGTCTACTTTAAGCTGCGGTCACCCGCTTCCCGCTCTCCATGCGTCAATTGCGCATAATGGAAGGGGTGCTCTTGTCTTTAATAGGGGCCTAATAGATGGTACTCCGGTATCAATTCTTTTCGATTCGGGGTGCACTACCATTGGAGTGAGGCAATCACTCGTAAATCCTTCTCGAGCTACAGGCAATATAGTCAAATGTGTAACATTTGGTGGCACATTGGAGAAGTACTCCACTGCCATTATCAATATTGCTACGCCTTTCTTTACAGGAGAGGTGCAAGCATGTCTCTTGCCGAATCCGATCGCTGATCTTATCATCGGTCGCATTCACGGGGTGAAAGAATGCACTCCACAGCAAATTTCTAATTGGGAAAATGTTAATATGCAATCTGCTAATGCAGTAATCACTAGGGCTCAAGCTCTTAATATGCCACAATCTTCACATTCTGAAGATAATGATGCGCAGATCCGAGATGATCCCTTGGAGATTTCCCACGATTCCTTTATCAAACAGCAGGAAGATGATCCTACTCTAAAGAAATTCTTTACTCTGGCAACAAAAGGTGATCCGAATAAGGAGTCTAATCGTAAATCTTGGATTACGATGAAGAATTGTGTACTTGTACGTATGGCACAAGACTCCGCTAAGTCCATTCATTCTCAAATCCTTGTGCCTAAAAATATGAGAGTTAAAATCTTACAGCACGCTCATGATTCGCAGTGTGCTGGACATATGGGTTTTTCCCGTACTAAAGCTAGAGTTCTTCAATCTTTCTTTTGGCCTGCTGTGAATAAGGACATACGAATCTATTGTCGATCTTGTAAAGTATGTCAAGAGATTAAATCCAGAGGTCCACGCCATGATGCACCTATTCAGGCTGCAGACATTCCCATTCGGCCATTTCAAAAAATGGCGATAGACATCATTGGTCCATTTAAGATAAAGTCTGCTAGAGGACACCAATTTATTTTGACGTGTGTTGATATGTGCACACGTTGGCCGGAGGCTGTTCCTCTAAAGAGCATAACTACTGCTGATGTCGCAGATGCTCTTTGGTTAATATTTTCTCGTCTGGGATTTCCCAGCAGAAATATTATCCGACCATGGTACCCAACTCATATCGGATACCATGTCTCAAGTAATGTCGACTCTGAAGATAGAGAGATCGCTGAGTAGTATTTATCATCCTATGTCCAATGGGATGGTGGAACGTTTGAATAGAACTCTGAAAAACCTACTAGGTAAGATAACAGAAGATCATCCTCAGGATTGGGATAGGGTTTTACCCGCGGCTCTCTTTGCATATAGAGAGGTCGCCAACGAACATACAGGATTTTCTCCCTTTGAACTTGTCTTTGGCGCGAAACCGCGAGGTCCTATGTCCTTACTTCATGATCTTATAACTGCTGATAATATTGTCGATGACACAAAATCCTCTTATGAATATGTCATCGCACTTAGACACAAGATTATTGAAGCATGCAAATTGGCAACTGCTTCTTCTGAATTTGCGAAACAGAAGGCAAGGGAATTTGCCAATAAAAAGAGATGTTTGCGTCAACTTTGTCCAGGTGACAAAGCATTTGTCTTGCTACCTTGTAGGGAAAATAGACTTCTCATTTCTTGGAAAGGTCCGTACGATATAATATCAAAAGTTTCCGATGTTGACTATATCGTCGATATTGACGGGAAGCGTAAAACCTTCCACATCAACATGCTCACGGAATTCCATGAACGTCCTGATTATTTACAACCTGTTTTCCAGGCAACGGACGATTTTCCAGTCCAACATGGACAGTACTCATCTCTGTCAGTAATACAGGATGAGGAAACGAGTTTCTCGGATGTAAATTTACCTTTTCCAATGATTCCTCTTCACTCTAATGAATCATGGAAAGATGTTGCAATTTCTCCAGAATTATCTCCAGGAGAGCAGAAACAAGTTTCTACTTTGTTAGAACAATTTCAGGATGTCCTTACTGACATTCCTGGTCAAACGGATGTCATTCAACATGACATTATTCTTACTGACCATAGTCCTATAAGAGTCAGACCGTATCCTATCCCGATACATTTTCAAGCACAGGTAGAGAAAGAGTTAGATGAGATGATAGAGTTAAAAAATTATTGAACCATCCACATCAGCATATTCTTCGCCGATGGTTATAGTACGGAAAAAAGACAATAACATACGTCTTTGCGTGGATTATCGCAAATTGAATCAAGTGACTAAATTCGATGCTGAACCTATGCCTTTACTAGAAGAGCTACTTACGAGACTATCGAATTCTCACTTCTTTACTAAACTCGATTTGTCTAAGGGATATTGGCAAGTTCCACTATCCGAACACGCCAAACCGTTTACTGCTTTTTCGACGCCTAGGGGTCTATTCCAATGGAATTTCATGCCTTTCGGTCTTATGAACGCCCCTGCAACATTTGTACGCATGATGCGTCGAATCCTATCTCATCGCTCAGATGTCATTGCGTATCTTGATGACATCTGTCTTTTCAGTGATACTTGGAACGATCACTATAATGGTATAAATGAACTATTGTCTATCTTACGCGAGCATAACCTGACAGCGAAACCATCGAAAGCATGTATTGGTTTTAGCGAAATATCTTTCTTAGGACACCGTGTTGGTCATGGGTTCCTAAAAACAGAAGACCATAATACAAGTAAGATACTTAACATTTCTATTCCTAAGACTAAAAAGCAAGTACGAAGTCTCTTAGGTCTAATACAATTTTATGGACGATTCATCCCGAATCTGTCCTCCATTATGTCACCTCTTTCTTCCTTGCTAAAGAAAGGGTCTCCTAATGTAGTCCATTGGACTCAAGAATGTCAATCTTCTTTGGATAAGGTTAAAACTATGTTTTCTACTTCACCTATCCTAGTATTGCCTTCTAAGGATAAGACATTTATTCTTCGTAGTGACGCTTCATCCACCGGGATTGGAGCTGCACTAATGCAAGAGTACTCTGGAACTCTGCATCCTGTGATGTATATTTCTCGGAAATTAAATGCCGCAGAGAAGAATTACTCGGTCCTAGACCGTGAATTATTGGCTATGGTTTGGTCAATCCTTAAACTGCAAAGATTTCTTCTGGGCGCGCATTTCATTGTGGAAACTGACCAGAAAGCTCTTACGGCTATTCAGAGTAAAAATCTGAAGAGCGCGAGATCAACGCGATACGCGATTGCTCTACAGCCATTTCATTTTTCGGTGCGAGCTATCCGTGGGTCAGAAAATGTGATGGCAGATATTTTGTCTAGATGTCCACATGATTCATAACTGTTATACAACTTTGATACAGTTGTTTCTATGTTGAAATGGGTACACATATGTAATATATCATATATTGATTGTAACACTACTTAGCGGTTCATTGATATTTATTCACCGCTGATCTTTCAATGTTTTTCGTCTTTGATGATCATGATGTTAAGATATCTTAGATGAAATTTATGTATAAACTAATGTGGAAATTGGGTCATTGCTAATATTGTAGTATGCGTTGGTGACACCTCTCTGGAAATATTAATACTTAGAGAAGTACCTTCTCTAAGGTCATAAAACTTATGCTTATCATCTGCGCATTGTTATTGGTGCGTTGTGAGCCTATTGTATGTTGCTCCTAGATGTGTTTTTAAAAAAAAAATGTACCATTTTTTTTTTTCCGAGGGGTGTGGTAATCTGTTGCGTGCATATTTTGACGCACATATTACAAAAATCGATATGGCTATTTAATATGAAAAAATATAGACATTCATTCATTTGTGTATGAAAATGCTGTCTATGGTAAAAGCGAGATAATCCATGTTTGATTCACACTTTTGATTATAGGAGTAATCGTTCTTGATATTGATCAGGCGCAAGGATATTGCGCTTACGTTTGTACTTATTTTTTAGGGCCAGAAAATATATTAATTTGCTTATTGTGTGTATGGCCTGAATTCATATGTATTACATATTAGTAGTACAAGTAGAATCAGTCCTATATTGTATATTTTGGATGGGTAGGCGGGACTAGATTCTTATTATTCCGGTCTAGCGGAAGTATGAGTTGTCTTGACAAGTCGTGATGAGTTCCGATGTACCGTGATAATGGCTGGTACGTACTTTTCAAAGGGCTGGTAGATTGTTAAGGAAATATAATTCAGGAAGTGGTTTTCTTCTAAAGGAGATGGTATCTCTACTATGGTTTATGTTAGAGACTCTCCTAAGGTACGGTACAATGTATAATTCGGACTCCATGTACTGCCAGACCCTATTTTGATGATCTCATGTCGATTCGACCTAGATGGAACATTGTGCTTCGTATCGCTAGGGTCGTGTTTTGTATCGACAAAGATGACAGACTTTCCTACAGCGGTTATGGCTACATGAATCAACCTGATCATCGTAGAGCTGTATAGGAACATTTAGGAAATCATTTATATACCCATTATAAATTAACTCTGGCTTATATTCTCCTTCCTATGAATGAGTGAACGACAACTCAGGGAGACGGCCATGTTAGATTTCGGTCATCATATGTTTTGATCACTGCCAAGAGAACAGATTATTTATCCTATTATCGGACAGTGACAGGGAGATCTCAATCTTGCTAGAAACCCCCTCTTTCGTGGTTTCATAGTATATGCTACAAACTATGGACGTCAAGTAACTTTAGTTATTTATCAATCTGCCTTCACTGACGCGTTTAGTCAGATAGGGGAATGCGGCCATAATATATCATGACATTGAACTTTTGATGTACTGCCCATTATTTCTGAATGTGTTATGACTTCAGATCTGCTATGTATACCTACAAATTGATATGTCAACATACCATGATGTACTCGTATGTCCCAGTGTGTACGTCTGAATAAATTGAGTAAACAAAGATTCCAGCAGTCTGCATTGGTGCCTTGTAGACACATGTGTATGAGTGGTTATATTGGTCAGCACACGAACAGTACACCATTCGCGGTAATCACACTCTACACTTCTACTTCATACATACACCATCCTGCGTCGGTTGGAGTGACCAAGTTTAGGGCCTGCTTCCCCTGGAGCCTTTGCCTTCCCTAACTCAGGACTAGGGTGAGTTACCCATTTACAGCTGGGTAGACTGGAGCATGCCTGATCTCAACAACACACCACTCTTCCTTACAGAGCATACAGACTGACACTTCATTAGAGTGGAAAGAAGAAAAGAAACTTTACAGAGTAATGCTACCGAGCTTTGAACCCGGCACCTTTGCCACGAGAAGCTAGGACTCCAACACTATGCCAATCGGACGATTTGAAAGCGAATACGAGCAAATAAACAACCCAAATAAGGGTAGGGAAGCTCAGCCTGGGGTTTTATTTGAAAGGTCAGTGAATCCCATTCAAGACCAGGCATGGCCATGTAAGCTTGATTTGACCTTAGGGTGTAAGAAAATAGCGAACTTATCAGGGACAAGAAGAATCTTAGACAAGATGGCAATAAAAAAAAAAGATGTAAGACAAAAACTGTCAAAAAATGTGTGAATAGAATAGCGCGGGGTTTAGTTTTTGGGAAAATGAAGTGCAAAAAGAAAAACAAATAAAAATGAACAAATGCTGGACATTTAATCCATCATGGCAAGGGCAACCGATTTTTAAAAATAATGAATTTTTCAAATGAAAGGTGACTCCAGTCATCAGCATTACATGAGCGGATAGCGGTGACTTGAATATCGGAATTTCCACAATTATCAGGAAATTGAAGTGAACAGCATTAAAACTTATTAGTCGTGTGAGAAATGTCTGCCAAACATTCTCAACATCTTTGTGTTATTTCCGAGAAATGCTTTATATTTATTATTTGTTTTCATAATATCCCTTTTTAATATGTGAGTTGCCGCTGAATTAATGACTACGCTGGGAATTCATGCCAAATACTGATAACCAGGGTTGTGGAGTCGGACAAATAAATTTATGACTCCGACCTCAACCACTGAAATTTTAGAAAGCCAACTGCGACTCCCGACTCCGGATTCCAGTTTTTTACTAGTCATATGGCATACAATTCCAAGTTGGAGTTCGGACATTTGTTACTGCCTCCGACGACGACTCTAAAAACGACAGACTCCACGACTCTGATTCCACAGCTCTGCTGATAAAAATTTTGTAAACAATAAAAGACAATGGATAGAAGTAGAAGACAAGGTTTGAAATGGTTTGACAACTTTACCAATGCAGAACTGATGACACGAATCAGACAGCAGCCAACTGGAGCATCAGGTGAGAACAAGGCGATGGATAGTACACACTGTCACGGGTTGCCTTCCCTTTTCTCTGCAGTAATGATCCAACAGTGGCCAAAACCTAGAGTATCTAATGTGGGTCTTCTAAGGTGTCTACCTTTGCACAAGATTACTCTTGGCAGAGTTGTAGATAGAACGATAATGATGCTTCTACCTCGAGGAAGTTTTCACAGGATATTTAAGAAATCAAGAGCGATGCTGAATGAGTCTGATAACGTTAACTCTGTATTTTTCCCACCGCCATTTGTGAAGATGGATATAAATGATTTATCTTATAATTAGCTCGTTCAAGCCCCCAGCTGATTTAATTTAGCGAAATCTGAATTTAGTTGCCCTATTTTAAGTGTATTTAAGATGACTGAGACATACGGGTGCAGTATATTCAAAATTATTAAATCAACGTTAAATTTGTATATACACAAATAACAAATTTAATGATCAATTATGTTTAACAGTTTTAAATGAATAATTCTTTTTAAAAAGGTCACATCACAAGGTGATGTTATGGTTTTCGAAAAATGGGCAGATCACTTGGCAGCTTTTAAGTTTGTACTTAGCTGTCAATAGTTTGATGGTTTCTGCTCCCGCTGATGTTTGGTTTTTTTGCAGATAGATGACTAGTTCAATCGTCACTGTTCAAGTCTGAAAATTGTGACTCGTTCCAAGAAGTTTCAGGGAGTAATCACAAAGCTAGTCCAGCGTCTCTAAGACCCATCTGATGATAATGTCTAGCGTCGACTTCAGGCCACTCATACTCTCACTTGATCCCGAGATAGTACCCTCAGTTGATACCACCGACTAGTGCCACAAAAGAAGAGAACAAATACCCTCCTGAGTATTGTGTTTTCCCCACACACTAATGTGTCCCCTCTTTTCATTCCACCATCTCAACTGTGGCCGTGGATCGCATTTTGAAGGTTCGGACCACTGCCCTTTCAGTAGATAGTATGTTGTAAGGTAAATGTGACAAACTTCCTTCTCTCAGACTGACTAAGATATTTTCTCATACTCTCTGTTGCTTCAAACGAATTTACCATAGTTATAACAGTGAAGATGTCAGAGGTTGAGCTTTATTAACAAGGTTAGCAGTCTTTCATAACAACAGCTTCTTCAGCAACAAAAGTATTCAATATTCAAAACTGCAATTTCTTGTCTTCTTATTACTTGCTTTCTTCAGCTATCCCAATATCCTATAATTCTTCAGGTAGAAACTTCTTGTCTCTCTTCTATACTGACTGTTTATTTTATTTATGTTCTTCTTTTCATATGTCTCTAGGTATATCTCACTAAGAGAAAACTGGCCTTACCGCCAGGGCTGTCACTTTGCCAAGATTTTCATCTATTATTCTTCTCTGCTCAGACCTGGTCTGCAGAGCTACACATGTTACTGATATATAAAAGTGTTCAACGTACCTGGGTTTGTTCTCAAACGAAATACACTTTCTTTTCTTTTACATCTATCATGTCCTCAGAATAAAATACTATCACAATAAAATACTGCCGTACACCAAATTTATGGTACATAATGTACTGAGCGTTTTCTATACACTCTATTTCTCACAGCATAAATCTTGCTAATCATCTAAGACTGAGTATGTTTTCTCACACATCTATTACGCTGAGCGCGTTTCTCAAGTCTTAGACCGCTTACACACGAGCGTTTCTTGACGCGCGTTTCTTACGCGTGACGAATGAAAGAGTACGGATTCTTCTTTAAGGCTTACTACAAACTCGTCATATGCTAATTTTCTACACCATAATTGCTGACCCACTAAATCTACTTAACCATAATCCAGCACTTTTATCCATCAACCGAAATATGTGGAGTTTCCTCCCTTACGACAAAGCCTTACTTCACTCATCTTATCTCCCTGCAACAATGACAAATAATCTGTAACTAAAGTTATTTATATTTCTTAAACCATTTTTCCACACTCTTTCGCTCTATCAAAACCAAACCACCGTTCACACAACTACCTCAGAACTTTACCCTCTCTGAGAATTAATCTTAATCCCAGTGAGCGGAAAACTTTCATTACATTTAAATTGAATACGTTCACATTTACCTCTTCATTGGTTGAAAAGGTTAACAATATAATAAGTATGTACATCATTTCTCTCATCATTCACTCTCTGCTCCATATGGAACTTGGGACTACCTCGGCTTTTGGTTCTCTATAGCAAACTCGCATAAAGTAGTCACCAGCCCTTGCAGTGGTCGTTTATGAAATCATCATTCTATGCTGAGGTTGCCAGCTTCGTATGTATGACTTGGACATCCACTAGCAGTTTTCACATATTAATATTCACATGTAAATATATACATATTTTTTCACGTGTTAGTAATGTAAAATATAGAATTATAAATGTACAACTCACCCCAAAATTGCCTTTGGGATCACAGACTCCTGGCTCAGAGAAATAGTTACGGCAACTGGTTTAAGATACCTCTTACATGCCGTCTGGGGTGTTACTTTACAATAAGTTCCCACTCTTACTTCGTGTTCAGATTTCTAGGATTCCGGTTTTCCGTGTTAATAAAGGTAGAGTTTTCCTGGAAAATAAGTCCTCAAGATGCTCAAACAAGGTCAGGTCCGATAAATATAATTCTGATCGTATTCTTTACTCTGGCTATTTGGCTGGTCTCTTGGCGATTTGAATTTCAATGTGCTTTCACCCGACTAAAGTGTCAGGTTATATTGCAACTTTCGTCCCACGCACGTTGTTGATTACTATTAGACAAGGCTGCAATCAGAAATGTTGTTATGTTTACATCTCGAATGTCGGCCAATAGTTACAATCATGCGTGGTTTGATGGGGTCTATTCAAAAAATTCCCTCATAGGAAAATTCTGCGTGTTATTTAAAAGGTCACTTTCCAAATATGGAATTGTTATATCCGTCGATTCGCGTTAATGGCTGCACTACAACTCCCTACATTGTCACTAATAATGTTTTCGTAACACTTCTGTCCAGGAGCTATTTCAACATTCCGTCTTTCGGTGCTTGTCTGTAATATGTCCGCAGACGGATAATTCATCTTCCCATCCTTGTGCAAGCACCGACCCTCGTTTAACCATCTGGGATGTGACTCTTCATGACAGAAATTAGTGAATCACAATAGCCATACCAGCGCTAAATAATCTTGCTGGGCGTACGTCGTGTTAATCCGGCGTGCCCAATGTTTGGTGCACGAGAATTTTACCAACATGAGTGTCGGTCAATATTGCATCACCCTTCTACTCTTTCAGCAGGGATGAACAGGTAAACAGAGAAGACGAATTATTACCAGAAGAAGTGCAAACAGTGACTCGAAGTTACCAATTACCTGTTGGAAGGTAGGAAACTAATATGCGCCAACACTGAATAATGCACGTTATTCAGTACGCACAACAAAGGTAGCTAAATACTGCCGGAGCGGACAAGAGATCGACCCAAATTAAGTCACACACACACACTGAGGAAACTTACTGATAGCATTACAATGTATAACGTGTTCTGGAATATCTAGGGTAAAAGACGAAGAGAACTAGAGACATAAATTACAAGGATAAAAGCCATTTGAGAAGCTGAAGATTAAAGAAAATGATGATTTTTGTACAAATCTAGCGATAATCGGTTCCTCCTTCCTTGTGGAAGAGAGTAGGGAAGAGAAATAAGCGTTGACAACAACGTACGATGAGCACTAACTGAACTTCCACATAGCCCATTTGGCGAGCCTTTGTTCGTGTTAAAATGAGAGCAAGATTAACATTACCCTGCTAGCTGTTAATGAATTTATTGAATGGCGCTTAGCTTTATAAAAATATCGATACAACAAACTAGAACCCATATCTGGTACAGTTTGCCAAAACCCCCAAGGGAATACAATAGAAATAGATGGATGTGTACTGCAAGTTAGCGCTGAATAATTTTATTAGAAGAATAATTAATTTGGTGTGCCATTAGCGCTCGAAAGATGAAGCAAAGAATATACCACTGTGACAGGCCAAGCATGTCGTAAAGACGACTAAGGGGGTTTGGCATGGAACAGGCTACCCGATCCTATAGAAACTACAAGCCATAAAAACGCCAATAAGAAGTATGGATATGTAAAACAAATAAAGTACATATGCTTCATCATGTTAAAAGATTGGTACAGAAACCACTGTTGTAACAACACTTGAATTCTTTAGTCCAGGCTTCCTGCTAAAGTTGGTTCCGTGGTCCAAAAAGAGCGAAAGGATGACAAGAAGAACTAGTGAAAACGCTAGTGTAGTGGAACAAGAGATAAGACGCTGGCGATGGACACCCATTGAGGAATCTTGTTGAGTGCATTACATCATCTTTTCATCACCTTTCATTTCCCCAAGGAGAAAAGGCCTACGATAAACTTACACTAAGTTTTCCTGTCGCGTGCCATCAGCTCAATGTCTTTCTGCGTCTTCTCCATCCCTTCCCTGTCTATCTCCAGCTTTCATCTCCATGTGTTCCTTGATCTCCCTTACCCTGGGAATTTCAGTACAAGGACTGCCTGGTAATGCTCTTAACATGTTTCCTCAATGTGTGTACAATCCATCTTCTTTCTAACCTTTTTTGTTTCATTATTTCTAGTCATTATAAAAATGTATTATAAGACTGAAGTTAACAGATCCCCCTTCCCTTTTTTTGGTCTTGTAGTGTCAGAAGAATGTCCTATGTTTGTTAAAAACGATATGGTCATCCTATCACAATGATTACGGTACGGTAAAGATGCAATGTAAAGCCAATAACGGTATTAATTGCGATGGTTGTGACAATAAATAGCTGGTGGCAGAAATCAATCAGACAATTAGTGCTGATACATTGATTACGGTAAATACAGGAATAAATTATTCACAGTGTACTGATGTTGACTATAATGACTGTAATTATGTAATTATGATCAAGGCCGGCTCCAAGGGATTCAAAGCTCAGAAGCGCCAAACTGTCCCTAACACACAAAAATTAAACACAAGGA
The DNA here is from genome assembly GCA_024509875.1 of Oreohelix idahoensis. Lineage (NCBI taxonomy): Eukaryota > Metazoa > Mollusca > Gastropoda > Stylommatophora > Oreohelicidae > Oreohelix > Oreohelix idahoensis. The sequence continues at coordinate 12,493 of JAMPIV010005862.1, read as the reverse complement.
ATCAAGCACAGGTGAGAAGTCTTTCTTCAGCTTGAATTTCCGTCCATGTCACTTTTGTTCAGCTGTAGTTTCGTTCAGTGCGATAATTGTACAAATTAATTATAAGTAGTGGTTGTATGAATTAATTATGAAGGTAGTAGTGGTGTTGAGTGTCATAAATGAAGGAATCAATTACAAAAGTAGTAGTGGTGATTAGATGGTAGTAGAAATCATTTATAAAAGTGCGATAATTGTAGAAGTCAATTATAAAGGTAGTAGTGGTAGTGTGAACCAATTATAAAATAGTAGTGGTAATATGAATCAATAATCAAGGTAGTAGTGGTAAAATGAATTAATTATAAAATTAGTTGTGGTAATTTGAATTAATTATAAAAGTAGAAGTGGTGTTGAATGCTATAATTGTAAACACCAAATAAAAAAGTAGCAGTGGTGGCTAGATAGTAGTAGAAATGATTTATAAAAGTGTGATAACTGTAGATGTCAATGATAAAAGTAGTAGTGGTAGTATGAATAAATTATGAAGGTAGTAGTGGTAGTATTAATCAGTTATGAAGGCAATAGTAGTAGTGGGGGAGTTTGGGATGTCAAGAAATGGTAGTACCTCTGGTGAAGGAGCTGTCACCCTTTTCAGGGCAGCTCGGCAACCTTTGGTCCAAACGAGGCATTCAGCTCTCACCTGTGGCTCCTCGTAGCTGTCAGCAGGCGACAGCGGCCACCCCCCGGGAAACGGCTTTGACAGGCCGGCTAAACTAGGTGAGGGTAGCCGACTGGTTATAAACCTTCGGTGAGTTAGGGTCTTCCTACCCATGCATGCGAAGACTGGATTCGATAGACTGCGCGGAAGAAACTACCTGTTGGTTCAACGGGCATGACGGCGATAACCAGCAACGCGCTGTGGAGCGTGAGGAGCACGGCGAGGCACGTAGAAAGCCCTGGTCATCCACTGCACCTGACTTCATCTCCAGTCGTCTTGACTTGTCTTGCCACCGGATTCAGATGGACACAGGCGAGAGAGTGAGGTCAGCGAATTGCGCAACTCTTCCTCACTTTAAACCAAATCACTGCGCAAGTCACTCTTTCATCCATTCATCCATCCACTCACAACAAGTCCTGTGGCGATGGGCGAGCGGCGAAGCGGCAGGCGCGGGTATGCTGGCAGTCGTAGTCGCAGACCTACACACAGGCGGCTCAGGCCATCACCGAACTGCTTGGCGCACATCTCTTCGTAAAGGTGCAGCGGCATGCGAATCACGCAGAAGAGCAGCAGCGGAACAGCGGAGACAAGCTAGAAAAGACCGTGTAATAAAACTTTCACATGAAGCAAACATTCCCTGTCCACACTGTCCAAGATCTTTCAAGGCCCGCATCGGGCTCATCAGCCACCTTCGTACCCATAGAGTAATCTAACATATTCCTAATAATTGGATGAACAGAGTGGTCTTCATCACCCGTGATGGATGAACAACAACAGTAGTATTATTCAATTATGAAGGCAGTAGTGATAGTATGAATCAACTATAGAGGCAACAGTGATCGTAATAAAGTATGAAGGTAGTAGTGATAGTATGAATCAACTATAGAGGCAACAGTGGTAGTTTGGGTAGTTTTTTGTTCAGTTTCGTTTTTTAGTTTCTTAGTATGATGTCTGCAGAATGGGAGAAGATCGGCTACCACGACAAGCATGGGAAACAAAGAGCCAAGGATCCAGACCCCGAGGACGACCCAGAGTCCGCTGGGAGGACAACATTAGACAATCTTTGAAGGACCGAGGACTAGAATGGAACCAGGCCAGGAGGAAGACAGCCGATAGAATAGTCTGGCGCTCTCTCTTCCAAACCTCTACACCTCACGGTAGAAGGGGAACGACTAAGTAAGTAAGTAAGTAAGTTTCTTAGTATGTATTGTGTACATCCGGGGGCAGAAGTCACTTCCTTTTCAGCCATGCTTCGCCTTCAGGGAAGTACCTAAGTTTTATTTTTATATTTCTTTAAGTTCTTATGTCTCCTATCTAGCCTTCACTTTCTTTCTTTTCCTGACGAAGGCCTTGTGGCCGTAACGTAGACTACTTTCTTTGTCTTTTGTCCTCGTAAGACGAATCACCTTTTTTCGATTTTTTTTCAAACCCATCCATGGTAGTAATAAAGTATGAAGGTAGTAGTGGTAGTATGAATCAACTATAGAGGCAACAGTGATAGTAATAAAGTATGAAGGAAGTAGTGATAGTATGAATCAACTATAGAGGCAACAGTGGTAGTAATAAAGTATGAAGGTAGTAGTGGTAGTATGAATCAACTATAGAGGCAACAGTGATAGTAATAAAGTATGAAGGAAGTAGTGGTAGTATGAATCAACTATAGAGGCAACAGTGATAGTAATAAAGAATGAAGGTAGTAGTGGTAGTATGAATCAACTATAGAGGCAACAGTGGTAGTAATAAAGTATAAAGGTAATAGTGGTAGTATGAATCAACTATAGAGGCAACAGTGGTAGTAATAAAGTATGAAGGTAGTAGTGGTAGTATGAATCAACTATATAGGCAACAGTGGTAGTAATAAAGTATGAAGGTAGTAGTGGTAGTATGAATCAACTATAGAGGCAACAGTGGTAGTAATAAAGTATAAAGGTAGTAGTGGTAGTATGAATCAACTATAGAGGCAACAGTGGTAGTAATAAAGTATGAAGGTAGTAGTGGTAGTATGAATCAACTATATAGGCAACAGTGGTAGTAATAAAGTATGAAGGTAGTAGTGGTAGTATGAATCAACTATAGAGGCAACAGTGGTAGTAATAAAGTATGAAGGTAGTAGTGGTAGTATGAATCAACTATAGAGGCAACAGTGGTAGTAATAAAGGTAGTAGTGGTAGTATGAATCAACTATAGAGGCAACAGTGGTAGTAATAAAGTATGAAGGTAGTAGTGGTAGTATGAATCAACTATATAGGCAACAGTGGTAGTAATAAAGTATGAAGGTAGTAGTGGTAGTATGAATCAACTATATAGGCAACAGTGGTAGTAATAAAGTATGAAGGTAGTAGTGGTAGTATGAATCAACTATAGAGGCAACAGTGGTAGTAATAAAGGTAGTAGTGGTAGTATGAATCAGCTATAGAGGCAACAGTGGTAGTAATAAAGTATGAAGGTAGTAGTGGTAGTATGAATCAACCATAGAGGCAACAGTGGTAGTAATAAAGTATGAAGGTAGTAGTGGTAGTATGAATCAACTATAGAGGCAACAGTGGTAGTAATAAAGTATGAAGGTAGTAGTGGTAGTATGAATCAACTATAGAGGCAACAGTGATAGTAATAAAGTATGAAGGTAGTAGTGATAGTATGAATCAGCTATAGAGGCAACAGTGGTAGTAATAAAGTATGAAGGTAGTAGTGGTAGTATGAATCAACCATAGAGGCAACAGTGGTAGTAATAAAGTATGAAGGTAGTAGTGGTAGTATGAATCAACTATAGAGGCAACAGTGGTAGTAATAAAGTATGAAGGTAGTAGTGGTAGTATGAATCAACTATAGAGGCAACAGTGGTAGTAATAAAGTATGAAGGTAGTAGTGGTAGAATGAATCAACTATAGAGGCAACAGTGGTAGTAATAAAGTATGAAGGTAGTAGTGGTAGTATGAATCAACTATAGAGGCAACAGTGGTAGTAATAAAGTATGAAGGTAGTAGTGGTAGTATGAATCAACTATAGAGGCAACAGTGGTAGTAATAAAGTATGAAGGTAGTAGTGATAGTATGAATCAACTATAGAGGCAACAGTGGTAGTAATAAAGTATGAAGGTAGTAGTGGTAGTATGAATCAACTATAGAGGCAACAGTGATAGTAATAAAGTATGAAGGTAGTAGTGGTGGTATGAATCAATTTTGAAGGTAGTAGTAGTAGTATGATTCAATTATGAAGGTGGTAGTAGTAGTATGAATTAATTATAAAGGTTGTAGTCCGAATGGCTCAGAGGTATGGCATCCACTTCTAATTCTAAATGTACCCGGTTCGCTCCCATTACAGGGAATATAATTTATGGAATTTTTTTCAGAACCAGTGATTCCTAATGATGTTACAACCCCCCCCCCCCCCCCCCGCCCCCCCTCCACCCCCAGATCTCCTGGGTAGTGAGATCGGATGCCTAGCCGTCTCGGATAAGGGCGGAACAAAATAAGGTCCCGTTTGAGAGTTGTGCACGTTAAAAATCCCTCGGAAGTTGGAAATTATAACGGCCATACGGCTGCAGCCCTTGCAAAATTTTAAACAAATTAGGAAACCTACACACCACAAACATATTTATAGAATGTGTGAGTCCTGTATACCCACATTGGGATCCTTGCCGGTGCTATGGCGTTTGTGCGCTGTGCTGAGATCCTCCTTGTGTGATCTAAGGGAGGAGTTAGAACACTTTTGTAGTTGTTCGTGTGCAATGAAGATGGTCCTTAAAAACTAAACCAAACCAAAAATAAAGATAGTAGTGATAGCATCAATCAATTATGAAGGTAGCAGGAGATCGGCTACCACGACAAGTATGGGAAACTAAAAGCCAGGGATCCAGACCTCCAGGACGACCCAGAGTACGCTGGGAGGACAACATTAGACAATCTCTGAAGGACCGAGGACTAGAATGGAACCTGGCCAATAGGAAGACAGCCGATATGATAGTATGGCGCTCTCTCTTCCAAATCTCTACACCTCACGGTAGAAGGGGAACGACTAAGTAAGTAAGTAAGAAGGTAGCAGTGATAGTAGAATTTAATTATAAACTTAGTAGGGGTGTTGATAACTACAACGGTAGGAATCAATAATCAAGGTAGACGTGGTGTAGAGTACAGCGACAGTTCAAATCAGCTATAAAGGTAGCAGTGTTGTTGAATATGATAACAGGTGAAATCCTTTACAAAGGTAGTCTGGCGGTCGGCTTATACGCAGATAATGATGTTTGTCTACTATTCCATACTTCTCTATTCTCTCTTATTGTTGATCGTATAGGGTTCGTATCACTACCCTAATAGTAGGCAACTTATTTATGTTGGTGGTGTTAAACTTCTGCTTTCACTCAATAAATGGAAACAGTTCACAACTGACAAAAATGGTGACTTTTATCTCAAGGGGCGTAAAACACGACTGTTGATGGATTGTCACCCTTTTATAATAAATCATAGATTTTCTCTCTTTGATTTAAATTATGTCCGTTAATTTCTCTTATGCAAATGTTTGAAACAGGATTTTTGACACTCGAACTTATTACAGTAGCAATCTTCTTGAATTCGAAGGCGGGTGGCATCAATTATAAAGACAATAGTGATGTTAATTGCGAGGATAGTTTTCATTGTGTTCGTTAAGATGATGACATTGGTGACGATGACTAAAACTGTCTTTGGTCAATGTGGTGAAGTGGGATGTTATAAATATTTATAGGGGGACTTAGTGTACTGACTGAGATCAGCTGTGAAGGTATCTATATCTAATGAGAGTAGTGTATTATAGATAACCTTACTTGCTGCCACATATATATATATCTCAGTCAGAATTATTCTGGAATAGTGTGATGACTACGTTGTATGTCTAGGGTATGTGTATGATGAAGTGTAAGTCATAACAACTGTAGTGGGTTTGATGGTATTGTATGATGGTGATATTACTAAATGTAATTATGAGGCCAGCTGTGAAGGCTCCTGAGATAAAATGTAGTTGTGAATTTTCAGAAGGCCTTTCTTGCTACCACTACGACCTCACACTTAATTTTTTTCTTAATGAATGTAGTTATGTAAAATGTCTAGGGTAATGATATGTAATGTGGTGTGATAGTTATAGATACACCCACAGATATTTAAGCAGACTAATAATATTTAACAAATATTATAATACACTGAACTAACTCAAGAGTGTAAAATTTTTGATAGAATTATATTACATTTATTTGTTCTGGATCAAGTTTTATGTTGACCAGAACTTTTTTTTTTTTTTTAAAAAAAGGATTTAAAAATTATGAAAGAAATGCATGGAATGTTACATAATAAATGCAAGAGTGTACATATATAAGTACTAGACTAGTTAGTTTTATTAAAATGTTCTAGTAGTCATCTACTTGGGAGGATAGTTAATGCTTGTGCTGTTGGGGTGGCCTCATCACACCTGTCTATATTGACTACACAGTGTCCAGTAAATTACAGGAATTTTATGGGGTATTAGTAACTAAAAGGCGTTGGTGAACTTTCAGCAGACCAGAGGCTCACTCATCTTTCATATGTAGCTCTGGTGCTGAAATCTGGTGGTCCCACCTCTCCGTGCTGGCGGGCAATAATAGTGGTCTCTGTCACAACGTACTGCACAGATACACTCGAGTAAAATCACCAACTGAATGGACACCGCCTTGTTGACAACTGAAACTCACAGCTCAGATTATGAATAAAGAACACAGAAATGCTAGCAAAACTCAGCTGAGCTGCTGGCTATAGTATGGCGTCCCTGAACTTATTTCACTTTCTTTCATTTGGAAATCACCACACTTTAAAATATTGTGTCTATCATCGAACAACTATTGAGGAATGGCCCCACTTGCGCGTCTGAGCGCCGATAAAATGATTGTCTGTGGCCAATCACTGCCTAGGTTTATTTCAAATTCAAATTTCCTACCCTAAAGTCATTTCAGTCATGCTTCAGTCAAGTATGGATGTTTATCTGTTAGTCTGTCCGTCTCTACTTGTTTTTTTTCAAAAACGTACTTGATTTTTGAACCAACCTTTCTCTCCCCTCCAAAATTTTGTCGTTAAAAGTTATATTTAGACACAGCTCCCACCAATGTCCCTTCGCTTCCCTACTAAGTTGATTTGAACACCTGCGTCTCAAGGTCGTGTTTTTTTGTGCAAATAGCGACACTTTTTATTCCATACAGTCTGTCGCTGATGTGAACAACACTGTCTTTTGTCATTATCTTCAATATTATCTATCCGTCTGTAAAATTAAGAACATATTAGTTCACTGCTCAGAATGGGCCATCCGGCCAGCTAATTTTTATATTCCTAACATTAATATTACGAAAAAGTTACTTTTTAATTTTTGTAATATTCCAAACATCTGCGTTCTGCCGCTGAATTCAAATCAAAGGCTTGGTATCGCCAAAGCGACCAATAAATGACTGTGGCGTAACATATCCAAGGTCCCTTCTGTCGAGTTCCTTACTTTATGTCAACTTGAGAAACGTGACTTTTCTCCGTTTCCCCCCCAATTGCGTCTCCTTAGCCTTTCTAGTCTCACGCAATCTTTCCAGTCATATTTTTTTCTTTTTATCCGCCGTTCCCCTCCTGTCTAGCAAGTCAATTTTTATGGAGGGTGATGACCCGCGGTCTGGGCGATCATGTACTATCAGCAGCCTACGCATTATGTTTTTATCCTTACATGTTATCTTTGGAGGTATTTTACCGTTGTATCTCTGTCAATTTCACTACACATCTCCCCACTTGAAAACATGCCTATGGCAAGTTCCAAAACCAGCGATACACATAGGTAAAATTACTCCTCACGTCTGCCACTACTCTAATTTTGATCACAGGGGTGCCGACTGAGGAAATCTGCACCGACATTCAATTTACGGCTTGCATAAGCGACTGGTTTCAGTTCCCCATCAGGTGAAGATGATCTTTGCAACAAAGCCCCTCCTAGTCCTACATTACTTGCATCGGTTCTTAAGACAAAGTCCTGTGTCAAATCAGGCAGTTTGAGAATAGGCTTGCTAGTGAGTTTTTCCTTTAACTCTTGGAACGCTAGTTCACATTGTGCAGTCCAAATAATTTTATCTGGAAGTCCCTTGCGAGTCAGATCAGTCAGAGGAGCACAAATAGCGTTAAAATTCTTGATGTATTTCTGATAAAATCCGCATAACGACACAAATGATCGCACGTCCTTTTTTGTTTGCGGCCTAGGTGCTCTCTGCAGTTTTTCCAAGTTCTTAGGATCAGGGGTCATATTACCCTGATATACAGTGTGTCCCAAGAATTCCAACTCTTTGCATCCAATACAACATTTTGTTGGCCTAGCAGTTAAGTTCGCCTCCCAAGTCTATCAAACAACATCTCCAGAGCTTCAATGTGTTCTTCAAATGTCTCTGTGGCGACGAGAATATCATCCATGAAATTCGTGATACATGGGTTATTCAGGGGATCCAACAATTTGCGCATCATCCTTGAAAACACACTCGGAGCATTTTTCAGTCCGAATGGTAGCATATTGAATTCATAATGTCCATCCGAAGTGCTAAAAGCCAATAAGGTCTCACTTCAGGCTTCACTGGGATCTGGTAATAGCCTTTACTAAGATCCACCTTTGAAAAGTATTTTGCCTTGTTCAGTCTGGCAAATAACTGTTTTGTGTCTGGTAATGGATCCACTTGTCCTTCTGTGACAGCATTCAGTTTCCTGTAATCTATGCACAGTCTGTGTTCCCCAGACGGTTTTCTCAACAAAACGACACTAGAACTAAAAGATGATTCACTGTGCGAAATAATCCCCTCCTTCAACAAATACTCTATTTCTTCCTTCAATGCCTTCTCCTTCGCGAACGGAATAGAATAGGCTCTCATACAGATTGGGTTTGAGTCTACCAGTTTCATGTCATACTGTAGCAAATTTGTATGGCCTGGTTTATCTGTTAATACATCTGTATGTTCCTCCAGAACCTGTTGAACTCTCTCCCTCTGGTTTTTAGTCAGGTGCTTACTGACTTTTACCTGTGCTGCGGTTTCACAAGGATGTAATGGGTATTCATGTGAGGTGAGTGGTTCTTTTTGCATCTGGGTTGCAATAGCCAAGGTCAATAAGGGGGTGCTTTCCTGGAGTGGTCTGTCCAGATACTTCTTTAACAGGTTTACATGATAAACTTTCTCCTTCCCCTTTTTGTCAATTTTATAGTTTGTTCTAGACACCTTCTCTAGAACCGTATATGGACCTTGCCAATCAATTTGTAATTTATTCTGGCTTCCGGGTAGTAGAAGCAGCACCTTCTCTCCGACTGCCAGTTCCCTGTCCTTTGCCTTCCTATTAAAATATGCTGCATGTTTCTTCCTGGCTTGCTTCAAATTATCATTTGCCAGTTTCCATCCAGCTTTCAAACGAGTGGTCAGTTCGTTCACGTATTGATACGATGAGGTAACAGTCTCTTCCGCCTTCTCATCTGTCCAGGTCCTTAATAGAGCTTCTAATGGGCCTTTTATTGGCCTCCCAAATAGCAGAGTTGCGGGAGCCATCCCGGTTGAACTATGTGGTACCTCCCGGTACGCAAACAATGCGGCGGGCAGGAATTGATCCCACAGATCCGGTTTTTCGTGTGCCAGCTTTCTCAGGATAGAAATGAGAGTCCCGTTGAACCTCTCTACCTGGCCGTTCCCTTGTGGATGGTACGGACTACAATGAAAGTGTCTGGCTTGAAATAGCTTACAAACTTCTTCCGTTAGTTTCCCCTTGAACTGAGAACCATTATCCGTCAAGATTTGATGCGGGAATCCTAATCGGGTAAATATTGTAAGTAGTGCCTCTGCTACATGTTTTGAATCAATTGATGGCAGGGCTACCGCCTCTCCCCACATAGAACAAGTGTCCACCAGAGTAAGGATGTAACTGTTCCTCCTCTTGGTCCGAGTGAGAGGTCCTACAATATCCACTGCAACCCTCTCAAAAGGTGTTCCCACTATGGGCATTTCCCCTAGAGTTGCAGGAGCAGTCCAGTGCTTTGGAGCTACCCTTTGACATTCTGGGCAGGATTTGACATATCTTTTTATATCCTCCGTTATCCTGGCCAGAAGTAATGACAAGCTATACGCTGTCCTGTGGCGCTGATCCCCATGTGACCACTGAAGGGAATCGCATGCCCGAGTTCCATCACTTTATCTCTATATGAAGTGGGAAGAACCAGCTGGTTGTGACCATTTGTTCCAGTTCCGGCCTTCCTGTATAAGAGTTTGTTCTTCATGAAATATTCCCCCTTGCTCGGAGGTGTGTGGCATTTGGGCAATTTTTTAAAACAGGGCTTGAGTGTCCTATCCTCAGCCTGCGCCTTCCTCATCTCCTCTGGATGAGCATTTATAGGTTCACCTTCTTCCTCCTTCTTCTGTGACCTGGTCTGCACTGTCGCCATGATCACAGGTTTCTCGGGATTCCCCAAGAAGACGTATCTACACCCCAATATCAGAGGGTAGATTGGTTCATCTATCACTGCTGCTCTGATTTCTCCCTCCACATAGCGAGTTTTCACCGTTATCCTTGCGATGGGAAGTGTCATGAGTGGTATGTCCTTAGTCGCCCCTTGTATTTCCACTGTTTCTGTGGTATACTGACTTGGGTCCACTAGGCTAGACTTCACAACTGAATCATAATCCAAACCTGTATCATAAAGGCACCTTATGGTGACCCCATTACAAATAACATCCTCACAAACTGGGGGGTGATAAGGTTCCTGTTGTCCGTTAGGATTAACCTTTAATCTTCGCGTCCCCGACTTCATTGCAGCAATGTTTGAAGGTTTCCTTCTACAAAATTCGGTGTTATGGTTATCCTTCTTGCACCATTTACACCATCTTTTTCCTTGGTTCAACGGTTTTCTTTCATTGAACTTTTGGTCATTGAACTGTGAGTTTCTGTCGCGATAGCCATTTCTTGGCCGCTCAAAGTTTGTCCTACCTTTATTTCCCTGCTCTCTATTATCAAATTTATTAAATTGCTGTGGAGCTTTAAAATTGTCTATGTGCTTCTTTTTAGCACCACTTACCTCTGCCTGAGCTGCCTGATACCTCTCAGCAACATTTAAAATTTCCCCCAACTTCTCTGCACCTTGTTCCATGAGAAATTTTCTCATGTCTGGAGCCATGGACTCTCTCAATTGCTCAATCATGATCATTTCTTTAAGATCTTGGGTCTTCCCCAGAGCCGTCCATTTCTCCAAATAGGTTTCTAGTCTAGCAGAGAATTGGTGGTATGTCTCCCCAGACAACAGTTTGGCATTTCTAAATTTCTTACGATAAAATTCACCATTCTTCTCGTACCTTAATAACAAAGCCTGCTTTAACATGTCATAATTGTCTTGGTCTTCCCTGTTCATTTTGGCAAATACTTCATAAGAAGTACCTCTCAATCCCTGTGATAGCTTTAAACTCCACCTCTCTCTCTCTAACCCATATGTAGTAGCTAATAACTCAAAACGTCCTAGGTACCCCTCTATGTCATCGTCTTTTTCAACAAAATGGTCTAAATGAAACCCCATAGCTGAGTTTGAGGCTCCCAGACTGGGCGTAGCATCTGAGGCAAAAGGGCTGGCACCATTTTCAGGAGCCGGGCCTTGTAATTCCAGCTCCCTTAGTCGTAATTCGTGCTCCCTTTGCAACCTTCTATCTTCTGCCTCCCTTTCGGCCTTTTTATCTTCTGCCTCCCTTTGCTGTCGTTTTTCTTCTGCCTCCCTTTGCTGTCGTTTTTCTTCTGCCTCAATCTGCAGCCTCTTAATTTCTCTATCAGCCTCAATTTGTAACCTCTTCTCTTCAGCTACCTTTCTATCTTCCCTTTCAATATATTTATCACATTCAGCCGTTACATATTGAATTAAAATTTGACCCTCCATTCCCATCTCCTTTGCGGTCAGCACAGCAGCTGATCGGAATTTTGCTAGCTCCGCCATACTTTTCAGACAATATAATAATATACAAGCTAAATCTCTAACCAGTAAATACACTAAGTACTTCTTATGACTATAGTCTAACTAATTCTAACTAACCAGTTAACTAATTAATTATCACTGGCTGTGAAGATTCACCAACTTTTATCTGCAGGGACACTTTTAATTTTAAAGGGAATTTCACAATTTTTTTCCCCTAATTTTATTTCTCCAACCAGGAGATCCTAATATTACTGTTGGGCTAATTATCCCTGGACAAGACCCCAATGTATGTAGTGGGTTTGATGGTATTGTATGATGGTGATATTACTAAATGTAATGTATGAGGCCAGCTGTGAAGGCTCCTGAGATAAAATGTAGTTGTGAATTTTCAGAAGGCCTTTCTTGCTACCACTACGACCTCACACTTAATTTTTTTCTTAATGAATGTAGTTATGTAAAATGTCTAGGGTAATGATATGTAATGTGGTGTGATAGTTATAGATACACCCACAGATATTTAAGCAGACTAATAATATTTAACAAATATTATAATACACTGAACTAACTCAAGAGTGTAAAATTTTTGATAGAATTATATTACATTTATTTGTTCTGGATCAAGTTTTATGTTGACCAGAACTTTTTTTTTTTTTTTTTTTTTAAAGGATTTAAAAATTATGAAAGAAATGCATGGAATGTTACATAATAAATGCAAGAGTGTACATATATAAGTACTAGACTAGTTAGTTTTATTAAAATGTTCTAGTAGTCATCTACTTGGGAGGATAGTTAATGCTTGTGCTGTTGGGGTGGCCTCATCACACCTGTCTATATTGACTACACAGTGTCCAGTAAATTACA